>CM035225.1:18680980-19065797 GCA_020226215.1 Sindora glabra | reverse complement strand
CTCACTTCGAATTAGGATTAGTTTTATACCAAAAAAATGTAAGGATATTTATGTGCTAACAAAAAAAATGATATCAAAAGCTATTATAAAGGAGGAAAATAATTCCCTTTTTGATATTAAATATGTAAATTATTTTTTTTTATGAAATATATTTTTCATCAAAATAATCAAAGCTTAAAAAATAATGGTTGTTTAAATTTATCCATGAATAGTACTATCAAAACCATCAATCATACATTTATAGTGTTGCAAGAATAGAAGTATGCATATTTATAATTTTGAGATTTGAGATGAAAGATAACATAATTCTAGACGAAAAGCTTCATCATGCTTGAAAATGGTAATTTCTAAGCCAAAAACCCATTATAGAATAAGATTATTGCTTAATTTGATGCAATAATAAAAGTAAAAATTTTTATCATATGAGAAATATTTTCATGGTAAATAATTCTCCAACAACGATAGATATTGTCAAAAAAATTTCTAATTCTTTTGTATATTAAAAATGAAAAATTCCTTTTATATTATCTTTTCTTCCGTATTCTTTTGCATTCTCAAGTCTTGTTGTTTCAAGCATTTTAACTTTCAAGAACTTGTTTCTTATCTCATAGTTAAAAATTTAAAACTTTATTGAAATCTATATATTATATATTAATCGTAATATTTCTTACTTTCTATGAGAAATGCCATTTTCATAAATTGTCATGTGTCAATTTATCATTTCTTATCCATTTATCTTTTAAAATTAAATGAATTTCTAATAAAAATTTGAATTTGAATTACTTTTTATCTATCCCCAAAATTTTATAAATATCAAATTATTCAAATCTCATAAATAGCTTCTTAAAAAACTCTTCAAATTAAATTTATATATTTATAAATTAAACACTAATATCACTAAATGGTATCAATATAACATAAAATATTTTATCATAAATTTTTTAAATAGTTAAAGATCTAATTTTATTTAATTATTTTACTATATATCATATATTTTAATTCTTATATCACATTTTAAAATTTTTATTTTAATTTTAAATATATAATAAATAAAAAATAAATATGCTAAATTGGATTTAATATTTTTATAACTTTTTATATATTTAATACTCTTATCTTAGAAAAAAAATAAAGAGGTGTGCATTGTACAAGTCTAAATTCTAGTATTGATATATTTTTGAAACAATATATTCACAATTCTTAAGGAATTTTTAAGAAAAATAAATTTTAAATATTGCTACTTGTAATTTTTATGAGCCAATTCATCCTTTTTCTTTTAGTTTGTTTGCTTTATCTATTAGTATTTGAGATTGGTTTCACTTTCTTAGAGTCTAACAACTTTATGAATAATGAACACTAATGCTATTACACTTAGATATTTCGTGAAGCACACAATAGCCATATTTACAAGAGAGTTTATGAAGAATATGAAGCCAATGATGGCCACTTTTTAATACAATAGCAAATTCATTTTTTTTTACTTCGTTAATTATGGTGAGACACCAAGTGGGGAATCATCTCGTGATTCAAGTATTAGCGGATTTCTTTTCTTCTAGCAAAGGTCATCTTTAAGATTCAAATTCTTGTCCATTAATAAGTAAAATTTGCTTGAAACCGCATGCTTTCTACTCAGTTAATGCTTTATTACTTTTTAATTGAAAAAGAAAAATCCATGCCTAATTCTCAAGTTTAAATTCTAATACAATTAAGAAAAGAGAAAATACAAGAAAAATCCTTAATTAAAGGCATTATATTAAAATTATAAAGAGAAAATTCATTATTATATAAAAAATCAATTAATTATTAATATTTAAAGAAGACCTTTTTTAACCATCAAACTATTAGAAATTTTTGTGGAAAATAAAAAAATATATAACCAATTAATTATAACTATTTAAAGATTTTTTTAACTTTCAAAGTATAAACATTAAATTGTTGATTTAAACAATATTTTAATTTTGAGAAAATTTCGTTTGTAGTTCAGCAGAATGAAAATTTTTAGAGGAGGGTTTTTAACTTTCAATTTATAAAAATTAAATTGTTTCTTTTTCTTTATTTAATTATGCATCTAATTTGAAGGTCTAATAATTACTAAATTATTAATCTCACTTTTGTTATTAATGTGTGGTGCAAAGTAAAATTGTAACATATACATTTTTATATTAAATAATTATTATTTCTATTTTTTTTGTGAAGATTGAACATTAACTAACAAGTTGTTGAAGGTTGGTCAAGTTGGTTTTGGACTAAGGTACAAGCTATTTCAACATTTTAGCATTTAAGAAAGACTTATAAAATTGATTTTATAATATGGAGAACATTTGTGCGAAAAGAGAGATTTTCACAGTCTTATATTATTATTGAAAATTTAGTACTTCTTTCATACAAATTTTGGCAACTGAACTATTTTTTTAACTTAATAATATGATCTAATAGAAGATTATATATTGTTTTGCAAGAAATAAACTAATTTTGAGGAAATCAGATTGTTGAGATAAAAGAAGATACACTTGATAATAATTGTATGGAAATATTTTTGAGCTTTTGATAATATAGCATTAGAATTTTTTTTCCCTAACCAGTAGATTAACAAATGTAAATTTATGTGTCTTAATCCTCTTTCACATTAGAAATGTAAAATGAGCCTTAGGTCATGGGCATAAGGCAAGTTGGGCTCCTTATTTGAATTTTTTTTTTGTGAATTTATGTGGGCAAGTTCGTATGATCTTACTTGAAGTAAACTATTTTTTTAGTCAATTTTTTTATAATCATTCAAACATTTAAAGAATTTTTTAATTTAAAAAAATTATCAATCCAATGTCCAATAGTTTAATAGAATTTTTTTAACCTTACTTGAATAAGTTATTATATAAAATAAAAAAATTTAATTATCTAATTACAATTTTAAAATAGACTTTTTTTAAATTTAACCTAATATAACGTTGTTTGAAGGTGCCTTTATCCATATTTAGGGTTTAATATTTAAATATTTAATTTTTATGTATGTGTATCTAGTAATTTAATCAATAATAATAATAATGTAGTCTACTTGTGAGTTGAACCCTTTTTCTTTACCATTTTTATAGTTAAACTTATAATAATATGATCTACTTATGAGTTGAATTATTTTTACCATTTTTTATAGGTAAACTTGCACAGGCCTAAACTTGTGTAAACTCGAACCACTTCCCATACAATTTTAAACATGAATTGTGTCAACATCTTTAAAGAAATTTATTTCATTATTTAAATTATGTTGCATGATTATTAATAAAAATACAAGTAATTTCAACTATAAGTACATACTAAATTGCATTAGTTTTAAATTCAATTTTTTTCAATGAATTGGACTATAATATAATATTGTAAATTATATTATTTAAAAAGTTAATGAAGAAAATTGAAGTATCAAAATTAATTAATTAATTGTAAATGTATAGAAAAGACATTTGAGTTATAAATATTTAATCATTAATTTAAACGACATTTATAATTTGGAGAAAAAATTATAATTCATAAGGTATGCATGGATTAGAATATAGATGGGGACGTCGCCTTAACAAGTTTAAAATTTATAATATTTGCTATTTTTCCACCTATTATATTTTTTACCTGAAGATTTTTTGCTTGAATGTAAAATATAAGTGTTATCAAGCAGCTAGCTCATAACATACATTTTCAAATTTTTGAATTTGTAATATGAAACTCTATTGATAAAATATATTTAATTATTACTGAAAAACTTTAACTTAAGCGATTTTTTTTTCAGAATTTATCTTTCGATACGTCCATAATTTTAATCTCAAATCTTTACGTGTGTTTATCCAATAAACTCACTTCTACTATTATATATATATATATATATATATATTTATAGAATCATAACCAACATTATTAAAATATTATTAACTTTTCATATGTGAATTTTACTTCTGCATCTCACCTTTCTTCGCTCTCATAATAAATCTATCTAATTATATATTAGTCGTATTTTGGAGCCTATTAAAATTTCCAGCTAATCAATTCTCTGCGCGAGATGTTCTCACAATGCTATGGTTGCTATTTTCTTCCTCTTTAACATTCACTCGCCGTATTGGGCCTTTCTTCTCCTTTCCTGCTGAGATTCGGTAAGACTACCTTCAATGTTTGCGTCTCTCCCGTTGCTCTTCCTTACTCACCCATAATCGCTAGGTCCTTATCTCAGTTTTTCGTTGCTTTGGTGAGTGGATTGTTTGATAATTTTTCTGGGCATTCCTGTTGCTTCTGCGAGCGGTCTGCATCTCCTCCATCATTCCTTCGTTGCTCAACCATGATCTTCAGGTCCTTCTCTCAATTTTCCATTGCTTCGGTGAGTGGATTATTTGAGAATTTTTTTGGGCATTTCTCTCAATTTTCATATTATTCAACTTTTTTTGTCCTACAAGTTCTGCAATGATAAATTGGGAGTAGTAGTAGAATTTACTATTTCTTTAATCTATTACACTAATTTCGCATTAGGTGTTGAATTTTTTGTTGTTATCCGTTGCGCTAATTTGATATAGTTATTTACTTTAGTTAAGGAATTTCCATTAATTTTGAGAGATTACAGGAGAGAGCAAGGAATTGAAAACAATCACATACATGGCTTCAGGATTCAAATCAGTTTGTTCTACCTGACCCAAGATGATAGATTTATGGAAAAAAATAGTGAATAAGTCTAAGTTCAAGGTTCGATGCCAATATCTCAGACTTCTATATTGCCTTTGTTAAATTTGAAAGTCTTATTAGAACTACATGGTTGCATGCTGGAATGACATACAAAACTTTAAGATTTAAAACTCATATGCAGTTTGAGAACATAAATTCAAGATCTATCTGGTTTATTGTTGCATGGGAATTGAAAAAATTTGTAGTTTTCTTTTTAGGTGCTAACAACTATTGTGGTTTTTTTCTGTTAGTTATAACATATCTTTTTTCTATGATCTATGAAGCTGTCTTCCCAGTAATGGCTTAAGTTTACAAGTAAATGCTACTTCCTTTGCTTTCCGAGAAACCTATATGCTATTTCATTTTTATTGGTTTGTGTTAGAAACCTTTGCATTTGATGTAGTTGAACTTTGCTGCTTGAATTTATTTTAATTGCTTATCTCCACCCTTAAACTTATGAATAATGATCATTTAGTTCCTTGCCATATGGTTTTACCAAATTGGTTACTTGCATTGGTCTGCTTGTCAGTGTTATAACTAATAATCTTGACGGAATATGTTGCAGTGTTTGATTTAGATAGTTATGAAATTTAGCAAAAAAAGCTGCAGAAATTGAGATTTAATTTCATTATGTGAATGATTAGATTAATTTACAAATTGGATATTTTAGATAGTGATGGTTGAGTTATAAAGCTGCAGAAACTGAGATTTAATTTCACTATGTGAATGATTAGATTAATTTATAAATTGGATTCTTTATATAGTGATGGTTGCGTTATAAGGGCTGATGCTATTGAGTTTTTTGCTATGATCAATTTGTTTGACACATATCTCTGGCAAGTTGTATGTACTGGGTCTACGAAATATCTTTGGCAAGTTTTTTTGCTATATCCTAATGGGTCTACCACATATCAATTTGTTTCATTATGGGGCTGATGTTGGTGCTGAAATGCATTGTGTCACCTCAATCAAACAAACCGATAATGGGAATTGTTCAAGATACACTTTTAGGATGTTGGAAACTCACTAAAAGGGATACCTTCATCACAAAGGTTATATTCAAGCTACTTCTTTCATTGGCTTGGTTCCTGGATGAGACCTCTAAAGATTTGACAATTTAGGGACTACTATTGCAGGATATTTTTATGAGTATTTTGATGTGGTGGGAAGATTTTGATGGGAAAGTTCATGCTCCTACAGTATGGAAGCCAGAGCCATTGTGGCTGGAAGACAAGTTTTCAATCTTATCATACCAAATAAATAAATCTCATTCGATATTCTAGCTGGCATTAGATGAGTAAGCTAAATCCATGACTCCAGGAGATACTGTCGTCATGATAGAAAAAGGTGTACTTACTGGAACTCTTTGTAAAAAGACACTTGGAGCGTCTTCTGGAAGTCTTGTCCATGACATATGGTATATACTTCTGGTATATAATTAAGTATTACACGTTGAATTAGATTATTAAATTTAGCACCACAAATTCTTTTTTCTTTTTTTTTTTTGTGAGAAGGAGAAAAAATATTTTTATGGACTTCCTTTGACCAATATCTTTGGGAAATGGTTTTGATGTTAGAGGGCTATGATGATAGAGTAAATTATTGCACTGGACTCTTCTGTTTCTGCTAAACTGTCTTAAAGATACCGCAGTTAAGACCTCTGAAACGACATATATCCAAAGGTGACTTGTCAAGGCTATGGAGGATATCATGGTTAAATATGATGGGACTGTTAGAAACTCACTAGGGGATGTTGTTCAATTTCTCTATGACGAAGATGGTATGGATGCTGTTTGGATAGAAACACAGAACCTTGATTCATTAAAAATGAATGCACAGAATTTGACAGTGTTCAGGTATAAGTTTAATGACTAAAACTAGAAGCCTAATTACATGCTTGAAGAACCTGTGGAAGACTTGAAGACCATCAGTGGGGTCCTGGTTGAAAACCTGTAGGGAGTTTGATGACTAAAATTGGAATCCTAATTACATACTTGATGACTAAAACTGGAAGCCTAATTACATGGTTAGAAACCTCTGGAAGCTATTGATAAGCTCCTGGAAATACTGAAGGTTGTTATTAGTGAAGATCGCTTAAGTCAAGAAGCTCAGAAGAATGCTACTCTCCTATTTAATATTTTGCTTCGTAGCACCTTGGCCAGTAAAAGGGTCTTGGAAAAATACAAGCTTTCTCGAGAGGCATTTGAATGGCTTGTCGAAGAAATAAAGTCAAGGTTCCTGCAGTCACTTGTAGCCTCTGGAGAAATGATTGGCTGTGTTGTTGCTCAATCTATTGGTAAGCCTGCAATTCAGATGACTCTAAACACATTCCACTTTGTTGGTGTCAGTGCCAAGAATGTCAATTTTGGCATCTCTAGGTTAAGGGAAATAATTAATGTAGAAAAAAGAATTAAACCACCTTCTCTTTTAGTCTACCTAAAACCCGATGTCAACAAGACCAAACAGAGGGCCAAGAGTGTGCAATGTGCCTTGGAGTATGCTACTCTTAAGAGTGTTACTCAAGCTACTGAAGTATGGTATGATTCGGATCCCATGAATACAATAATTGAAGAGGATGCTGCATTCCTCCAAAACTACTATGAAATACCAGATGAAGTTGCTCTTGAAAAAAATCTCACCTTGGTTGCTTCGCATAGAGTTAAATTGTGAAATGATGGTGGATAAGAAGTTAAGCATGGCTGACATTGTTGAAAAGATCAACCTTGAATTTGATGATGATTTGACATTTATATGTAATGATGACAATGCTGAAAAATGCATACTTCGTATCCGCATTATGAATGATGAAGCTCCAAAGGTAGAGATTCAAGATGAATCAGTTGAAGATGATGTTTTCTTAAAGAAGATAGAAAGCAACATGCTGACATAAATGGCTTTACGAGGTCTCTTGGGCATAAAAAAAGTTTTCATAAAAAACATCAAGGCTCAGAAGTTTGATGTGAAAGATGGCTTTAAGACAAATGAAGATTGGATGCTTGATACCGAATGTGTCAACCTTTTAGCTGTAATGTGTCATGAAGATGTTGATGCAATGAGAACTACAAGCAAGCACTTGATTGAAGTTCTTGGTATTAAGGTTGTTCGTCGATGTCTTTTGGATGAACTATGTGTTGTTATTTCTTTTGATGGCTCTTATGTTAATTACCGGCTTTTATGTAGACCGATTGGGACATAGCAAAACACTTGCCAAAGATAGCAACTACACCATCTATTATATAACATGTAAGTAGCACAGGACTCATTGGGAAGTTGATATATGGTAGACCTAGTACCACTTGAACTACTGCTGTAATAGCTTTAACATTTTAGATGATTAAAATCTCTAACATTGAGCTTGAGATAATGAAGATTCCCTAAAAAGGGCATTTGATGATGTTTCTAACACTATACCAAGTATAAATTTAATCAGCCGTTAGATGTCTGCAAATAAAATGAAGAAAATTATTAAAAAGGAGATTGATAATTAGATTATATATTTAGAACTTTATTTAATTTATGATTTTTGTATCCTTGAAATAATTTAATTATGCTTTTTTGTTTATTTTTATATTTAGTAAATTAGGTAATATTTGTGTTTTATTATCTATCATGATAAGCATTTATATAAAAAGTAAAGATTAACATTTACACATTAAATTTCATATAAATTAATGTTATTTTTTATATATTTTTCTAAATGTTATTCATTATAATATTTGATCATGTATGTATTTATATAAATATGATAATGATAATAAATTAATGTAATATTATAATATTACAGCAATTCTGTTGATTAGTAATGACTTAAAAAATATAATATCTTTTATTATTTAAGTTAAATACAATTATGTGAATTTTATAATTATTTAAATGATATAAATATAATGATAAGTTTTAAATTGATCACTTGAATTCTTTATAATTTAAATTTTAAAAATTTAAATTTATATTGTAAATTATTATTAATTAAATTAAATTTAATTAAATCCATGCATCGCTCGGATTAAAAGCTAGTTATATATATATTGAAAAGTGTAATAATTTGAATCTATAGAATTTGATTATTATTTATTTTAAATATGTAAAATTAATTTATGATTTACTATATTTATAGAATAATTTATAAATTTTAATTATTATGTTTTTTATGAAATCATTGCAATATCGTGCATTGCATGGGCAAAAAAACCTAGTTAAAACAAATACAACGTCAAGTTTAAAAGGTTTAAAGGGTGTGTTTGGTTCGTGGAATCTTATATCCTCAGAAAAATATATATTTCTGAGAATGTGATTCCTAGGTATGTGATTCCTTGGAATGTGGGATTCTTACGTTTAGTTCAATACAAATATTCCTGGGAATATTTTTTCACATTCCTAGATATATTATATTTCTATTTTTGGTTCGCACTTCATATTCTCAGGAATCTTATTACTTTTTTAAAAAATACCCTTATCAATTTTTTATTATAAATTAAAATAAATTATAAATTTAATTAAAAATGTACAAATAAAGACTCTTGAAGATTTAATAAATTAATAATTTAAATTATATTTGATTAAAATATAATAAATAATTTAATATATAAACGTTGAATAGAAAACAAGAAAATGTGAATTTAATGAAGTCCATCTGGTTAAAAATGTGTAAATTAAGTTTAAAATTTTGAACAACCAAAATTAACCAAATACTCTAAATAAATGTATAAATCAAGTCTAATTAATAATCAAATTACTAAATAACAATATATTACTGTTTATTTTTCAAATAGTAACATGTTATTGTTTCATTTCAAAACAGTAATGTCAACTAAAAATTCTAAATAAATAGATAAATCAAGTCTAATTAACAATCAAATTACCAAATAACATGTTACTGTTTATTCTCCAAATAGTAACATATTACTGTTTTATTTCAAAATAGTAACACCAACTAAAAATTTCAAATAAATGGATAAATCAAGTCTAATTAATAACCAAATTACCAAATAACAACATGTTATTGTTTATTCTTCAAATAGTGACGTGTTACTATTTTGTTTCAAAATAGTAACACTAACTAAAAACTCTAAATAAATGAATAAATCAAGTTTAATTAATAACCAAATTACCAAATAATAACATATTACTATTTATTCTCCAAATAGTAAAAAACATGTTCCTGTTTCATTTCAAAACAGTAACATTAGCAAAAAATCTCAAATAAACGGAGTCGGTTTGCTAGAATCTTGTTGTTCTTCCAGTTTCTATGATTTTCATGTCCTCTATATTTAATCCAAATAATAATGGAGCTCTAAAGGAAGCACTCAATCACGACTTTAATTTGGAGTCGATTATTGACAGTGCTAAGTGCTCGATGTGCATGAATTCTAAGGGGGAATGTGGGTATTTAAGTGGACAATTCACCTATTTCTGCATCGATGGGGCTTATAGCACTTCATGTACAAAAGGTATGTTATTTTATTTTATTTGCTCAATATTAATGTTCATGGCGTAAAACTGCTATTGATGATAATGTCGAGCTCTAGTTCGTATTAAAATTTTATGAAAGTGGCTATTTCTTAATCTTAAGAATATAGTTGTGGAAGATCATATTTTTTTCTATCACAAATGTAATGAAAATCATTTAAAAATGATAAAAAATTCCTAAAAATGTGATTGAAAAATCAAAATCACTTCAAATATAAATAATAGAGTTAGAAAGGTAATTATAATGATATGACGCGAGAATATGCATGTAAAATATAAGAAATAGTTTCAAAAATCCACTAGAAAATGATTAAGAATCATAAATAACGTAATTGAAAAAATAGAACCCAACAACGTCAATAAGAAAACGAAGTTGATGTTAAGCATCAAATTGTGTAATGTAGAAAAATATTTTAAAAAGAAATAAGTAATTTTTTCATTATTAACAATATAATAATTTAAATTTTTAAAAGAAAATAAGAAATAATATAATTTTTAAATAAAAATTTTCTCCATTGAAAAGAAAATAAATTTTTTTAAAATTTTAAATAATTAAAATATAATAATCACATATTTTATCTTTAAATATTATTTTTATCCATTTTCTTCATGCAAATAAGAGAAAAAAATTAAATGTTCATTTATTTTATCAATAAATATTTTTTATAAAAAATATTAATTATATATATTTATAAAAGGGATGATATATTATTTATATTAAAGATTACAAAATATTATTTATATATATTTATAAATGAAGGTATAGAAGAATGAGAATAAAATTGTCTTTGTTCTTTAATATTAATATTCCCATAGAATGAGAATGTGGGATACCCATCTCCTCATATGGGAATATTTCATGGGAAAATTGGCCTCCAAAACATTCCCGGAAATGTTACATTCCCGAGAAAATTTTTAAAAAAATTGAACTAAACATAGGAATGTAACATTCCCATAAAATATTCTCAGAAATGTGAAAAACTTCTCTTGAACCAAATACACCCAAAGAGAAATGTTAAAATTAAAAACCTTTTTCATATGAGTAATATGTTATTCTTTCATTAGGTTATTAACCAGAATATCAAAGAATTATTTTTTTTAGAAACTTCTCTAAGGAATATTTGGAGATTTCTTGAAGGGACACATTGTGGTTTTAATTTTCTTACATCATGCATTAAAAAATCAGTTGACCAAAAATATTTTCCAAGAAAAATATATATTAGCACATAAATGTTAAGCTTTCCAATCACATTAACAATTAATGTCATTTCCTAAAGCAACTTTCCCACCAAACTTTTGTGTAAGTATTAATGTCTCAATGCTCCTGTTATACAAAGTGCATTTGAGTTGAGTTGAACTAAGCTCGTTTAAAATAGAGTAGTTCAAATCGAGTTTGAGCTTAAATTAATATTATTTTTAATTAATTCAATAATAATAAATATATTTTTAAAAAATATGATCTTTAATATAATCATAAATATTATTAAATAACTTAAATTTAAAATTATAAAAATAAGTTAAATTTTTAAATTTTCAATTATATACTATATTTTATACAAAAATAATAAAAAATTACAATTGAGTTGCTCGTAAATTACATGAATTAAGTAAAGATCTAATTGAATTGAATAAAGATCTAATCAAATTGAGTTACTTGGGTCAAGTGTGAACCTTGTCTAATTTACCTAAAATCATTAGATTTTATTTATCGTATGTAGTACTATACAAATCAATAAATATGGACTATTTTATTAGTTAGATGCTAATATTTTAGCATTTGAGACATTTATGACTCAGGGCTATTGAGCTTTAACCCATCTTTTCTACATGTAATGATGGTAGTGGGTCTATTAAGAAGGATAGTTATCACAAATCTCTATTTTTCTTTAAAATTCTTTTATTTGCAATTTCCTTAAAAAAAATCCTTCCAAAATAACCTCAAAAAAATTTATGGCAAAGTGCATTTAGTATAATGTTTGTCATTTTTATATTTTATTAGATTAATTTACTTTTTTAAAATTTAATATACTATAATTATTTAATTTTTATTCTCTTTTAATAAATAAAAAATTTTACAATCTACTAATAAATCATATTTAATATTATCTTAAAAATTTTATAATTATTAATTTTTATTCAAATATATTTTATATTTGTTATCACTTTATTTTGTTAAAATTAATTCATTTACAATAAATATATATATTTGACTTTTATATTATAAATATGTTTTAAAAATATTTTATTTATAATACTATCCTTTCATATTGTTAATTAAATTTAATAATTATCACAATAAATTTTTTACTATATTTTAAATTATATTAAAATTTAAATTATTAATTTTATAGTTTTACTAATATTCATATTGGTTGGCATTTTAAACATGCCAAATTTAAAATCACTTTTAGGTAGAATATTTTTATAATGTAAAATAAATATTTTTTATTTAAATATATTTTATATTGTTAATGAATTATTTTTATATACTTATATTGTTGGTCTATCTATATTATCTTCTTTTAAAATTCATCCACTTTCAAATTTTCCTTCTAAAATAAACTCAAAAAAATTCTTGAGAAAAGAGTATTTAATGTAATATCTATCATTTTTATATTTTATTAGATTGATTTGCATTCTTTTTTAATTTAATATAATGTAATTATTTAATTTTTATCCTCCTTTAAATGAATAAAAAATTTCATAATTTACTAATAAATTTTATTTAATATTTATCTTAAAATTTTTTATAATTATTTATTTTTTACTCATATCTTTTATATTCTTAATGAATTATTTATATACATTTATATTGTAAATCGTTATAGTACTCTTGTATATTTATTTAATGTTATTATAATTTTAATGTTCATAAGAGCATATATTTTATATTTATTATCATTTTGTTTTATTGAAATTAATATGATTTATAGTAAGTATATATTTAACTTTTATTTTATAAATATATTTTAAAACATTTTATTTAAAATACTATCCTTTCATACTATTAATTAATTTTAATAATTATTGCAATAGATTTCTCATTATATTCTAAATTATATTGAATTTTAAATTATTAATTTCATAGTTTTATTAATGTTATTATTAGTTGATATTTCAAATACTTCAAATTTAAAATCATTTTTGGACAGAATATTTGTGTAAGATAAAATAATTATTTCTTATTTAAATCTATTTTATATTCTTAATAAATTATTTATATATGTTCATATTATAAATTATTATTATAATACTTATGTATAATGAGTCACAATGTATTTATTAGTAAAAAAAATGAATATTATACTTTTAAATTAATTTTGAAATATGTAAACTTGATGAGATTGAATATATAATCCATGAAACTTTAAATTTTTTATTTAATTACTAATTTCAATATCTTGCATTAATTTTTTCATAAAATAGAAGATTTTTATACAAAATTCAAACAAGAAAAAGTAGTGTGTGTATTTAAATATGTGTATATCTATATATTTTTAATTGTACAAATTATATTAACTTTATAATAATTTTTTGATAATATTTATTTGTGAAACATGAAGCATATATACATACATATTAATTTTAAATAAAAGAAGAATCTTCTGCGTTATCTCACTAATTCCACATCTTTTCTTTTGCACGTGGGATAAAGCTTCTACTTTGCCCATCTATAAATAAAATAATTATTCACTTCATTCCTTTTTAAGCATTGTTTAAAAAAATATTCTCATTTATTTATTATTTTAGTAAACCAATGCTATACTTATTATCTTTTTTTAAATATTATCCCTACTATCTAAATAAATGTTTAACAAATTTACTTATTAGTTAATTTTTATTAGAAGATATATTAATAAAATGCAATTCTTTTTTTTAAATTAACGTTATTTATTGTATTTTTAATTTTTGTGCATTAATTTTAAATGAGTATCTTATTTATATCATTTGATGTGTTTTTATCTTTAGCATGAGTTAGTTAAATTAAATATATATAAAGAAAAATCATCATCGCTTCGAGAATCATACGGTTGGAACATGTACATGAATTGTGATCCAACACTTTGGAGAAATTCCGTTACATTTATTGCATCCAAGTTTATTTGAATCTTATCCCTCTCATTAATGCAGAATTAAGGAGTTGGCTACTTGGTTAGTAATCCTCAAAATTAATATTTAACGGCAGTTTTTGTACGATCCAATTAATTAAAAAATTTTGTACATCCCAAGTATAATTATCACATATCCTTAATCTCACTTAATAGAAAAGAGATACTTATCAATTTTGTTAACTAATATGAATTGAAATTTTTTTGTTAAACAACAAATAACACACAACCTTCTAACATTTGAGCAAAAGTGAAATCATATAAAAAAATAATTATTTGTTCATATAATTTAAAAGAGTTTTATGTCACCCGCATTCCTTATGATTAAAAAGTAATGCTTGGCATCACATAGGATAGCAGAAAAAATAATTTCTTTTTTAAAATAGAGGATATTATTTTTTTAATGTAAGACGAAATAGAGGATATTATTTGATAGGATAAAGATATACTAAGGGATGAATTGATATTTCCAAAATTAAGAATTCAAGCTTAAAAAATAACCTACTTTTTTGAAATCTCAAAAAAGTAACCAGAATGTAAGTACCAAAGATCAAATAAATAGTAAGTAATAATAACCAATAAAGTACATGAAATAAAAGACTAAGTGAAAGAGAAGATATTGTCAGTATTTAGTGGTTTGATAATGTAAAGGAAAAATCATTCCTTTGGATTCACCCCACTTTCCTAAGGCCAAACCCAATATTGATAGTTTTCTACTGACAATTTTCTTTTACAAAGTATGTTTACACTTTCTTGCTTGATATTTGATACTCAAGCAATCTCGCTTTAAACACCTAAAGATTTTCTTCTTACTAACATAACTACAAAGTATCTACAAGTGATTCTTTTATCCTTTACTCTAAATAGTGAACTTTTGATGGATATGATTTGTCTTGCAAAGAGATTACAAGGTTATTACATTCTAATAATGTAGATATATAAATTTAAGTTCAAGAAAAAAGACTATAAAAAGTAGAAAGAGTTTAGAAAGAGAAAGTTATTAGGAAAAATTGATTAGAACGCATTAAATGTGCATAGTGAATTTTTAAAAATTTTATTCTAAAAGCTTAAATCACATTGTTTTCAAATTAATCCTTGTTAATTATATAATTTAAATAAAATTAAAATGGGAATTTGAGTTATACCATCTCAAAAGTTATTTTTCGAAATCGTCGATCTTTAAATGAAGAGTTGATCTCTAATACTACTAGTGAACCACACAAATTATATTAATCCAAGCCTCCATCTACACTCATGAGAATGGTAGAGTGAGAAATTTAATTCCTTTAGCCAAGAAGGTGCTAGCACATCCATGAATCACTCATTCACATAACTAAGGTTAATGTTTGAATATAAAAAGGAGTTAAAAGAATTTTTTGGCATACAACACGTGTTAGGATTTTTCACACATATCTTAGAAGTTGGTGTCTTCTCCCTTTTATTAAAGAAGATGACACATAAGTTGAGAATGTTACTTTGCAAATGTCATCCCATTTTCAAAATATTAAGTTGTATAAAAAGGTTAAATATTTTGGACTTGTCTACTACCCACTTAAGCTAAATGAGTTGATATCCTTTTATCGAGTTACTATAAGTCCAAACTCATAAATTCTCCTATGCAATAATAAAATTAATTATTTAATTATTTTGATTCAATAATAAAAGCAATTTCTGAGTAAGAAACTATTCCTTTACTTATAATCTCTTCTAGAGTTGATATAAATATTTTTATAATACTTGAATATTAACATTGTAAATTTACTATTATTTAATAATTGTAATCTTCATTGGAATTGTTAAATTATTGATTAATTATAATTTATAACTTATCGACTCTATTAATATGTTATAAGCTAGTATTTGAAGGTGTTTATTATAGTAACTTATTGAAAAAATAAATTCTAATTTGATAAACTACTATGAATTTATAATTGAGAGTTCGTAACTTATCATTTCTTTTAAATTTATTTTTCTTTTTTAATTAGTTGACATTATATACCTTGAATTATATCTCAAATATTTATTTTTTATTTTGAAAGGTAAATAAATAATAAGTATATAAATAAGCATGTAATGCTAAAAATATAATTAATTAAAATTTTAATTAATTATATTTTTATTTTAAATATATTTATTATATCAATATTATTTAATTTAAAATAAATTTAAACTAATTCAATCTATATATCTATTTATATTACATATTTTTATATTATTTTATACTTTTTAGCTTGTTAAATAACTTAATCTACTAAACACTTTAGTTATAATTAATTAAGCTAACTTATTAATTACTTGTATTATACATAAAGGTTATTTGGTTTGTGGGAGTAGTATGAGAAGTAGAATTTATTAGGAAATAAAAAATAATTGAGTTGTTTGATTAGCCACTAATTATTAAAATGAAAGAAGTTCTACTTTTCATAAATTATGAGAAGTTACTTACGGATACCTTTTTTTTGGTAAAAAGAACTTTTCATATTTTTCATAGATAAAAGTAGATTATTATCCTTATTTAATTTAGTTAATAATCATTTTAATATTTTTTCTTTACTGTACAAAAGTTATAATAAGTATATTTTATTAATGATAAATATAATTTATTCATTTATAAAGTATAAATATATTTACTTAAATATAATTATTAATTATATAAAATAAAATAATTTTATTAATTATATAATAAAAATGAGTATTATATAAAATGTATTTTAAATATTATATTTGAAATATAAATTGTAAATATAATTATAAATATTATTATAATAGAAATTTAATTCCAAATATAATTATATTTATTTTATATCTATTTTATTATTTTATTTTCATTATTTATTCTTTTGATATTTAATTATCAAAGAAAAATATTATATATTTTTTGTCTACTTTATATAAATTTGATAAAATTAATTATTTAACTAATATTTTTATTTAAATTATATTTCATTTTAATTATATTCTATATATAAATCTTAATTTTTTATATTAACCTTTTTATTTTTTATAGCAAATTAAGAAAAGAAATTACTAATTTACAAAATTATGATGGAAAGAGAGATAAAAATATAATAAAAAAACATAATTAGACACAATTAAAATTAATTGATATGTATTAAAATAATATTAAAAGTATAATAGTTATGTTGCTAATACTTTTTGAAAAATTCAAAGTTAAACTAAATAGAATATAGGAAGCTACTCTGTGGGAAGTATTAATTATTTAATATCAATTAAATAATTTTGAGAATTTTTCAAAAAATTTGTATAGAAAATTATTTTATAAGAAGTTCAAATTCTTGTAAGAACATACTTCTCATACGAACCAAACAACTCCATATGCGAAGAAAAATAGTAATTGGTAATTTCTTATTTTTAATTTGCTATTAAAAAGTAAAATAGATTTATATTAAAATGTTAAGATATATATTGAATTATCTTAATATAATTAAAATTAAATATAATTTAAATAAAAAATATTAATTAAATACTTAGTAATTTTTTACTGAGAGGGTTTTCAGAAAAAAAATGAAAAATATTAGTTAAACGCATCTATGAAAGGCATGAGAATTTTTTTCCAACTTTTTATTATTTGTTGGAAGTAGAACATTCAAAAAGTTCTACTTTCTCTGTTTTAACAATTAGCGAATTAAACAATTTAATTACTTCCCATTTATTAAAATTTTTTACTTCCTATAGATAAATGATATGACTTCTAAGTTAAAGATAATGTATAGTTAGGGGTGCTTAATGGGTTACCGGCTCACGAGCTTGGCGAACCGGTTCGCGACTTTTTTACGGACTGGACTTGCTAAAATTAGGCCTGCAAAAATGCGGGTCTAAACGTGACAATCCCCTGTGGGGCAGGCTTGTACAGATTGCGGGCTAACCCGTAGGCTAAGTCCGTTTATAGTGTAAAATTCACAGGTTTTGTGAATTTTTTTATAAACTGAACCAATTTTATGTGGGTTTTAACGAATCGGGTTTAAACGAGCCTGACTTGCACGGGCTGATCCGTAAGCTAACCCATTAAGCACCCTTATGTATAGTATGCAAATAATTTTTTTTTAATCATATGTCATCTTATCGTTATTCAAAAAAGTTTTAGAGGGGGTGAAACATAAGATGCAAATCAAAGGAAATTATTGATGTAACAGGGAGTAGAGGACCAATATATTATTAAATTTATTTATTTTTTACTAAAATTAAATTTCACAGATCATATTTTAATATATCAATAATGAAATATGTGAAAAAAAAAAATGAAATTTGCGGTAATTCACGTAATGTAACCCCACCATGCCGTTGTCGTCTTCGAAGACTATATATAGTTTATCAACTTGAAAAGAAAGGGCGGGTAGGTATGTTTGTCAGTCTCATCTCGCATCTCTCTCTCAATGATCTCACCGGTCTGCTCTACCCAGATGCAGATACCGTCAGTGACAAAATGCCATAGACGTACTTCACCTGTTTTATTATGCTCATGGGATTCACAAAATCTGTCGCCTTTCTTCACTACCAAACAATTCTCAGACAAATCCAACATCAAGATCGAAGAAAATTCAAATTAAATTATATATATATATATATATATATATATATAAACTCATGTGCTCTCTCGTTATTCTCCTCTTCAACTCAGCCCTTTTGTATTCCAAACACAATAAAATAAAGTAGACAATAAACAATTTCCTCAGAATCAACATAATCAGCCGTCGTTTTCCTTTACTGTTTTACGGCTGGCCGTCTCTCTCTTCTCTTGCATCTCTCCTTCTCCATTATAGGAACTGTAGTTGCTCTGCAATGGAAGTTGTGGAGCTCTGGTGGTTATCCTTCTTCCCCCGACAGAGAACAATCTCAGGCGGAGGAGGAGGAAGAGGGAGAAGAACACGCATATAAATATAGAGAAAGAGTTCAATGGCGATGGAGTATAAGTGCTGCGAACCGATGTTTTTCATACGCTTGATGGCAATTGCGCTGCTGGTGATGTTTGCTGGACTAATGTCGGGGCTCGCCCTTAGGTCTCATGTCCTTGAGTCTTGTTGATCTTGAAGTTCTGGCTAAGTCTGGCACTCCTCAGGATCGTAAACATGCTGGTAAATTTCTTCAGATCTCTGTAATGATGGCTCTTTTGTTTGTTTGTTTTTTTAATCTTCGTTTTGGAGTAAGCTTGTGGAATTTCATGGATTCTATTGAAGAAGAGTTGCTGCTGTATATTAATTTGAGAGGAATGGGGATTCTTGAGTTTTTTTTCTTAGTTTGCAGGGCATTCTTTTGTTATGATTTTACTTAGGTGCTGGCTTGCTGTGTACATTTATTGAATACTTACATGACTAAAATGAAGTTGAGAATACGTTTTGTTGATTATTTATCGCTTTTTGTTAAATTCTCAACAATCTGAAGAGAAAATTATAAACTCATCAGTATTATAATAGTTCATTGTATGTTCAGTTTTTAGGCATTTTCCTTGAGCTTCCTGGCCAGTGGAATGGGTAGAAATGATATAGAGAAAGGAAAAAAAATTGATGAGATTTAAGATTTCCAGTTATTTTGATGATTATGGATATTTGATAATCACAGTAGACTTTCTTTAAAGCTATATCACCTTGTGGCTGCAATTTTTAATTTTTAACTTGAGGTGGATAACTAGCAATCGGTTTTCCTTTAGTGATTTTTGTGAAAATTATCTCTACTACTATTTTTCCTGATGAGAGAAGATCATAATAATTTAAATATTCATTATTCAGTTATATCATATGATTAAAGTTTGATGGTCTTTTGGACAAAAAGAAATTCAATAGACCATAAAAAACAAAGAAATCTGGGCTAAGTTGGGATCAGGTTGCCATTTCTATCATTTTGCCTTTTCCTCAACCTCTAAATCCTACTCGCTTAGCATTGTAGAATCAGGAAAATATTACTTGCCTTTAGGTTGTTATGCAGTTTTTCTTCTCTGGCTTCATTGATTTACCTTTTTGTCATCACGGAGAAGATATTGCCAGTTGTCAAAAATCAAGATTTACTACTTTGCACCCTGCTCATTTGCAATGCTGCAGCCATGTAGGTACAGCTATGCATATTGTAAATGTTACATGGATGAATAGGAGTTGACTAATACTTGAAATGGATGTTGCTTTGTCAGGCACTTCCTATTTGTCTTGATAATTTGTTTACTGCATGGATTGCCATTCTGATTTCAATGACGTTAATTCTACTATTTAGTGAGGTGAGATTTTTCCTCATTATAATAATCTATATACATTTATACGAGAGATCTGTACCCCACTTATACTCTGCTTTGTTCTAAAAGGGGTACTATGTCGCCGTTCTTACAGAGGCAAAGTGAAAGAATGATCTTCACTCTTCGGCCATGATTTTTCTACCTTTAGTTTAGATCATAAATAGTTGCAGTTTCCAACTCTGACTTACTAACTATTAGTATAATTGTTTATGTTCTTATAAATATTTCTAAGGATAAAATCTGTGTGGAATCTATGGAAGATCTTGCAAGAAAATTTTTTTCTTCCAACATAGCCCATACCAGCACGTTTTGTGAAAGTGCAATCTGTCTATTTTTGTGAAGATTATACCCCCATCAATTTGTTCTCAGTATGGATTGGCGATTGGTGCAACAGTGGCTCCATTTGTCCGTGCCCTTGCATGGATATGCTATCCTGTTGCTTTTCCAATTAGCAAGGTGACATATATCGGAGAGAATCCCTGATTAATCCTTTTGTTCAGGGAACACTGGACGTACATCAAATTCAGTTTCTTTTTTTTACCTTTGCAGAATTTTCTCCTTCTTTTGAAGTTTGTGCATTTATTTCATTTATAGGTGTTGGACCTTTTGCTGCTGCATCGAAATGCAGCCCTCTTTTACAGAGCATAGTTGAAAACATTAGTAACTCTTCATGGTAATGACGTCTGTACATGGGCTGTCTCGCTTCAGAGGCTTGCATTTGTAAGTATTATTGTTTCTACCATATTTGTTTTTTCGGTATGCTTTTGAAAGTTGAAGGAAAGTTTATTCTGATGATAGCAGCTATATGGATATGTCACTTAAGACAAAAGGCTTATGTGTGGAGAGACTGTGGAACATTTGTGAGTTAATGGATAGATGGTTAATGTTCACTGTTAGGGAAGCAACTATAAAGTTATGGATTGGCAATCAAAGTGCAAGTGGACGATTTGTATTTACAACCATATTTTCTACTGAACATTTCATTGTGAATGACACTTAGTTAAATGGAGTTCCTACTCTTACCTTCATTGTTGTTGTTTTCATCTGTTATTACTAATTTTTTGGATGTTGCAATTGTTATGTTCTTACCTGTCAATGAACATATTTTCTTCAAATATTGCAAACCTTTTCACTCTTTGATTTAATTTGAGTTATGGAGGTTAGGTGCAAGAAATGTGTTTTAAGTTATGGATCTGACGGAGTTCTAGTATAGTGGCATTCTATTTAGGCTTACCTTCTTTGATTAACAAATCATCATTAACATCAATGATTAAAGTAGAAATAACATTGCTCTTTATTTTATGCAAGCCAATTCCTATTGATATTATCCAAGCATTCAACTTTAAGCGAGCATATTTGTATAAAGAATTCATGCACAAAAATTTCAAACACCATAAACCAAGTATGTTCGATATAATGTAAGGAACATTGTATGACAAGCTCTTGAATAATGAAAACATCAAAATTAGCAAATTCATGGGAAAAGTTACTTTTTTTTATAAAAGTTATTTAGGGGAACATTTAATATAAAGGCTTTATTTGTTTTGATACAAAATGCTTTTCATAAAATATAAATATAAAAGTTAATATTAGGAAAGTTTTCTTTGTTTAATGTTAAATATAAAAAATTTAGAGAAAATAACTTCTTATATTTGAAGAAAGAATTTGCTTTACTTCATTAATATGCTTTTAGGCATCATTTTTTTAAACTACCAATATAACTAGTATATCACTCCTTCATATATATATATATATATATATATATATATATATATATATATATATATATATATATATATATGAATATTATATTTTTCTACTGAAAATCGTTTTGAATAAAACGAACAAACTTGAATTCATTACTCATGTAAAGTTAGTATGGCCACTTAAAAATTAAAAACATGTAACCTTATATATAATATCTAAATTCATCAGGTAACCTTATGTTTCAACCAACACTAATTGCATAACCTCTTACTATTCAAAAATATAGAAAAGGGTTCTTGATATATTAAATGATGGTAAAAAATAGAGAAGAACTAAGTGTTGCCCTAAAAATGCATGTATATATAGATAAATTCCATTGTGGCTTCATTTACTATAGTAAACGACCTCAAGTTGGATATAGTCACACCATCTAATTGCAATTTTGATGGTAAAAATAAAAAAACTAATAAAAGACCTCTCTCTCTCTCTCTCTCTCTCTCTTTCGGGGAGAAAAGTTTCAAAATGTGTTGTTCCTTACTTAGAAATCCAAACAATGAAAAGTTGTTTATTTTTTTTTTTGTTTTAAATTACACATTTAGAATTATAGTTTTTAAAATATATTCTAAAAATAAATTCCCAAATTATTTTTTTATTTTTTTTAAAATAAAAAACTATTTGAAAAAAAATAAACAAAAATATCCCAATTCTCTAACTCTTGCATATTTCTCATATATCAAAGAAATAGAAAATCACTCTAAACATATAAAGCAAAAGTTTATTGCTCACATACATATTTAAATTTAGTTTAACATAATGCAATACATAATACTAAGGAATATAGCAGCTACACTACCCTTATAAAACTAATCAATCTCTTTCTTCCACACCAAAAAAAAAAAAAAATCCCTCTAAGGATTATGCTAGCAAACTTGTAACCAAAAAACATAAAGCAAAGTTCATGGAAATAAATTCTCTAATATAAGTTACATGAGTTATAGTAGCACATAATTTTAAGATAGTATAAGAATATCAATCATGTATTATATATAAGCAAAGCTATAAACCTTATCTAAGTGTGCTTGGTTGTATGCAAAGGCAGGTGCACTTCCTTATGATCCACCAAATACTTACATAATTGATTGGAAAGGATCGTACCCTCTCATATAAGAATTAAAAAAGAAAAGATGTTAAAGAATTAGAGATTAAAAGCGACCTGTCATTTTGAAAACTCCAAATGTTTTCTTAGCTTTTCAAAGTCATTAATAAGGTCCTAAGTGATATTTCCCTCTAAGCAAGCATAAGGTGTACTTTTTCTTGTACTTCTCTAATAAAGAAAAGATATATCATTATACAAAGCTTTAAAGACTATCATTGCACAAAAACATTCATAAAATTTATCTGATAAAATGAAATTATCCAATGAAACTTGAGATAAAAAAACTTTTGATCATAAGGGAAGTTCCACCTCCAAGACCCCATGAAAGGAAACGATTAGCTACAAGAAAAATGCTTAAATAATGAAAAACCAAAATTTTCGCTTTGTAAGCATATTTGTATAAACAATTCATGCACAAATACTTTAGACATCATAAATTAAGTAAATTCAATATAATGTAAGTAACTTGGTATGATAAGCTCTTGACTTATGAAAAATATCAAAATTAGCATAACCATATTAATAACATAATCTCCTATTTTTAAAAAATGTAGAAGAGGAAAAGTTTGCATTGATTTATTAAATAAGCAAAAAAAATCATAGAAGAACTAAGTTTTGGTCCGAAAATGCAAGTAAACACAAATAACTTTTATTTGTGGCTTGATTTATTGCAAACAATAACCTTAAGTTGGATGTAGGTTACACCATTTGATTACAATTTGTGATGGTCTTGGATTCCTTCCCGATATCTATATTGGTTAAGTAGTTTTAGGATATTATGTTCTTGATGATGTTTTTTAGTTTCTCATTTGTAGCAACAAGTTTAATAGCTATGCTAGGTTTATTAGCCGAATGTCTAGCTAGCCTATGGTACAATCTATTTTATAGTAGTATGATTTAGTAAACATTATCCATGCAAGTTTAGATGGAATGTAATTAGGCCTCTATCCTTTGACTAACTCTAGAGTGTGATTTAATTGAAAGAAATAACAACATAGTATGAAGACTACAAAAACAAGTACATGCAAGAGAAATGACATAAAGTAACATTCTTATCTTAAACTTTGCCTCTAGCCATGCTTTATGTCCTGTGTTGACATCATAAGACAACAAATATCATATTTCCCCAAAAAAAAATTAAAACTACTTAGGTATAGATTTTTATTAATGGCATGTAATTGTTATCTCGAACAATTGTGGTGTTGATATTGCCTTATTTTATATGTATTTTCCAACATGAATGAATCTAAAGGGAAGAATCCCCAGATCACAAAAATATAATTTTCAAGCCTTGTAAATGGCAAGATATAAAAGACAAATGTTTGCCATTAGAATAAGTTTTAAAAAATATTAATCATAAGAAACATCTATACAGAATCACAAAAGGATCCTAAATGAATAAATATTTAAATAAGGCTTTAAAACTACATGGTATATCTTGATAGAACTAATAAAAGATGTACCTTTTTTTCCTATTTTGAAAGGATCTAAAATATATGTTGTTCCTTACTTAAACCAACCAGTGGAAAGTTGTTATCATCCCTTTTTTTGTTATTCTCCTTAATTGGAAGAAGAAGAAGAAGAGAAGGCATCATTTGCCACCTGGTCATCTATACATTAATTCTTTCTAGTATTGGGATATAAAGAGCATAGTTCCTTTTATTTCTTTCTATTTTCATTTTTTAAAGTGCATCTTGCCATTTAAAATATCAAGTGTATAGCTATAATTAATATAAAATGACTCATTCAACTGGTTCGGGGTCATTTTCTTATAAAATAATTGTTCTTGTCAAGAAGTTTTCTAATAGTTTTTGAAATGTCTATGCTTAGGAAGAGCTAATAATACTAATAGTTTTTGAAATAATTGTTCTTGTCAAGTCCTTCTTCTCTCCAAACTCTGGTTCAATGGGCCTCTTCCCTGTCACCAACTCCATAAGGACTATTCTGAAGCTGTACACATCACTCTTTTCTGTCACTTTAGTAGTGTAGGCGTATCTGTCATAAAAAAAAAACAATCAAGATGAGCAATTAATTTCAAGAATAACAATTTAAACAAAAATGACATTTATCCCCAAACCTTCATCTTAAAAATTATTCTACACCTGATTGATTTGTTCTAATAATACTAATCATTGTATTATTTAATTAAAAACTATTAATCATTGTATTACTCGATTCAAGTCAACCTAAAAATTTTTCATGAATTTTATAATGGAAAAGGAACCTTTTATGAGTAGAAAAGGAAGTACATGAGAAGAGGATAAGAATTTTCAAAATAAATAAGCCAAACTAAGACAAATCTGCTTCCTAATATAGTCATTAGCTTTTAGCCATAACGATGCTACAAATATAATCATATCTCACAAATGACACAACTTTTGATGATTCTAGCTTTTCTCTTCAAATGCACCAAATGATAGCAACCCAAACACAATCCCAAACAACCTCCTTATTATATCCAAAATTTCTTGTCTTCATTCTGTCTTTTTGCATATACTTTCTTGTGCAGCACATAGAGCTTTACTTTGATGTCATGAACTTCTCATATTAATTTGCACAAATAAGGAAGGGGGAAAAAAAGCTACAATCAACCAATTCCACTTTGGCATATGATTCAGCTTCACATGGTTCATTAATTATAAAGAAAATTTTTAGCCGAAACTTACTAGAAGATGAACAACTATTGGAGGTTTTGTCTAATCATTAGAAATTGGCTGCATTGTGGTTACTCAGGCCATTGTTCATGATATTTAATGACCAAGACATGTGATGGGGGATGTTGCCAACGATTTTATTTGTGACAGATAATTCAGGGCTTGTTCACAATGTTTAGAAGTAATAAATATGTAAATACTAAAAAAAAAAAAAATGCTGCACAGTTTTCTATTTCCTTATTGATATCCAAAAGTTAAAATTATCAAAATTTAAATTATAACACATTATTTCATGTTGAAGAAGTATTTTGATTAGTTGCAAACAATATACCGTAAAAAACCAAGTACAAGAAAAATAAAGCACCACTACAATGCAATGAAGCAGAACAGAAGCATGTTGAAAGCATATCTTTGCACAAGATGTCAAGCCTAACTGACATCAACTATGTTTTGATGTCACATTTTCATTCATTATGATGCTTCTATTTCATTGTGTACAATATAATAAGCAAAATTATCATATAGTTGTTACCTAAAAGGCTAAAACCAAATTCCATCTTGTCTTGTAAGCCAACAAAAAAACCCAGGTTTTCTTATTAAGGGATTTATCAGGCCCTTTCTCAAAGAGCTCATTGCTGAAAGTAGCTTAATACTTTCAGAGAAAGAAAGAAAATAATCATCTTGTTTAAATATCCATTCGTACTATTGTGAAGTCAACTTACCAGCTCAGCTGACATTTGAGAACTTTTAATTCCTGGTGTTTTCGCCTCCATTAAGATGTTTCCTTCATTAGCTGCAGCAACAAAAGCATTACATACTTCTGGGGGAACCTGAAACATACAATTTTCTGTATAAGTTCAAGAAATGTGAAGCATGAATTAGTCAACTCCATAGAGATCCAGGTGAAATATAAAAGACTGCCCAGTATTTAATATATATATATATATAAAAGGTCAACACAAATATCACTAAGCATCAAAAAAGCTTACCACTGAACAGTAATGCAGATGATCCTACAACTTAATAAAGCATATTTAAATTACAAGAGGAAGAAGGAGAGCACTAGTTCTAGGCTACTTTATAAACATTTAATGAAATCAGGCATAAAACCTTTTTGGCCATCACAAACTAGTACTTCATCAATCCCAAAAGAAAAAAAAAATACATTCATGACATTCACTGAAATTCATAGTCTACCTATGTGTAGGTTAAATCTGAATTAAAGTAACTCACTTTGCTTCCTGCTTTTAAGAGGCCCATATCAATCATTTTATGAATAAGCTTCTCTGCCTTGTCATTCTGATTATTTTCTAGCAGGGCTTGAATAGTTGTTTGAAAACTTACAGCATCAGGGTGGCAGTGACTGTCTTCCATTTTTGAAAGCAAAGCAATTGCCTCATCAAACAAACCTTTTTTACAAAGCCCGTTGATCATAATGTTATATGTTTGTACATTGGGACAATAATATTCATTGTTCAAAAGATGCTCAAGATCTCTTGAGCAGTTTTAAGTCTCCCACCTTTGCACAACCCATCAAGAAGTCTATTGTACGTGCACAAATTAGGTGAAATTCCTCGATCACCAAATTGCAAATATAATGAAATTGCCTTGTCAAGATTTTTATTTTTACAAAAACTATCCAACAAGATATTGTAAGTGAACACATCAGGTTTTTGGCATGTATGATGCATTTCATTAAGAAGATCTTGTACATAGGACATTCTCCTTAATTTGCACAAGCCATGAATAAGAGAAGTGTAAGTTACAATAGTAGGAAACAAATTATTCTCACGCATTTCTTTAAAGAGTGCTATGGCCTCATCCACTCTTTTAATCTTGCAATATCCATTAATCATAATATTGTAAGTCCTTACATTTGGTGCCAGACCCCTTTTGACCATGTTATCAAATAATTCTATTGCCTCATTCACTTTATTGTTTAACCAATAGCCATCAATCAAGGCACTATAAGTAATAACATTAGGATCATGACCTTTTTCCTTCATCATGTCAAACACATGTTGGGCTTTTGTGACATTTCCTTCTTTACATAACGTATCTACCATTATAGTAAAGGTATAGGCATCTGGATCAATGTTCTTTTGAACCATTTCTTTCAACAACTGAGTTGCTTCTCTCAATTGACCCTTTATGCAGAAACCATGAATTAAAGAACTATAAGTGACAACATTAGGAGAAATTCCCCCAGCAATCATTTCAGAATATAAATCACTTGCATTGCTTGCAAGTCCATCCTTGCATAGGCTGTCAATGACTGTGGTGTACATTACTACATTAGGTTTAATCGCTTGTTCGGCCATCCTTCGTAGCAATTCAAGGGCAGTCCTTGTGCTTCCTATCTTACACAGTCCATTGATCAAGGTCCCATAAGCGACTTCATTAAGCTGGAATCCAGTTGCAACTAGTTTATCATGAAACTCTAATGCTTTCCTAATCTTACCATCAATACAAAGCCCTCTCATCAGTGCTGTCACAGTAATTTTATTTGGAACAAATCCCCTTTTAAGAATCTCTCCCATCAACGAAAATGCAAAACCCATCTGACCCAAATGGCAGTAACTGTTGATCAAGATATTCAAAGTAATAAAATCCGGCTGAATTCCTATGAATTGCAGTCGTTCATAAAGTAAAATAGCAATGGAATAATGTTTCATCTGAACAATAGCCGTTAAAATCTTGTTAATTTCAACAATAGGTGGCGGAGGTCGCTTATCAACCAGGCGGTCAAACGTGGTCACGGCATCGTCAATCTTATCAAACCCAGAAATATTACCAACATACCGTCTTTGAGTTTGTCTGCTTAATAGAAGCAAGTTGGGTATTTCGAGAATAGATGAGAATTTCAAAGCGGCATACCTCGTGTTCAGCATCTTCATACCGCCTTACCTCGCTTAAAAAGATTGCCGCAGATTATATGAATATGAACTCTCTGTTTTGCTGCTTTAATGTTTCGATTTGCATCGGTGGATCATCTTGGCTGTTTTGAATGAAGATAGTGTTGGGGAGGCTTCAAGTCTCAACGGAGATGGGCGTTTGGTATGGTTCACCGCCGAGCAGTTCGGCGGGGAGGGCGAGCAGATCAAAAGAGAAACGAGAGACGAGGGAAGGAGAGGATATTCAGCAGCAAAGCATGAGATTCCTTCTAGGAATTTTTAGCTTTTAGTATTTTGTGAGCCATATTTTACGGAAAAAACGATAATTTTATTAAATTGTAGTTGGAAAATATGATAGTGTAGGATAAGATATGATAAACAATGCAATAAAAAAATATAATATAATACTTTGATAAATAATTATATAAATATTTTGATAATATAAATTTATCTTATCATGCATTTATCATTAAATATAAATATTACATAATAATATTAAAAATTTTATTTAGACAAAATTTGTCTTATTTTAAGAATAGTTTTTATTGTACTTATTTATTAAATTTGATAATTATAAATTTTTAATGTTTTATAATCAATTTAATTTCTTTATTATATGTTAATCATTATATTCTTAATCTTCTATTATAATAAGTATCATTTTTATAATTTATTATATATCAATTCATCATTTCTTCTTAATGAATATTGTATCGCTGTGAGTTACACTCATGTAATTAGTAAAAAAAATTAAATCTCTCATTTATATATAGTAATTTATATTAAATTGAGGAAAAAAGTTTTTAATTTCTTTCCTTCATTTCTTACATTTTTATTAACGCATTAATTTTTTTATGATTTATTGAAATTTCTAATTTTTATAGATTTTCTTCCCCTTCGAAGTAATTTCCATTATTTCTTGTCCCTATTTATTGTATTCTCATAATTTCTTTAATTTCAATCATATTTGATTTGCATTAGTAATTTTGATTAAATTAAAAATTATAAATTTTAATTGATAAATTGAATTAACTTTAAAATTGATAATTACTAAAAAAATATAGTCGATTAAACTATGTAAATAATCAAGTTAGAATTTTTTTTCCTTTTAGATAAATTAATAATTTGTACATATTAATTAATGATTGAGTCATATTTTTTTGGTAAAACTTTCAAAATTAATTAGTGCTAAATTTTTCATAAATTTAACAAGTAGGATACATAATATGAAAATTTAATTTTAATTATTTTAACACAATTATTTGATGCTTAATATAAATAAAGTATTTGTATAGAAATTTTCTAATTATTTACTTCCCTTTTATTTTTATATATCATCAAAGTAAATATATTAGAATTAAATAGAATAATAATTAACTATAGTTTTAGGAGAAAAAATTTTTAATTCACAAATTTATTATTTACTAAAAATTAATGATCAAAATGTAAAGTGATTAATTATTTATTAGGATATTAATTGTAAAATTGAAAAGGTTAATAATTTTATTTTTGGTTTTCTAAAGATATAGATAAATAATAAAAAACTTATATAAAATAATAAATAAAATAGAATAGAGGAAGTTATACATAAGTTAGAATTAATTTTGATAAAATTTTAATTTTCTAAATAACAATGTAATTTTTAAATTTATAAAATCTATAATTTAAAATTAAAATAATTTTCAAGAAAAATCTATATTTAATCATATTCAATTATATATATTATTATCTCTAGAGAGTAATAAGCAAAGAATGATTAAAAATATTAATTTATAATAATATAAATCATAATTCAAATATTACTGTTAATATAGTATTCAAAGAAGTGTACCAATTTTATAACTTCATATATGTATAATTTCAATTCTTATTTTTCAAACAACTCATTCTTCAAAAATAATTGAAAAGATATATTTATGATAAGTAGACTAATAATATTTTTTAAATTAATTCATATAATATTATTTAATTAATTAATTAAAATATTTGCAACTGTACTAATCTATAATAAGGTGACTGGTAATTTTAATATCACAACTAATATTGTATTCTAGGAAGCATTTCAAAATTTATAAACTATTTAATATACATATAATTTTATATTTTCTTTTCAGTGAATATTTTGATATAAAATTAATAATTGATATATTCATTGTAATATTAACTTTTGATTAAGCAAAACTGCAACTCATACATAACATAAGTTATAATCTAGTTAATAATTATTATTATATTTATTATATTTTACCTATTTTATATGTAGAGAATAAATATTAATATTTTTAAGTTTATAATAGGTTAAGAGTAAATTAAAAATGATAAATAAGTTAAAACTAAATTATTAATATTTTTAAGGTTAAATTAAAATAAATAATAATTATTAAAATAGAGAAATATAAAAATAAGTTAAAAATAAATTAAGAATAATAAGATTTATTCTGATCCTATCTTGTTATATCAAGTTATGATGGAGAGAATTAATTTATTCTGTGTTGATTATATAAAACAAAGTGGTTAAGTTATTTTATATTATTTTGTAAAAGGTGAAAACACTTAATATAACATCCTATTATTTATTTATACTATCACATGTCATTTGTATAATGTAACAAATGGATTCTTAGGACCTTTTGGTGAATCGTATAAGATGGATATATAATAATATAAATAATTATCATGTTTTAATATGCATTTGAACTTTACACATGACAATATAATTTAATCTAGTTAATTAGTTTTATATGGTTAATATAGGATAATTTTGAGTTTATTATTTACTATTTTTAAAAATAGTTTTCTAAGTTTTTATTTTTAAAAATAAAAATTTTTATTTGATAAATTACTTTCAAAATTTATATTTAAAAATTATTTTTGTAATTTTTTAAAAATAAAAAAATAAATTTAAATGTTTTCTAAACTTTTTTTATAGTAATTATGTAATTAAACGAAACTTTTGCTTATTTACTTCATTAAACATAATCTATTCATTATATTTTTTAAATTCAAAAATAGTTTTTAAATATAATTTTTAAGAATAATTTTTAAAAATAAGAAATAAAAATACATCTAAATACACTCATAATCCTCTCATTCTAGATATGTTATAATAGGATAAGATGCTATATTAAAATAAAATAAATAATTTATTTGGATATATTTATATAGATTAGCATTAATTAATTTATTAAAATATTTATTTAAGTAATTAATTTTTTATTTTAATATTAAGTATAGAACAAATTGGGCCCCTAATTCAATGTGCTTGATCTATGGTAAGTTGGATTATGTATAAACTTATATGGGCAAAGATCCCAACCTACAATCCTTTAATGACAGTGGTTTCCTATCACAAGTTTGACCTTAAATAGAGATATTATAGTTATCATTCAAGTAATGCACAATAAGGATTACCATTCTCAAAATATTTTCTCTATTCTTTCTATTTGAATAACCTAAAAGGCAAAGTAAGTTACAACTTTACTCATCAATATCATCCAAATTAATTACAGCTTCATCAGAGTATGCATTAGGTATGCTAATCCTTTATTGTGATTAATTATATATATTCATATTTGTTAATCATACTAACAACAGATGGTATTAGAGCAATGTTAATAGTATGAATTATCTGATTATGAGCAATTTTAACTGTTTTGGCAAAATTTATAAAATTCCCAATTTTCTCTTTTCTTTTTCGTACAAGAAATTATTAAAATTGGAGATTTTAATTCTAAAATAAATTAGATTTGTTTTTCTTTCAATTGAATCATAAATATTGTTCTTATATACATTAAGAAAATTATTCTATTGTTTGATTGCATTAAATCTCATGATTATTGCGGATCAAAGTTTAAATTTTTTTGAAAAATTTATGATCATATATTGCACAATTTTGAAGCCTTTTCTTTTGATAAATACATGAATCTGTGTTGAAAATAGGTTAGATAATTTTTTTTGGCATTGAAAAAGGTTAAAACTTAAATTTTTTAAAGCTTTAAAACCCTATTAATGGTTGAAAAAATAGCCATAAATGGACGGGACGAAGCAAGAATGAAGGAGGCCTTGCTATTGTTGTGTGTGTGTGGGAGTTATGCGCTTGGATAGCACGTGAAACCCATGCACTAGCTTGATCAACCAGTCAACACTAATTGCGCGCATAGGCATCACATGCTTGTATAGCATGTGAATCACATGTGCCAGGAGCTAACTAAACTTTGTCATGCCCACTCGTGGGCACACATGCATGCAGGTGTATGCAGCCCATGTGCTAGGATGTTGGGTTCGGATTTTGGGCTAATTGTGTAACATTCAATTTTCTATCCATCTATAATTTTTTTAGAATTTTTTTGTGGCCAATAAATGTTTACTTTAGATTTTGTAAGATTAATATTGTATAAAAATATATTTTATTTGTGGAATTTTGGCTTGTAAAAATTCATGAATATTCTTCATAATTTTTCTGGGCTTGGTGAGCAGTCACTCCTTCTAGTTGTAAGCATAGTTAGATTTGTTAAATTTTGAATCCTTAATTATGTAATTTTATACATGTATAGATACCCAAAACCATTTAATTCACACCAATGTTAGATTAGGATTATAGTGAGGTTATTTTACATGAAAATATTATCTTTCTGAGATGTTTAGGAGCGTATTACATTAATGATAGCTGCACTATCAGTGTGAAATTGTTAATGTAATTTTAAGGTTTGAACTCTTTTGAATAGGCATGCAGTATTTATAATGTTTTAATATTTCTTGTACTTTATTGGTATGGCTATATTGATTACATTCTTGTGTAGAATTTTGTACAAGTCAAATCATGTGGTACATGTAATTTTGTTGATGCCACCTTGTTATATAATTGCTTAACTAATTTTTATTTTAATTAAGAATCTTGTATTATAATTATGTTGTGCATGCATAATTAAAATTTTCCAATCTTGTAGCACTAATCTTGACTTTTCAACAACTATCTATGGTAAGGACTTTTAATGAAACAAATTATAATGAATGGACAAAGTCTTTCAACATGTACCTAATAATTTCTAAGGAAGATTTAACTTTTAGAGAATCAAAGCCGGCTGATTTCTTACTTGAGTCTAATGCTGTAGATAAGACTTATCACAAGCAATGGTATAAGTCGAACTAGATCTGTTTAGTAATGATCAAATTCACTATTAAGAAAGAAATTAGAGAAAGTTTCCTAGACAAGGACACCGTTATACAATATATGAAAGTTGTTAGAGAGAAATACAATTTTACCCTTCTAGCTCTAGTGTGTTTTGAGTTCAATAATATTAAAATATCTTCTGAAATTTTGGTAGTTAGGTTCTGGTACGATTGTTCATGTTGCAAATTCTTTGAAGGGGATAAAAAATTGGCAGATCTCAAGTGAAAGAGAGAAGATTGTCTTAAGAGTAGTAGAGAGTGAAGTCAAAGTTCAATATATAGGATCGATCTCCTTGTGTTTATCTTTTAGACACATTTTAGATCTGAATAATGTCATTTATGTACCTTCTACGAGAAGGAATTTGATTTCTAGTTCTTTTTGGATAATTCTAGTTATTCTTTTTGGCAAGAGAGTGAAAGGATTGAGATTTGTTATAATTCTGCTATTATTGACACTACCACTTTATAAAATAGTCTATATCATTTGAATTTGAATGATTGTCCTGCTATGTGCTCTAATGTTCCCATTAATGTTATGATTAGGTATAAACATCCTAGAATGAGTAAGGACTCCTCCATTTTGTGGCATCGATGATTAAGCCATATTTCTAGAAAGAGATTAGAAAGATTAGTAAAGCAAAGTGTGTTGTGATATCTAGCATTCTCAGATTTTTGAAATATTTTTTAGTATGGGGTTGTAAAGTAGAAGTGAGATCATATAATCTCTAGTTGAAGAAATTAAACTCTAGAACAATTAGTGGATTCTTCACTAGGTACTATACTAGATTAAGAGATTGCAGATTTTATTGTCCTTTTCATAATACTAAGATCATCGAGTCTGATCGAGTATTCTATTTTGAAGATGACTTAGATAGTGGGAGTTTGGTGCCTAGGGCTATCAATCTGTGTGATGAGGCCACCATTTTGCCCATACTTATTCTGACTCTTTCACCCACTGGAAGAGATAATGTTAACAATCCAGTTCAGATAAATAAAGATTCTCATGTTGAAGAACCTAATCAGCTAACCATTCAATTAAAACGTTCTCAAAGGGTCCAAAAACCTACAATACCAAAGAACTATATTGTGTATTTGTAAGAGTTTGAATCAGACATTGTTGATAGGATAGATTTCATTTTTTTTAGCAAGCAATGTTAAACCCTCATTCTTCTAAGTGGTAAGAAGCTATGGATGATGAAATTTCCTATATGCATCATAATCATTTGTGGAAGCTTACTGAGTTACCAGATGGATGCAATCTAGTTAGTTATAAATGGGTTTTCAAAACCAAATAAGGTGTCACTGGTGAAATTGAAAGGTATAAAGCTAGACTCATAGTTAAAGGCTACAATCAGAAAGAAGGCATTGATTATACGAAGACCTTCTCTCTTGTGTCTACTAAGGACACTTTTAGAATTATCATGACTCTTGTTGCATAGTTTAACCTTGAACTTCATCAGATGGATGTCAAAACTGCTTTTCTAAATAAGGACTTGTATGGAGAAGTTTGCGTAACTCAGTTAGATGGTTTTGTTGAACCAGACAAAGAGCACCTAGTGTGTAGACAATAGAGATCCATCTATGGGCTAAAACAAGCTTCTAGGCAATGATATCTGAAGTTTCATGAGGTTATTGCCTCTCTTGGATTCGTTAAGAATGCTTCAGATAACGTATCTATCAGAAATTTGATAGGGCTAATTTTGTCATCTTAGTGCTCTATGTTGATGACATTTTGTTGGCTAGCAACTCAATCATTTTTCTAGATAAGTCAAAATACATATTGTCATGCCATTTTGATATGAAGGATCTTGGCGAAGCATCTTTTATTCTTGGAATTTGGATCTATCGTAACAAAACTTATAATATTTTTGGTTTGTCCCAAGCTAATTACATTGATAAGTGCTTAAAAGGTTTAAAATGGATACCTATGCATCTAGTCCAATGCCTACTCAAAAAAGGCGATACATTATCTCGATCACAATGCCTTCAACTTGATATTGAAAAAGCTGAAATGGACAAGATTCCTTACTCTTCCACTGTTGGTAGTCTTATGTATGTAGAGGTTTTCACTAATCAAAATATAGCTTTTGCTATTAATGTGCTTAGAAAATACTTGAGTGACCCTAAGATGGATCATTAGAAAGCGGCTAAGAAAGTAATGAGGTATCTTTAAGGTACCAAGAATCATATGTTAACTTATAGATGATCTAATTCATTTGAAGTTGTTAGTTATTCAAATTCTAATTATACCTCATGTATAGATGATCATAAGTTAACATCTGGATGCATCTTTATAATGTTTGAAAGAGCTATCTCATGGAAAAGTATTAAACAGATACTCACAGCTACCTCAACTATGGAAGTAGAGTTTATCGCATGTTATGAGGCCACTTGTTAGGCTGTATGGTTGAGGAATTGATATCTAGTATGCATTTGGTTGATTCTATATTAAGACCTTTAATGATTTTTTTTTTGCAATAATTCTTCTACTGTGTACTTCTCTTAAAATTAGAGAAATTCTAATCGTACTAAACATTTTGATGTTAAACTCCTATTCATTAGAAAGAAGAATATTGGATCTCAAACTTGCATTAAACAAATCCCTAGTGGAGACATGCTAGTAGATCCGTTGACTAAAGACTTACCTATAAGAGTATTTAAGAATCAAGTAACTTATATAGGTCTTGTTAAATCTTTTGATAAAGCCTTAGTTTAGTAGGAGTTTGAGATATGCTTATTTTATTTAGTTGATGTTTGAGACTACTTATGCACTAATTGCCTAGTTCGGATGTTGAAACATTGGTAATGTATTTGATATATCATTTATTTCCCTATCGAATTTAATGATTTGAGTTATTTCTCTTTTGAATTATGGTCAAGAGACTAACTTTATTTCGTTGATGTTTGAGACCACTTATACAATAATTGCTCAGTTTGGATATTGAAACATTAGTGATAAGTTTTATACATATATATAAATTATTTCTTTCTCTATCGGATTCAATAATTTTGAATTATTTCTTTTCTGAGTTATGGATAAAAGACTAACTTTATTCTATTATTTTCAAATTATGAAACAATTATATTTAAACATTACTTCTTTCCCTATTAAATTCAGTGATTTTGTATAGTCTCATTCTTTGAATTAAGTTGAAAGTTTAATGTATACTAATTGCTTAATTATTGTTATTTCAAATATTTTATGTAATTAATTAATGCTATCCAAGTGGGAGATTGTTATATTAAAATAAAATAAATAATTTATTTAGAAATATTTATATAGATTAGCATTTATTAATTTATTAGAATATTTATTTAAGTAATTAGTTTTATATTTTAATATTAAGCATAAAATAGATTAAGCCTTGATTCAATATGTATAATCTGTGATAAGTTAGATCATGTATAAGTCCATATGGGTAGAGGTTCTAACTTATAACCTTTTAATGGTTGGTGGTTAGTGATTTCTTATCATAAGTCTGACCTTAAATAGAGAAATCAGGATTATCATCTAAGTGATGCATAATAAGGATTACTACTACTAAAATATTTTCTCTATTTTCCCTATTTAAATAACCTAAGGGGTAAAGTAGGTTGCAACTTTACTCATTATCATCATCCAGATCAATTATGACTTCATCAGAGTATGAATCAGATATGCTCATCCTTTATTATAATTAATTATATATATTCATATTTGTTAATTATACTGTTAACATAAGAATAAAGTAAAATTTATCATTCATAATTTAGAATTAATTTATTTTTATTATTATCACTTTGTTTCTATTAATAATTATTATTTAACATAATATAACTTTAAAGTATTTTATACTTAAAAAATATTAATAATTTAACCACAACATAACTTATTTATTATTCTTATTGAGTCTTAACCTATTTTAATCTTAAAAATATTAATATTTATTGTTAAATAGGTCAAATATAATAAATATATCAACTATTACTAATTAAAAAACAATATGTTGAAAATTTTTTAAATTACTAAATACAATAGAATAATTGTGATATAAATTGTTTGTAAAATAAGGCTAATTTGGTTCAAACAAAATTTTTAATATTATCAAATTACTTTTACGATTATTTATCACACATTTGATAATATTATATCTTATTATTTTATTATCTCATACTATATTATCGTAGTTGCTTATCTTATCCTACATTATACTATCATGTTCTTTAAAGGTGTCCTTAGTTATTAAAGATGATTGGTGTATATGAATTTATTTGAAAAATTAAGCTTCGTAACTATTAACTTTACAATTTATTTTTTAAATTTATCTTTCTTATTTGAATTAAATGATATTCTATATCATAATTTATATAAATTTTCCTTTCATTTTTTTCATTCACGTGTTTTGCCTCCTCTTTAATGTAGAATATTATACCAGATACGTATATGGTTCAAGCTAAAAACCCACAAAGGGAGCAACAAAAGTTGCATTAAAGGTTTTTTGGACAATATCGATCCAAAAAATAAGCTTTGATAGTAAGTGTTTTTGTGTTAATCACAAAGATGTTTGTCAAGTAGCTTGAACAAGGCTTGAAGACTTATAAATTTACAATAAAATCATATATTCACCATAATGCTTTATATTACATTGTTACTATTCTCCTCAGCATAAAAGACACAACTTCTAGAAATCTTGTGTAGGATTGTCAAACAGACTGGCTGGAGTGGGTTTGCGAGGGTTTTAACCCTTCATGGGCCAGTCCATTTAATATGCAATAAAATAGAAGCCTATTAATACTGGTCCAGGTCCAATCTACAAAAGTCACAGGCTAGCTTACGGACCAGTTCATTTTTGCACATAAGGCAAAAACCCATTTATGCTAGCCTATGGATCAATTTGCAAACCAGCCTAATTCTACTAGCAGTGGTTGACTATTTATGCTATAAGTGATTTCTATTTTGCACACCTTGTATTGTTGTTTTACCACTAATAACTTATCCGAAAACAAATCTAATCAACTAAAAGGAGACGATTACTTCTTCCCTTTTAAATTAGTAAGTATAAAATTAAAATCTTAATATCATAATATTTAATACAATTAATTTTGATTCTACACATAATACATTATAATAAAATAAAATCCACTAGCAAATTCTAATAAAATTGCTTCCATAGTTGAATATTTGGTGACTAAAAAAATCCAAAGCCATACTAACTTGTCACTTGTGTAGGTAGCAAAGCCCTAGTGTAAAATCTTAATATTTTACCATCTTCTTCATTCTTTAACTTCCACTTCAAACCTTCCACATACCAAACAAAACCAAAAATACATTACATTTTATTATCTTTTATAATATAGTATATAAAACCAAAATAATAGAATTATTTTACCAAAAAAATTAATGCAATTATTATTATAAAATGACACATAGAAGTGTATAAAATAAAAGGAAATTAGGTGAGAAACACTCACCAAAAGCACTCCAACCAACAAAGTAGCAATGAGTATTCAAATTAGTCATTACCAAGAGTCCAAGATAACTAACCAAAACACATAAAGTCTTTTATTAGTTAGTATAATTAGTAGTTAATTAAACAAAAATTAATAGCAAATGTAAAGAACTTTACAGCATGAACAAAAAGCTAAAGAAAAATAACAAGTTGAAAATCTAAAAATAATGAATTTAATGATTGCATTTAATATAAAAATAATAAAAATTAAATTTAAAGCAAAATTAGAATAACATTAATTAGCTTATTCACTTACTAAAAAGTAAGCGGAGTCCTTTATCTATAAATGTTCTCATCTTCATCATTAACTTCCAACTCGTTTAGATCAATTGTTTCATTTGTGTTTGAATCCTTAATTTAGACATATTGACCTTCATTATCATCCTCCAAATCTACAATTGAAAATTTAATTGTTACGAAACTTTAAAGATTAAAATAAGAAAGGTTAGAAATTTTCTAAATTAACTAGAAGTTAAATAAAAAGGATTACCAGGAAGAGAGTAAAACCATGGATTCAATTGTAAGTGCAAATTAAAGCTTGAATTTTTTTTAGAAGGAGACAACTTCTATACTTGTTTAGCACACACCTTCTAATACTAAATGTTGATTTGGATATCACTATAGTAATTGGCACACTCAACAAGTTGCAAGCCATGGCAGCTAAATCTAGAAATCTATTATTATGTACCTTCTACTAATCTAGAACATCCAATTCTTTATAATAAGCAAATTCAAACTTTAACTCTTCTAGATAAATCTCCAATTGATATTTTTAGCTTTTGTAAAAATCTGAGAATTAAAGGCCTTGAAATTCTAATTAAAAAATTCAAACAATTAAAAAATAAAAAAATTAAAAGATAATAAATTGTATAAAGTATTGAATCATATTATTTAGTCTACTTCTTATACTTAAACTTCCAAAGAATGACATGGAAGTAATACTACAAGATTGGGTTCTTGGGAAATTAAAAGGTGAATGCTTAAGATATGCCTCATAGAGTTGGAAAAGCTTTTGTTTCATAATTCCAATTTTTTCTTCACAAGTTATAGGGTCAATAGTATTGTAGCAAAACTCCAACAAAGAAATCTTGATTCTTAGATCAAAGACAACCACCATAGTAAGCAAAAGATCGTACTCACTCAAATATTTATCAAATTTAACCTTAATGTTAGTAGCCATCTCTTTTATGGTTTCATCTCCACTTTTTAAATTATCCAATAAGAGGCACTTAATTTTCCTAATTTAAGCGAAATACAAGTTTGCAGTTGGATAACTTGAACCAAATATCAAATTTGTCATCTCATAAAAAGGTGCTAAAAATTAACACATTTTTTCGTCTTTTGCCCACTTTACACTAAATGGATAATGCTTGTAGTTTTTATTAACAACTGCAAAGCGGATAAATACTTGCTTATATTTTAAAGCACTGTCAAACATGAGAAAAGTAAAATTCCATCTAGTAGGCATATTTAAGCATAATTTCATACCCCTTGAATTGATAAATTTTGGATAACTTTCTCAAAGCTTTTGTTTCAAGCCTTTAAAGCCTTAACATATTTGATACTTTCTCTAATTTTATCAATGGCACTAAAGGCCACTTTTAACCCTTCTTGAACAATAAGATTTGAAATATGTGTAGAACATATCACATAAAAGAATTCACCATCACACAACAAGCTTTCTTCTAAACAAATTTATTTTTTCAAATAAGATTGCATGTTATCATTTGTAGAAGCATTATCTAAAGTTAAAGTGAAAATCTTCTTATTTATCCCCCATTCACATAAGTGTTTCATTACTTTTCTTGATGATTCATACCTTGTGTGTGGAGGTGGCATGCCATAAAAAGTTAGGATTTTACTACTCAACTTCCAATTAAGATCCACATAGTGAGTAGTTAAGCATATATAACCTTCTTCAATGTAAGAAGTTCATAAGTAAAAAATAAAACACACTTTACCTGAAATTTTTGCCATTTTGTCTTTTACCCTATCTTTTTCATTTAGATAAAGCTTCCACACATCAAATTCAACTGTGTTTCTAGAAATCATTTTCGTATCAAAGTTTAAATATTTATTGATCAATTTTTCTGCCTTTTAGTTTACCAAGATTATTTAATAAAAATTTTGGCATGTTAGTTTGCTTCAACTTTCTAAGTTTTTTTACGCTTTCAAGCATGACGAGTAAGGCTTAAGGTATTGGCTTAAGTTCCACCTCCCACAATTAAAGTTCCACAACTTTTACATTTACTTCAATGTCTACTATCTTCACATATTTCCATATTCCCATAATAAATCTATATATTTGATGTTGTTTTCTTTCTTTTATGGCCTTTATTATCTTCAGGTTGTTCAGGTTGATTTTCATAACCATGAATATTTCCATTAATAATATTAATATTTTTAGTTTCATTATTGTTCCCCTTAACATGATGCACATCACCTTCATTATCATGTTCCTTTTTAACATTTTGATATGTAGATTGTGATTCCATTATTTAGGATTACTATAAACTGCATGTTGACACACAAATGTACATTTAACTAACACTTTTACAAATAATAGCATAAACAACAAATATGTATTTTAAAATAACTAAAAATAATTAGAGAAGTGGATAAGTGAAGGAATTGTAACTTGGAGAAATGAAACAACAACAAAAATAAACCATAATTTATGTAGCTTATTTTACAAGATAGATCACATTAATTTGTTACAAAATGCAAAAAATGTTGTTTATAAAACACACAAATAACCTACAGAGAATCAGTCACAAATAAAGAAAGGTTATAAATATTAATTAAAATGATAAATAATAAATATGATACTTACTCATAGGGGAGCAAGGGTTGTATGAATAATAAGCTTGATAATTTGAGATGGAACACTTCTCACTTCTTAAGAGGCTAAGTAAAAACTAAAGAAGGATGAGTTGCACCAAGCCACCAGAAAACTAACTTAATGTTATCATATTGGACTATTTTAACATTGAAACCAATAATTACATCAAAAGAAAAGGTAATCATTAATCAGCCAGCATTGAAACTAATATACTTATTAAGCATCTAACAAAATTTATGATTTTTAATGATATAAATATGAATCAGAACTAACTTTTTATGTATCCAACTGAATATGACACTCTTAACAAATATATAATTAAATTATAACCCTTCCAACAATAGTTTTGATTTAACGCAAAACCAAAACAAGAGGCATGAATTTTTTTAAACACTTACCTAATATTGTAATAGGCTTGCAAAAGAATACTTTGAGAATGAATAAAAAGATCAAAATAATGTCAAACATATTAAATATATGTCTCCATTTAACTCAAATAATAACCCAATGGTATTAATGAGGAAGACCAGTGGTATCTTTCTTTCAGAGGATAGAAATGTTTCTTACATTTAGCTAAAAGTTAAATCAGCCAAAAAAGAAAATAGGACCTTAGTTGCTTGAAATACATAAGAACTAGTATAACACTAATTATGAACAGTAATACAAATGGAATGACAATAAAAAGAATGCCATTGTTTAGGATGGTTTTCAAGAACAACAATACAATAGTGAAAAGAGTGAGGTTTTAACATATAGCAAATTCAAGTTCTTAAAATTTTATCTTTTGTAACACTATAGTTGAATATAGTCATTCACATCATATGAAACCTTATTCAAATTAACATATGCATGGGAATACAAACCATTTAAGCCCTTACAACATGCACAGTACTAAGAAATTAACAAGATAATGATGATACATCAAATTCTAACATTTCCTCTGAATAGGCCATGATAATTTCAACAATGCATACTTATAAGCAACATGTTTGATAACTCCATTTTAAAGTAGTTGGTTTACATAGATTTGCAAGTGAAATATAAAAAAGAGTGAACTAATATATTGCTTTATATATGGCAAGGAAAAGATGTCTTATTTGGCCAATTCACTAATCATCAAGTTTTAGTAACTAATTTTATAAAAAAATTTGCATACATTCACATACAAAACCTATCACAACTAGTCTACTAAGAAGCTTCAGTAAGGATGTTGCCAAAATTAGTCTACCAGAACTCAGATTCACCTATTTTGAATGCTAGAACTTGGAATCTCTACTGGACCATAGAGGCACAGACCATAGCCACCACTATTTGCTGGTCTAGTCGCCTAACACCAATGCCTTCCACCTTTCATGATCCCAAATAACGAGATACCATCAGCATTAATAAAACTACAGAATAACTAAGTGAGAGAGAAGTAAAATCATAAATTCATAATTTTTCTCTCCAAAATTAAAGCCCTAGTAGAGCAAACTAATGGTAATAAAGAACAATAGGATGGGTCTCTCAGATAGATAACAACGAGCAAATAGTAAAGGGAGTATCAGGATTTTTCTTTTCTAATTTTAGTTTTGTTTATAGGTCGGGTCAGGTTAAGTTTTAGGTTGGATTAAGTCTGGTTAGGTTAAGCTCTATCAATATTTTTTTATTTTTTTTTCAAACAAAGTTAACTTATAAACCGATCCGTGTCGTGTAGGTTAAACTTATCAAAATTATGGTTCGTATGGACCAATCTATTTGACCTATAATTTAAAATAGGCTTAAATCCACAAGTCTAAATCCATGTGGATTTGCAGGGCAAGGAAGGTTAGTTCACAGGTCAAGGCCTATTTAACAACCTTAATATTTTGCTAGCTTCTTATCCTTTAACTTTTCTTAGCTAGTTTTCAAAATCACCAATGCCAATGGTTGGAATTATGCCAAATAATCACTAATATCTTGGTTGGAATTACACAAAATAAGAAACAAACCACCAAAATAAACATAAGCTAGATTGCTACAAAATTGTGCTCATTGCAGTAGAATACTAGCATATTTATAACTCAACATGCACCAAATTCACCCAAAACTAATGGGTTAAGAAAAACATTTCAAGCTTGGTTCTTTATATAGTAGAAATACAACCAATACCTTTCAATACTAATCAATACAATACTAATTAATAAGACTATTCAATTATATTTAATACTATTTAACACATCCCTTTAAGCTAGAGCATATATATCATATATACCAAGTTTATCATATATATAGCTTATTCTTGGACCTCAAAAGAACTTTATGATCATATCAGTTAATTAGCTATTGAAATTTATAAAAGCAATGATAATTTCTTTATGATAACTTTCTCTCTTATAAAGTGATAGTTAATTTCAATGTGTTTAGTTCTTTGATGAAAGATAGGATTAGAGGCAATATACAAGAGTGTTTAATTATCACATATAAGCTTTATAGGACAAGATGCATAAAGTTTTAGCTCCTATAATAACTATTTTAACCATATAAGTTCACATTTAGCTAATGTTATAGCTCAATACTCTACTTCTGCACTTAATCTTGATACCACACTTTGCTTCTTACTTTTTCAAGAAATAAGATTCCCTTTAAAAAGAACATAATAACATGTAGTAAACTGAAGATCATTTAGAGAACCTACCCAATTAGCATTTGAGTAACCAAATAGCCAAGTGTATTCTTTATTCTTATATAACAAACCTTTACCCATATTTCTTTTTATGTAGTAAAGAATTTAAATCATTAAATCCAATGAATATCATATGGTGAATTAAGGAACTGACTCACCTTACTTATTATAAAAGAAATGTTTGATCCAATAACTGTGAGATAATTTAGTTTTCCATTAAGCCTACGATATCTTCATGGATATAAGAATGGTTTCCCTTGATCAAGTAATAGTTTAATATTTAGATCCATAGAAGTACCTATAGGTTTAGAATTCATTAAGGTTGTCTTATCTAGAATATCAAAGGCATATTTGCATTAAGAAATATAAATGCCAAAATAGGATTAAGCTATTTCAATGCCAAGAAAGTACTAGAGTTTTCCTTTGTTTGAAAATGATGATAAATATATTGCTTGAGTTAATTAACACTAAACTGATCACTTCCTATAATAACTATATCATTAACATAAACAATAAGATATGTAGATTAAAGAGAAGATAAAGTGATCTACTTCGCTTTAGCATATATCAAAATCTTAAATCACTTTATTATATCTTTCAAACCAAGTTCAAAAGGATTGTTTAAGACTATATAAAGATTTCTTCAATTGACAAACAAAACTAATGTCTTTTTCAGCAATAAATCATGGAATTTGCTTTATATAAACTTCTTCTTGAAGATCCATATGTAAAAAGGCATTTTTGATAGGAGTGTTTCATAGATTGAAGTTTGCAAGCCAAATAGACTAACCTATGGGCTTTATGTGGACCAAACTTAAAAATTTAGGTCCATTAAAAAATAAGCCTAAACAGGTTAGTCTACATGAGTCATAGACCAAAGCGGGCTAGTCCTAAATAGATTGGACTAATCTGTGGGCCTAAATTAACCAATCTTTTTATATAAAAAATTATATTTAATAATTTAAATAATATTTATATTTAAAAAATATTAAGTTATTAATTATTTTTATATTATAATTTAATATAAAATACAATTCAATTATTAAAAAATTAAATATAAATATTTAAAATAATTAAATATAATAAAAATAAAAATAAATAATAAAATTAATTAATATAAAAATACATATAAAAATATAAAAATAAAATAAATGATAAAGAATAAAATATAAGTTAAAATATTAAAAAAAAGAAAAAAGCACTCTTAATTTTGTTATATCCAATACATGTAAAGATTAATTATTAATGGCTGCAAAAAATATAACAAACAAATTGATACAATTTTAGTAATAGGAAAGAAAGTGTCATCGTAGTTTAGGCCAAAAATCTAAGTATAGCCTTTAGTAACTAGTCTAGCTTTTAACTAGTATTTTTTCTAGTCAAGTCCAACTTTGATAATATACACTTACTGACATCCAATAGTAGATTTGTAAGAGAGTAAAAGGAATAAAATCTCATGTGCTGCTAGTCTTTAAGGTTACTATCTCATCAAGCATCGCTTAATGCCATCCTAGGTGAGAAAAAGCTTCCTATATAATTTTAGGAATAAAAATAAAGGACAAGATAGAAACAAACACAAAATATGATGAAATTAAATGATGGTAACTCAAAAAATTATAAATAGGATGAGAGTTATGAGTAGAATAAGAATCTTTACAAAGGATAATGAGAATATTTTCTAGTAGATTTGAGATAAGAGATCCGTAAAATTGGGTAATGAGTCAAACAAATGCCTCATTAGTTATCTAAGGCTTGATTGGGTGCATGGACGTCATGCACTTCTGAGATGGTGGCATGTTAATGATATGTACTAGCAGGAGTAGTCAGAAATTCATTTCAATGATAGTTTTTTGAAAAATTACAATGCTACTCCTTGAATTAGAGCAACTTGAACTGTTTAAATATTATATTGTGTTTAAATATTCTATAATCCATAGCTATTTTTTAGGACAAAATGTACAATTCAGAAGCTTGGAAGGTAAGTTTATGTTGGAAGCATTTTTTCATTTTGGGCAAAATTTGGGTTGAATTCCAAGATCTTTATGTTTTTGGTAAAGTTTGAGTATAGAAAAAATTCTAGGTAGAGGGAAAAAAAATAAAAGCTTGAAACTTAATAGAAAAGAATTGAAACAAAAGCAAAATCTTGGAAGGCTCTAATACTAACTTTAAATTATTGTAATGGCTTAAAAAAACTTCTTATCCTTAGTTTTTTATGTAGTAGAAATACAATTAATACCTTTCAATGTTAATCAATGCAATACTAATTAGTATGCTTGAACTTTTTCTTTTCACTCTAATCACTAACTAATTTCTAAGATATATCTACAACACTATTTAATTATATTTAATACTATTTAACATCAATAAGGAAAGTAGAAATAACATTGCTTTTTATTTTATGTAGGCCAATTCCCATTGATATTGTAAAAATATTCAGCTTTAAGCAAGCATATTTGTACAAGTAATTCATGCACAGACACTTTAAACACTATAACAAACAGTTTATAACAAGTTCTTGATTAATGAAAGTATCAGCGTAGCAAATCCATAGGAAAATTTATTAACTTTTTTTATAGAAGTTATTTAGGGGAATATTTAATATGAAGGCTCTATTTGTTTCAATGAAAAATGCTTTTCATAAAATAGAGATATAAAATTTTAATATTAAGGAAAGTTTATTCTTTATTTAATGTTAAATATAAAGGATTTGGAAAAAATAACTTCCTTTATTTCAAAAAGGAATTTGCTTTCCTCTATTAACATGCTTTTAGATATCATTTTTTTAAACTATTAATACAAGTAGCATATCACTCCTTTATTAATATAATATATATATATATATATATATAATATTTTTGTAATGAAAATACTTTCAAATAAAACAAACAAAGTTAAATTCATTGTTAGCATAGCCATTTAAGAATTGAAAACATGTAACGGTAAACCTTTGGTGAAGGAATGGTGTATAAGCTTTGGTCAATTTCATTTTCTATCAAGTGTGGGAAGCTATGTGTCAAGAACAAGGGGATAGATAACTATTTTAGGTCAAATCATACTACTCGACCTAAAAAAAGCTCTTATCAGATTATATTCAATTAGAATAGAAGAGATCAGATCCCTTATGTCCCATAGTTCGGCTTAACAAACTTAATATAGCTTTTCTAAGGTTTCACCATCTCTAATTGTAAATAGAGTTATTGAACCCCGTGGGATAATGCTAATTAGGCTTTTAGATTTGAGCTAGACTTGTTAATTGAATGAAGTGATAAACCATCCTATATATAATATCTAAATTCATTATGTAACCTTATGTTTCAATCAACATTAATAACATAATCCCCTATCATTCAAAATGCGAAAGAGGGTTTTTAATATATTAAATGATAGTAAAAACTAGAAAAAAAATTAAGTTTTAGTCTAAAAATGCATGTATATACAAATAACTTCCATTTGTGGCTTCATTTACTATAGCCAATAATCTCAAGCTAGATATAGTTCACACCATTTGATTATAGTTTGTGATGGTAAAAATCAGAGAACTAATAAAAGATGCATTTCTCTCCTTTCTTTTAGGGGGGAAGAGTTTTAAGATGTGTTGTTCCTTACTTAGAGATCCAATTAATGAAAAGTTGTTTATATTTTTTTTATTTTTAAGTTATGCATTTAAAGTTATAGTCTTTAAAAATAAATTCCAGAAATAAATTGCCAAACAAATTATTTTATTTTTAAAAATAAAAAATTATTTTCAAAAAATGGAAATAAATAGAAATATCCTAATCCTTTAACTCTTGTATATTTCTCATATATCAAAGAACTAAAAGACCACTCTAAACATCTAAAGGAAAAAGCTTATTGCTCACACACATATTTAAATTTAGTTTAACATAATTTGATACGTACCATTAAGGAATATAGCAACTACACCACCCTTATAAAACCACAAAAGAAAAATCCCTGTGAGGATTATGCTAGAAACTTTGTAACAAAAAAATGTAAAGCAAAGATTGAATAGTGCATGGAAATAAATTCTTTACTATAAATTATACAAGTTATAATAACACATGATTTTTTTCCCAAAAAAAATATAAGACATGATTTTAAGATAGTATAAGAATATCAAGTATCAACCATATATTATTTATAAGCAAAGTCATAAACCTTAACTAGGTGTGCTTGGTTGTATGTAAGCATGAACCACTAGATACCTATATAATTAAATAAAAAGGATCATATCCTTGCACATAAGAATTAAAAAAGTAAAGAAAATAAAATTAAAGATGTTAAAGAACTAGAAGTTAAGAATGGTTAGCCATTTTGGAAACTCTAAATGTTCTCTTAACTTTTCGATGTCATTAATAAGGTCCCAAGTGGTATTTCTCTCTAAGCAAGCATATGATGTACCTTTTCTTGCACCTTTTTAATAAAGAAAACATATATTATAATTCAAAGTTTTAAAGGCTATCACTGCACAAAAGAATTCAAAAAATTTAGCTGATAAAATAAAATAATCCAATGAAAGTTAGGATAAAAAAACCTTTCAATCATAGGGGAAGTTCCAACTCTAAGACCCCATGAAAGGGGTGATTAGCTACAAAAAAAATGCATAAACAATAAAGAATCAAAAATATCACTTTGTAAGCATATTTGTATAAACAATTCATGCACAAATACTTTAAACACCATAAACTAAGTAAATTCAATACAATGTGAGTAACTTGGTGTGACAAGCTCTTAACTTACAAAAATATCAGAATTAGTACATCCACATTAATAACATAACCTCCCATAGTTAAAAAATGCAAAAAAGGAAAAGTTTTTGTTAATTTATTGAATAAGGGTAAAAAGAACCATAAAATAACTAAGTTTTGGTCTAAAAATGCAAGTAAATATAGATAACTTTTATTTGTAGCTTGATTTATTGCAAACAACAACCTCAAGTTAGATGTACATCACACCATCTGATTACAATTTGTGATGATGGTTTTAAAGATTGCAGGATTACTTCTTAATAGCCATGTTAGTTAAGTAATTTCAGGCCATTATGTTCTTAATGATATTTTTTAGTTTCTTATTTGCAAGAACAAGTTCAACAACTATATCATTGTTCTTAGGCTGACATTATAGGACAACAAACATCATATCTTCCTAGAAAAATTAAAATTACTTAGGATCTTAATTTTAAAGGGCAAATATCATGGCATGGATATTTATTGATGGCTTGCAATTGTTATGTCAGATAATTATGGCATTGATATACCTTATCTTATATATGTTATCCAATAGGAATGAATATAAAAAAAAATAATCCTTATTTATAGAAAAAAAAATAGTTTTTAAACTTTGCAAATGGCAGGATATAGATAAACAAATATTTGTCATTAGAATAAGTTTTAATAAAATATTGATCATAAAAAAAATCCATATAGAGTCACAAAAAGATCCTAAATGAATAAATATTTAAGTAAGGCTTTAAAACTACATGATATATCTAGATAGAAGTAATATGCACCTTTTTGGTCCTTGAACAAACTAGTGAAAAGTTGTCATCATCCTCTTTTTTTTATGTTCTTTTCAATTGGAAGAATAAGAGAAGGCATTATTTCCTACATGTTCATCCATGCTCTAGTAGTTACATACTAAGAATGAATAAAGACATAAGAAAACAACATTAGTTAATGCATTAAGTTTTCCATTAGTTTTTGAAATATCTATGCCTAGGGATGCATAATAGAGTAACAACTAGTTTACACTTCTATTAGTCTTATGTAGAAATTGCTTATATAAAAGCACATGCCTTAAAAGGGGTGAAGATTGACATTTTGTTATCTAATTTTAGAGTAGCCTAATTCGTTATTTTTTCATTTAGAAGCCTACAAGACAAAAGTCACCCACAATGCAAATATAGCTAAACTTCAAGTTGGTTATCTCTTTCCAAAGGCCCAATGCAATTTAGGCTCTATTTATTTCAATGGAAAATACTTTCTACAAAATATAGGTATAAAATATTAATATCAAAGATATTTTTTTCTTTATTTAATGTTAAATATGAAAATTAAGAAAATAATTTCTTCTTTTTTAAAAAGGAATCTACTTTCTTTTATTAATATGCTTTTAGGTATCTTTTTTTTTAAACTATCAATACAAGTAGCATATAATTCCTTTATCAATATATATATATATATATATATATATATATATATATATATATATATAACATTTTTTTTGTAGAAAATACTCTCTAATGAAACAATTGGAGCCTTAGAACTTTCTTCTTCTGCTCTTATTTTGCCATATGTCTATAACAGTAGCTGCTTTGATTTATGACTAAGTAATGCCTATTTTTCATGTGTAGTTTTCTATTAGCTATATAGATTTAAAGTAAACCATAAACATTTTATTCCATTGAATGTTCCTTACTAAAATGAAAAATTTTGTGACTTCTGCTACTTATTTAAATATTTAATGGATGTGACTATTAAGAATGCCTTTACTCTTTTCCTTTGTGTAGTTTTGAGATTAATATTTTCATGATGTTTAACATTGTACTTATTTTAATTTTGTATCAAATGACAAGATTTCCGATTTCTTTTAATCCTGTGATTTTTCTATTCAACTTTTTTAAGGGATAAATTGCCAAAAGAAGATCTACACACTTGCTGAAGTATCTTGATGTGAAAGTAAAAAGCCTTGGGATTAGTGATACCACCCTCAAGTCATGACTCCTATAATGGTAAAGGTCAAACTTTTAATAGACTGAAGCTAAAATATCAAATACGATCAACCTTTTATTAAACATAACCATTTTACTATTTTCTATTGGTTAATTGTATAAGCTAATGAAGCAAGTTAAATTAACATGGAACTATAATTTATATTGTTTTATTTTACTAATTTATATTGGCCAACTAAATAATAACATTATTTAAAGTAAAATAGCTATGTTAAAGATTAGATCTTACTACGAAGTTTTAGAAGTATATTGGACATGGACTGTATAACAGTAGCTAAAACTTATCCTTTTAAATGGGATAAGTTGTATATTGACCTCATATGATATATGGAAATATGGAAAGAAATGACATGTTATAAGATTGCTTTTCTTAAATAGAAAATCTTAATTCAAAATAATTTATTTTTCTACTAGAGAGCAAATGCATTATCCACTATAAAAAGTTATAGTGGTTATAGAGCCAAACAAGGTGAAAAGGTACGTGATTTTAATCTGTCTAAAAGTTATTTTCTATTTTCCATATTAATGTTCATGTATTTTTCCATCATAGTTACATTTTCTCTCATATTATGTGCAAGTCATTGAAGTATATTGTTTTCCCTTGCTATTAAAATAGACCACGATGTCTCCATTTTTCAAGTAGAACACATTCCATGATTTGCATATTAATTGTCAAACTAATTCTTTCTTATATGTTGGTGAGAAATTATAAGTTATGTGCAAAAATCATGTTGTAACCTTGCCCTTCTTGATCAATAAGGCCTTTCAAGAAGAAAATAGAATACAATTTTTGTTCATGCATTAGCTTATCCTTTAAGTTCACATACACTTGACTTTTAAATTGGAATTTATCTTATAAAAAGTTTATATCAATAATTATTTTGCAATTCACATAAACTAAAGTTTTACAAATGGTTTTTAACCTATTGCACTATTATGTATGTTTTGATTTAGCTCACTCTACCTTTCAAATTACAAATATTTTGTTTAATTTTAGCTTTTCCTATCTAGGGATTTAGGGGTTTTGTAGGGGGAGGGAAGATAGAGAGAGAGAGAAAAGAAATAAGGTGATTCAATGATATACTATTTGTATATGGTTGATAAATCTCCTTCTAACAACCTATACATTTTGTTATTATTTCATATTGGATGATTCATTAGTATAACAAATGGAGAATTATAAATGGACTAATTCTTTTGATTTTTATTAGACATTAAAAAATAATGGACTTTTTTTAGATTGGTTTACTCATGGAATTAATCACTACTTTAATGACTTTAATTGATCAACTAGTTACTTTAGAATCCAAATTATTTTATTTTCTAATAACTGTCATCACTCAAATAGTATTACTCTTTTCTTGAGATATTTGCCTTTTTCATTATATAGGAAGTGGAATTAATTCCTAATAATAAAATTCTTGTAAGGTTGGATGTGTGAGTATATCCCCTATAACAAGCTTTATTTTTATCCATTTATGGATTTACTAAGATAGATATAGAAAGAATTAGGTTTTTTATGTTAATCATCACTTAGGTTCATAAATTTAAGCCGATTTAGATCTAAATTCTATTTAGATATTTTGATTTTTTTTATTTTTAGAAATTATTTTTAAGTTTAAGGAAAATAAAGAAGAAAGTGTGGTTAGTAAAGCAAACAAGGGAAATATTTTCTTAAATTATAAAATTGCCATCAAGAACAAAAATAAGTTGAGAAAACATCTAAAAATTGTTTCTATTTTTAACATATACATCTGAATTTACAATTTTTAGAAACTAATTATATATTATATGAGCAAGAATTTTTATTTTTAGCAACATGAAAATCATAAATTATTTTTTTAAATAGTTACCAAATAGACCTATATATATATTCATACATATATATTGTGCGTACATGAGTGTAAGTTTTTTAGTACTTGAAGAGCAATGAGGTTTCTTATCTATATAGCCTTTGAGATGTACAATTGCTTTAACATTTTACAATAATCTTAGCATAAAATAAAATGATATATTATTTCAAATGGAGCAAAATGTGACATATCTCAGCCTTAAGTTTGATTTTTTTTATTTCAATCTTATCTCAATCTTAAGTCATTACCTCTGCTCATCTTGATTTTTTCATCTTTGCTCATTAATAATGCTTACTTAGAAGTTATAATGGCTCCCTTCATCAAGAAAAGGAAATAAAAATGGATATTTTTTACTATCATATTCATTTTAAATCTAACTAATTGTTCTTTTATTTTTTTCATGTTATGACAGCTTATCTTTGGCTCTGATGTAACCATGGTTATGCAAAACCTATGATACCAAGTAATTCATGTTCCCTTTGAATTTAATATGATATTATGATCATTCATTTTAGAGTTTCATTTATTTTTATTTGGCATCAAAGTTGAGCTTGATTGTTCCTTTGTCAAGGATAATATTGATCTTACTAAGTTTATTCTGATTAATTTTTTTACACTTATTTTTTCTTCTTCACTTTTTGGTTTAATGGAAATTAGTTGTATTAGCTTCTATCTTCATGTCCATTTTTTTGTTAATGTGAGAGCTAGAATTAATTTTTTTTATTTAAATCTTTTAAAGAAAATAACTTTAGTATTTGATTAGAATCAACTTTTATAGAATTTTTTATGACTGTCCAGGGGATGTTTTATTGCTTGACTCTAAATAGTAAACATTTGTGAAACTTAATTGCATTTGACTAAAGTTTAAATTTCCTCTAACTTATAAACATGCATGCATAACTCTTGCTCAGTCTCATCTACCTTACTGTATTGAAAATATCTATACCATCAGGCCTCTAGTAAAAACTTATATGGGCTAATTCTTCCATTAAGTTTTCTTTTTGACTAGTTAAGCTTAATGTATAGCCTTTATGATGCATATCATCATTTTTTTTGTTCACCAAATAATCTTATTGGTGCAGTGGTAATAAAGGAGCAACTAACTTAACTAGTGCAATTTGCAAGGCACGACGCTTCTATAATAGTTTATACTTATACATATGCAATCTACATTTCATAATATTTCAAATGATGGCCTATATTCCATCTATGAAATTCTTGGAGCCAAAGAGGTATTAGATGTTTAAAAAGTAGGTAATTTTCCTTTCTATTTTTTTAGACATGATAATTCATTGAGATAATAGATGGTTTTGATTGCAAAATAATTTTCCCTAAACTGCATTTGATTAATATGGATTCTCTTCATACATTATTGGTGCTTCACTTGTACTACAAGTTGCTCTATACTAGTATTAAAACTTCAAGTTAATTTCTTCCATATATGTTATTATTTCTTTCAATGCTCTGTATTTAAGGTTTAAATATTACAAAAATTGTAAATTTTTTCAAGAGTGTCTTTTATGATATTTGTAAAAATGAGTTATATAATCTTAATCTCGACTATCAAAGTAACATCAATAATGTACTTGCTTTATAAATCTATGATCCACTTATGCGGACTAAACTTATTTGATTCATCATTTTCTATTTTTAACCACTATAAGGAGGTCTATGGTATAATGATGGATATAAGATTGAGGAAATTTTCAATCAAGGAACTATTGGTTGAATTGTTTATAAAAGATGGATTGGAAGTTGTTTTGGCTAAAGGCAGAGGGTTATATTTCTAAAGCACATTAATTTGCAAGTTGCCATTAAGACTGCATCATTTAGCAAATATACTGGGTTCATTGAAGTATAATATGCTTCATTTGCCTCATCAAGTTCAATACAATCCTTTCTCCATTTTTAAAAAAAGTAGTAGATTCCCAATGCGATAACTTTTTGATTATGTTTAATTCAATTATGCAAACATACAAGTGTCATAGCACCTTACCTTTGTAGTCTCTAATTTACCATTATTGCTTACCTTTAATAAGGAATATGCGATAATGGAAGCAAAATATACATGCAAATAGAGTAAAAAAGAAAAAAGCTAGTAATTATAAATTTAGCATAGATTTGCAAAAAAAGCTTAAAAGGAATTGTTATGATATATTACATGACCTTGATAAATTTTCATGCAAGCAATGAAAGGTTATAGGATTCTACAAAGAAAATACTGACATAATTGCGGAAACATTCGAGTCTCTCAAATTCCAAGTATACAGAGGCAAAAATGCACCATATATGTGGATGAATTTTCTCTGCCAAAGCTCATGGGATGTATTTAGTGAAATTCTTGAGAAGACTCATGTGATTACCATTCTAGGCAGTGGTTTTGGACTTAGTAAGGAAGGTTTCATTAGGATTAGGCCTTTAGTCATAGGAAGAATATTTTAAAGGCCTGTAGGAGAATCAAATAGCTTTACAAATGAATTTAGAAAATGCAATTATTTTAAATTAGTATCATTATCCTAACTAGGGTTGAATATTTCTAATTTGTCCTGTTGACAATCCTTAAGATTTCAATATTAGTATCTAAAGGTGGTTGTTATCAATTGAATAAAACTATCATAATTTTTTTGCTTAAAAAAAACTATATCATACATAGACAAGAAAGTACACAAAATATGATAAGGAATTTTTAAAACTAATCTATCTATAAAGAGTAATGTTACTCTTATTCTCCTACAATTATTCCTGACCCACTTTTTCTCTTTATAGATTGTAGGATCCATAATTATGTGTACTTTGTTGTCTATTACATGGAAATGAAAGACTACTCCTCCTTTAGATAGTATCAATAACATTTTTCATATATAAAGTACCCTAAATGTACTCTGTTTAATTTAAAATTTTTCTTGACAAGTGGCATTTGATTTACAAAATTCTTTTCATATTCTTGAGAATGTTTTAAAGAAATGTCAAGTTGTCATATTTAGTTTGAATTTTAAGAAAAATATTTTAAAAAATGTACATTTTTGGGATTATTTTTAACTAAATATTTTTTTCAAATATTTCCACAAGAATGGGTGGGTATCCTATATTCATATGACATAAGAATATTTTAAATTTAGTAAAATAAATAAATTGTTTTATTAATCATTTAATTAAAGTCTTATTACTGTTAATGCTTTATTTTACCACTACTATTATTGATGATTATTATTGGCTATTATGCACCATTTGTTACCATCTACCATTAATGACTAACAACCATTACCCACCACCTAAGACCTGTAACTATTACCCATTACCACCCATGCTAATAACTACCACTATCCATTAGTTATTACTAATGACTATCATCAACTATTACCTATTACCAATGATCACTATTTATCACTATTTATTATTAGTGACTATGATTTATTAATAATTGCTCTCTATTCTCGATAACCATTATTATCTACTATTGATAATCATTTATCGTTGAAGACTATCATCTATCACCATCTATCATCGTCCATCGTCCATTCTCAGTAACCATTGTTAGCTACTATCTATTACTAGTAACCGCTTTTAATCATTATTTATTATTGGTGACCATTATCAGTTACTACCTACAATTAGTGACCATCATCTACCATCACCAAAATTGGCCAACTCCTACCATCACCATTATTGACTACCATCATTGTTGCTATTTGTCACCATTGATCATCATTATTACCGCTTGCCACCATTAACCAACACCAATTACCACTTATCGTTGACTACCATCTACCACTATTAACTACAAAATTTTCAATGGGAATATTTTTAGTAACTTAATAATATTTTTAAATACATACATGACAATGAAAATACAATGTTTTAATATTTTTATAAATATTTTTAATTAAACCAAATATGGTACTATTATATTCTTAAGGATTAAGTTCTTAAGAATATCAAGATTTTTAAAAATGTTTGATTTCATGAATCAAATACCACCCCTGAGGCAATTTTGTTTTCTATTTGTATCTAATAATAATTATTCATACAATATAAAATTAAATAATATTATTATTACATTATATTATATTATATTATATTATATTATATTATATTATATTATATTATATTATATTATATTATATATATTTTAGTGTATTATATGACATTTCATGTATCATGAAAATTGAAGTAGGATTATGTTGATAATTTTATTATATTTTCTTCTTTTATTTTTTATTTTTTAAATATTTATTTTGGTTCTGATATTTTTAATAATTTTTTAAACTCATTTCTTGAGTTCGAAGATAATAATATTTTCTAACTCTCTTTCTATATTTTTACTCTTATTTATTGTAGATTAGAGTGATAATTTACATTATATTTAAGCTTTTGGCCTCATTTGTGGATTTTACAACATTATTTTAATGTAATAAATGTATAATATGATATATATATATATATATATATATATATATATATATATATATATATATATATACACATCAAATCATTTTATCTATGTTTAGTTATAAATAATATATTTCATAATTATGTTTTAATATTAATTTATGAAACATGCTTTTAATCAAATTAGATAATTATAGTTTGAGAAAATTACAATATGTCCTCCTAAATTTTCACTAAACGACAAAAACAATACATAAATTTTAAAATTTTACACTTTACTTTTCTTATCTTTGACTAATGATAAAAATGATGTATAAAATTTAAAACTTTACACTTTATCCTTTTAAACTTTCAAAAAGACAAAAAACATTAATTTTGGATCAAGTCTAATAGTAATATCTATTAATTTTTACTTTTTCATTATGATAAGCTATTCTTTAGTTTAAACAAAGGAAAATAAAAATTAAGATTGATGATAGATTCTCTAAGAAAATCAAAGATGAGTTAAGAGATCAATATTCAAAATCACTTTTAAAATTTGACTTGAGGTTTTCTCTAGGAAAATAATTTATTTTGCATATATTAGTTTACTCAATGTTTTAAGAATATGCAAAACAAATTAAATATTATACCTCAAATTTATTGCACCTCCACAAGATCAAAATTATCATCTATACATTGATCTTTGAAAAATTTACTGAAACAATTTAAACAAAAACTTCTATAATTTTTTTAATTGTCTTAATCAAATATTTCAATTTTTAAATTTATTAATTCAATAGAGTTTTTGGGTTTTCACAAATATACATTTTTGAAAATATTTCCAAAAAAAAAATCATTAATACAAGTTGAACATATTTCAATATTATGTATTCTTCAAGTTCTAATAATTGTTATAATACTTTCATAATTTTTAGATAACTTATCTTATATATTGCCAAAATAATGTCTAGATTTAATTTAAAGTTAATGATTTTATTTTTTTTAAAAATTAAAAATTTAAGGAGTAAAATATAAATTTTTAAAGTTTATATATCAATTTTATCACTCAAAGTCTAAAGAATAAAGTATAAGATTTTAAGATTTATGTGTTATTTTTATCGTTTAATCAAAATCGAGGGAATAAATTATTTTTTCCTCTTGTAATGGTTTTTAATTCCTTAAAAATTTGAAATTATAATTCCCATTAACTTATCTATCTATATAAAAAGTAAGATTAATTTATCTTTAGTGTTATGCCACATGACCTTTTCTTACATCTCCTTTTTTAAACCTAAAAAATTTTAACAACCAACATTTTTTTTATCTCTTTCTTTTCTACTTTTTTTATATTAAGTTATAATTACAATCATATACAACGAACTTACGAAATAAATGATAATAGCGTAATAAATTTATATGTTATAATTTATATATAATGATATAATAATAAAAATCAATAATAACATATTATATAATGTTATAATATATTTATATTTTATTTTATATACACATATATATATATATATATATATATATATATATATATCTTATTCTATATTTATTTATATAAATTCAAAGAAATTTTAAATAAATTCAGGTCTATGATTTTAATATATCTTATCTTTTGATTTTTAACTTTTATTGATATTCTTTTTATCTGATTCCTTTATACTAATTTTTCATTTGTTTCTTTCTTTTTCCCCTCTTTCCATATTTTTATATTATTTAAAAATAAATGATAATTATTATAATAATTTTATATACAATGAAAATTAGCATATATGATAATATTATAATAAATAATATATTATATTATATATAAATTTTATATTATAGCCATTTTTATATATAAATTCATGGCATTTTACATTTATTAATGTCTATAATTTTATTATTTTTTCTTCATTTTAATTTTTTATTATATGTTATAATATATAATATTATACTTATGTTCTATATATATATAACATATATTATATTATATATTTTTTGTAAGTAAAATCATGACAATTTAAATGGATTTATATCAATAGCTTTATTGGTTTTTCTTTGTTTCTTTCTTTATTATTTTATTTTTATTAATTTTCCTTTTATTTTTCTTTCTTTCAAACTTCTTTTTGTGTTACACAAAAAATATAATAATAAAAATTACAAATACTTATTTAAGTTGAATAATAATATATTATATAATACAATATTTTATTTATATTATATTATGTTATATATGTCTCTTACCTTATATTATAGTTTTTCACCTATAAAGTGAGGCCAATTCTAATTGATTTAAGTCTATATTTTAACTATGTTTCTTTCTTTACTTTTTTATTTTTTAACTAATTTTCTTATTTGTCTGATTTCAATTGTGCAGTGGATTTGAAGTACCGATAGCAAGCATGTTATTTCTAAGTTTTCAATTTAATATTTTCAATAATTTTCTTAAACTTATATGCTCAGTTAAAAAAATCTAGTTAATACAAGATTTTTATTCTTTTTTTTTTACACAATAAAATGAGAATTTATGATATCCTTACACACACACACACACACACACATTTTTTTTTTACACAATAAAATGAGAATTTATGATATCCTTACACACACACACGAGTTTTTAAGTATTCTTTATCTTAAAAATACTAATTTGTAACATTATTTTAAAATAAACTATAACTTGATACTTATATCAAAATATTTTAATTATATTTTATTAGATATCATAAATTTTAATTTTTCATGGGGTGAAACTAGTTAATAGAGAAACAAAATAGACAAAATTACTTTTTAAAATGGTTGGTAGCTTTTAACCAAAAAGATGCTACAAATGCAATCATCACACTTAAAGGAATACTTAGTTAAGTCATTCCTTTAAGGATTCTATCATATCTTTTTAATGAAATATACCAAATGATAGCATCTAAATATAATCTCAACCTTATCCTTGTTATATCTGAAACTTCTTGTATTTTGATATATGTTTTTTAGATAGCACAAAACTTCTTTATTTTGACGTCCTGAGCTTTGAAGATTAATTTCTAGAAAAAGAAAATGCTGGTTATTAGACAATTAGACTTTAGTAATTGATTCTAATTCAGATGGTGCCTATTAGTTATGAAAAATAATTTTAGCCAATACTTGTTATAAGATGAACAACCATGGGAGTTTTTGTCTAGCCATTAAGAAATTGGGTATGTTGTGTTTCCTCAAGCCATTGTTCATGATATTTAATAAACAATATGTAGTCAAGAGCTTTTAACTTAAATAGCATCAATGTTCTTTAAAGATTTTGTACCTTTCATTACCTTTAGGATTCAATCTTTAATCTTAGGTATGAGTATTTAGTGATTTAACCATTAAAAAAATGATAATAATAACAAGACGTGACAAAAGATGTTGCTAGCGATTTGATTTATGTTTGATTATTAAAGGATTATGTACAACACTTAAAAGGAATAAATATGTAAATACTTAAAATCATGCTCTATAGTGTTTTTTTTGCCAATGACATCAAATAAGCTAAAATTATCAAAATTCAAATTACATCACAATATTTTCTATTAAGGGTTAGTGTTTTGATTGATTGAATATAATATTTTACCAAAAACAATTATCCATTATCAAAGGAAATTGGAAAGCAAAATAGAAGCATAAGTCAAGACCAACTAACAATAACAACAATAATGTTCCAACATCACATTTTTATTTTTATCCATTATGATGCTTCCATCTCATCATTTACAACATAATGAGCAAAATTATTTTAAAATTATTGCCTAAATCTAAATTTCAACTAATCTTGTAGAAAAATTAAAGAAAAAAATTAGGCACCTTCTCATTAATGTAATCAAGCATCAATTCAGCTAGATATGCCACAATAGGAAAACAAAGAAGGGAAATGACATCGTTCTTGGAAAGAGAGCACATAATCCTTCCCCTTCATCAAATTCTAATTCTTATTATTATAGCAAGATCTCAAAATAACAACAGAACAAAATTCATTCAAATGCTACTTAAGAGATTCCTTTCTAATTAGATCCTTTCTCAATACACCTATTGCTCAAAGCAGCATAATAGCCTTAATAGAAAGTAGGGAAAATAATCTTCTTGTCCAAGAATCCATCCATACAACTATAAAGGCAACTCACCAACTAACATTGAGAATTTTATATTCCCATTATTTTACCCTTAATTTGTTAATATATTTCCTAAATCAATTGCAACAATAAAAGCATCCCATTATTTTAAAGGAACCTAAAACATGTGATTTACTCCATAAGTTGAAAAAATGTATAACATGAATTAGTCAATCCAAAAAGATTTGGCTAGAATATGCAAAATAGTCCAAAATTAAGAACACCTATGAATAAAAAAATCAACACACATACCATATGCATAAAAAACTAACTCTTAAGCAATAATTCAAAACATCCTATGATTAAAAAAGGAAAATTCAAAATATATAGGGAAGAAAGATAATAATTAGGTTAATTTTCAAAATTAGGATAATCAACGAACAACACTAATTCAAGGTAACTTAATAAATATTTGATTAAATCAAGCATAAAAACATTTTAGGTCATTAACATATTAGTACTTCTTTGGCCCAAAAGAAATAAACATTACAACATTCACCAAAATTTATATTTTATAGTTGTGTAAATCAAATTGGAATTAAACTAACTTACTTTGTTTCTGGCTTTTAATATGCCTTTATCAATCATTTTATGAATAAGCATCTCTAACTTGTCATTTTGATTATTTCTAAAAGGGCTCGAATAGTTATTTCAAAAATTATAGTAGTAGGGAAGCAATAATTGTCTTCCATTTTTGAAAGTAAAGCAATTGCATCATCAAACAAACCTACTTTACAAAGCATGTTCATTATAATGTTGTAAGTATATATATCCGAATGATAATATTCATTGTTTAAAAAATGCTCAAACAATTCTTATGTAGTTTTCATTCTTGCACCTTTGCACAAATTGTCAAAAAGTATATTGTACGTGCACAAATTAGGCAAAATTCCTTAGTCCCCCAATTGCATATATAATGAGATTGCCTTCTCAAGATGTTAGCTTTTACAATAAACATCCAATAAGATATTGTAAGTGAACACATTAGGCTTTTGGCCTATATGATGCATATCATTAATAATATCTCGTATATAGAAGAATCTTCCTAATTTGCACAAACCGTCAATAAGAGTATTATAAGTTACAATATTAGGAAACAAATTATTCTTACACATTTTTTTAAAGAAAGCTAAGGCTATATGCACCCTTTTAATCTTATAATATCCATTAATTATAATATTATAAGTTCACATGTCTAGAGTTATTAACCATGCTATCAAATAATTTTATTGCCTTATTCACTTTATTGTTTGACTAGTATCCATCCAACAAGGCATTGTAAGAATAACATCAGGGTAATGACCTTTTACCTTAATCCTATCAAACACATATTCACGCATTGGACTTCTGTGATATTTCTTTTTTTACATAAAGTATTGACCATTATATTAAAGATATGGACATCTGGATTAATGTTCTTTAAAGCCATTTCTTGCAAGAACTAAGTTGCTTCACTTAATTGACCCTTGACACAAAAACCATGAATTAAAGAAGTATAAGTGACAATATTAGGAGAAATTCACCTCACAATATTTTCATAATATAAATTACTTATGTCACTTACAATTCCATCCTTGCATAGGTTGTTAATGACTATGGTGTACATTACTACATTTGGTTTAAGTGCTTATTTGGCCATCTTTCGTAGCAATTCAAGGGTAGTCATTATGCTTCCCATCTTAAACAATCCATTGATTAAGGTCGTATAAGTGACTTTATTAAGATAGAATCTGGTTGCAAGTAGTTTATCATGAAACTCTAATGCTTTCCTAATTTTACCATTAACACATCACTATTTCATTAGTGTTGCCACAGTAATTTTATTTAGAATAAATCCCTTTTTAAGAATCTCTCTTGTAAAAAAATGCAAGACTCATTTGACCTAAATAGTAGCAACTATGATAATGTGAAGCAATCATCTACAAAGTAATTAAATTAGGTTGAATTCCTATTAATTGTAGTCATCTACAAAGTGAAGTAGCATTAGAATAATGTTTCATCTTAACAATAGCCCTAAAATTTTGTTAATTTCAAGAATAATTAGTAGAGAATGCTTATCGAATAAGACATTGGATGTTCCTATGACATCATCAATTTTATCAAATCCAGAAATATTACTAAATTTTTTACTTTAGAATTGTCTATATGAAAAGACTAAGTTGGATAATGTAAGAATATATGAGAATTTTAACATGGCATGCCTAGTATTTAACATCTTCACCTTCGCTTTTCATTGCTTGAAAGGATCATCATATCATTATTTTACTGCTTTAGTGTTTCTATTTACATCTATGGATCAAAGGGCAAGGAAAAATCAGAGACCAATTTATGCTTCCATGTTAGGATAGAAACAAGGTGCCTTAGCATAAAATGGGCTAGGCTTATTTCAAAATTTATTAGTCTAGGTCTAGTTTATAACCTATTTATAAGCTAAAATTTTAGCTTAGCCCGATTTATTTATAAAGTTTAAGAAGTTTAGCCTGGCTTATTAGTCTATTTAGGTCTAACTATTGAAATCTAAATAAATTATTAATAAACTTATAAATTTATATATATATATATATATATATATATATATATATATATATATATATCATAAATAGGTTTTTCAATAAAAAAGAATAATAATTTTATTAAATAATAAAGCATTGAACAAAACTTTGTCTCCATTTTTATAGAAATCTTAATTCAATAAAAAATATAATTGTATTTATTTAAAATGAAAAAAAATAAATGATACAATAATACAAATTCATCACTTATAAACTTTAAAACCTAATAATATTAATGACCGGATTAAAAAAAAGAAAGTACAATGATAAAGTAGTAGTAATAATTATTAATCATGAGTTAATTAATTCAAGTGGACTAAATTAAATAGGTCGGTTTAATAGGCTAATAAGCCAAGCTTAAAGTTAAATAGGTTAGGCTTATTTAATAAATATGTTAATATATTGGCATAAGCCTGATTTATTTAACTAAATAGATAAGCCAAGCTAAACTTTTAATAAGTCAAACTGTAAGTCACTCATAAACAACCTAATGTATTTCCACCCTCATTCCTTGCCCAACTTCGAGTATTAAAGGTCAAGGTAAATATAAATCCAAATTTTGATTTTTCCTCCCTACTTTGTGTGAAGTTTATAAGAAAGCAAGATATTTTATTTGTTATAATTAAATATTACAAATTTTACTATAAAACATTCTGATCTCATTGAAAAAAAAACCATAGTAATGGAAATGAAATATATTATAATAATTTTTTTATTAAATTAATCTGTTGCTCCTTATATTTTTTTTAATTTTTAGATTATTTTATTTGATAATTTCTTTTAACTAAGTATTTATAATTTTAATTCATTTCTAATTAATTCATTATTGAGTGACAAACAATCTTCTCAATGCATTCTTCTTGCAAAATTTAAGTCATGTAATGATTTATATTATCTCCGTATTACATTACATCCAGATCAACAATAACTTATATTCAATAATGTAAATATTAAGATTAGAATGTTAAAATTTAGGTCCTAGATTGGAATATTAAATTTTAAGATCAAAATGAGGATTTTTTATCATCTTCTTCCTCCCTTTAAATAGTTAAGTGATCTAAAGGACCTAAAGTCCATTCCACCTAGATAATAGCTTCGCATGCACTTGAAAACCCTACAAAGATAAACTAATAAGTGCATTGATAGCTTATTAATGAATGAACTTGACACTTATTATTGAGTAAGGAGTTAATAAAAAATAAATTAAAATAATGAAAATCTGATTAAAAGCAAATAAATTATAGATAGCAGTTTTAAAATTTGCTAAAATTACATATTAGTTAAATATATAATTTGATCCAAAGATTTAAATTGTTTTGAAACATATAACATTATTTATTATCATTTGACACCTCATTGATAAGTTTGATTTTAAAAAACAAGATTTTTTATGTTAATTAGGTACATTTTTTTATAAAATTGTATTTTTACAAAAAAAAGTATTAAAAGAAATTTAGGCACCCCATATCATTTTTGCTTCATTGTTATATATTCAATATGTATGCATATATCATTTTTATATTCATTCTTGTTATCATTTTTATGTTTACATTAAAAGTTTCTGTAGTTATATGTTTTTAGATTATATTAAGTGTAAAAATGACTAAAATGAAAAAAAAATAACATATAAATATATGACCAAAATTCAGTAATAGGTTAGGGTTGGGAATTCATGGTTGTCCAACTCTCAAATCGGATCATAAAAATGCACAACACTATAACTATAAACATGGTTTACAATTTTATTCTCACAAAAAATTCATATTTATGCAAATCATTGTAGGTTCGCAATTGAGTTCGTAAGATCGTTAAGAACAACAATTAAATCGCCTTACCTAAAAAGAAAAAATAGACCTAATTTTTTTTACCAAAACAACATCACAACATCCTGGGTTTATTAAAGGCAAAAAATGAACCATTAAATTAGTCTAACTAATTCTAAAATTTCTTTTGGAACCTAGATTTAGCTTTCCTGAACTTACCTTAAATGACTTCTTTGCTACAATGTGAAGGCGGAAATGACACAAATGTTAATTATTATTGTAAAGTGCGGTGCAACTAAGGCTTGATTTTTTGCTTTCTTCATCAACGAGAGAAGACAAGCAGAAGCCAAAGAAAATGACGTAGAAGAAAGGGAGTCAAGGAAATAGGGCAGAGAACGAAGACAACTATAGTTATCTAATAAATTTTATACCAATTTCGTTATTTAATTTACTTTTACATATTCATTTTACTTAATTTAACTTTATATATTAATAACAAATTATATTTTGCTCAGCCAATGATTGTTTAAAAGTTTATTTACTTGTTTTTTTTTTGTGTTTGATTGTTCAATGTTTTAGTTATGTATAATATATTTATAAAAATTTATATTTTATCTAATCTAGTTCTAATTATATGAATTTGCAAAATTCATATTTAGTTTCAATTGTATTACATTTATAATGAAAAGAATTAAATGATTATATTTATTGTATTCAACTTAGTTTTCAATATTGATAAAATTTTATATATATTGATAAATCTTGATATTGATCTTGTTGCTTGTGATTTTCAACATATTATGAACTTTTTCTTGTTTGTGTTAATGTGAAGACTTAGATTAGAACTTAATTTTATATTAATTATTGTAAGTTTAAAAATATTTTACTCATGTTTGACGTTTTCACAAGTATATGCATATATAAATTTATATACTTTTACTTCATAAATAGAATTTTATCTCATTCGATCTTAGGTAAAATCAATGACTTTGACAACCTTGGTTGAGATAAATATGATGTTAAAATGCTAGATGCATGGTTTAATGGTAAAGAATTTCCATGATACACTCAAAACTTAAACTTTTTTGCTATCAATTTATCAATGAAAAAAAAATTAAAAGTTAAAAATTGGATTGAAATTGATTATAAAAATAAAAAATGGTGATTTACAATTATCAAGGAATTTAAATTGATGGTCTACTAAAGTTAGTTATAAAACCTCAAATTCCATGTTAGATTATAATATGAATTTGCATTCTAGCAATGTCTTGACTCACTTTCTACAATATTACAATTCAATTCTAGACTATTACACGATATCAAGATAAATTGCCTATTTTAAAATTTCTTTATCACTCTAGCCATGAGAAATCTTGGTGATAAGTGCTTCAAGTTATATTTATCTTAGTTTGTTGGTAGTAAATAGTCAAATGACTATATAGTAATTTAGCATTTAATTATTTTGGTGGATTAACAGAGATATGAAAGATAATACCTTCTTTCACTAAGGAATTACAAAGTCTGTATCTCGAGATATAGGAGTTGAAGTTGTATCCTTACAAACATTTTCTTTCATATTGATTTGTAACTTCTCCTTAGTTTATTGACAAATTAAATTGGATTAATTTCTTATGACAAGAGATCTGAAAACAAAACAAGCAATGCATATTGTATCTTAACTTTAAATCAATTTCCTCAATTATAAGATCTTGAATTTAGAAAATAGAAGAAAATTCAGATTTACTCCTTATTTGGAATAATTAAAAAATGGTAATTCAATTCATTTTTTTTTAGTAACATTAGCTTTTACAACATCTCGGATTCCCAAAAATTTGTCATAGTAAAACGGTGGTTTATTTGACTTTTTTAGCAATGATGGGATTGCTTAGCTTGTAGAGTCTTGTATCTTAAGCAACTCTTTTAGCAATCCAAGTTGCAACAAAGTTTTTCATCCAACAACTGGAAGCAAAAGACATTAATTTAACAAGTTAATTTTAGCAAACTTGTGCTAAAATCAATTTGATTTATCAAAAAAATAAATATTTTTTATTTTTTGATATCCGTTCATTAATCATCATTCATGTAGGTTTAATGATGGAAGAGTTGATGAATGCTCTAGTTAGAAGGAGGATGAAATATGATGACAACGTAGTTCTCATTGTAATCACTCGTGGGATAAGCCAAAGGACTTAAAAAAGGCATCAACATATATTTAAATTTTTTCTTAGACGTCCTAAGTCATGTAGATTTGTTGGATATACCATTATGATTATTCAAATTATATATGGATTGAAATCATTTCTTATAGAAAATAACCTTTTTTTTTCTTTGTAAAAGAGTGATACAAATTATAAGATGCTTCTAGACATGAAATATGCTAGTATGCTAGTATAAATATTTTGCAGGATATTGCCATAATTCTATTATTTAACTGTAAGTTAAAAATGATTATTGCAATTAAAAATTATATTATATTAATAGAATGATATCATTATATAAGAAAATTATATAAGAATATTATCCACTAACCAATAACTCTCATGAAAGGACTGATAATATTCTAATATTTCTATCCAAATTATGACATATTAATAGTGAAAAATTCTATACTCATTGTATGAATGTAAAAGCCAGCCTTGTACCAATAAGAGGGTATCTCAATTCTTCATAAGACCTTTTTTATAATATTTTTTATTTCAAAATCAACATGAAACGTCTTCATTCTAACTTAGGGCATTGATACATAACACTTATAGAATTTGCAATATTTTTAAGACTAAGACATGTGCTACTACTACTACTAACCCATCAAAATGCATGACTCTAAATCTTAAGGCACCGGTAACACAAGTTACAAAGATGGATTTTTTTTTTATATAAATTCTTCAAAATATCTTTAAATTAGATGATAATAATGTAGTCCCATTGATATCTTACTTTAAATTCGATACTAAAAACTCATTTAAGATTTATTCTTCTTTTTTATGGTTGCATAGGTATAATACATTAATATTTTTACATCTACACTACTTATGACATACAGAAATTTACATGAACCCACTTGACCATTGTAACAGTTCTTCATAGACATAATCAAAACTTTCTTGAATTTGGCAATGTTATTGAATGTTCTTAATTTCTCACGATCAATCCCCAAAATTTCATTACTTGAACAAAGCAAATCACCCATAGAAAAGCTGCAATAGCCATCATCACATCACCCGATCTTCCATCATCAACTCTGCTAACAAACCAAGGGTACAATGTATTGACAAGGCACCCCCAAGAAGCCATCAACTACTTGGTCTAATAGCTAAAATAACAATAATGCATCTAAACACAGTACATCTTTTGGAATTTCACTCTTTCCCATTTTATATCCATTGGACAGGAAGATATTGAAGAGGAAAATTTGTGATATAGGATTTGAATCATCCAGTTCCTTATATTTGTAGATAGTACTAGAGAACAAACTTATATTAGAAGTATGTTATTTTTTGGAAAAACATTGATCACATTTTCATATGACCACTTAAGAAAATCAGAGGAAATTTCCATGACGTGAAAATACTATAGCATGTACCATCATAGAATTTATTCAAGGTAATATCCATTACAAATAACTCAAGATTCTGCATTAGGAAACTTTGGATGTATAAGTCCTCTTTACAATTTGGTAGTATATGATAATTTCATTCGTCAACTCAGATGAGTAAGTGGAGAAGATACACATATTAGTTACTAAGCTTCTTACAGCAGCATAAAGTGCAACAGAGAATTCCATTACAATTAAAAAATAAAAAAAACATTAAAATTTTAAGCCAAAGTCTGTCAAACAAAACCACTGCAATAAAATAGACTTCCAATTCCTTTACAAGTTTATTACACTTGAAACTATAAGCTTTAAGCCAAAGTGAGGTGACAAAGTCAATTTTATGCCACACCAAAACCATCAACTAATATAACTACTTAAAAATTATAACATTCCTTTTCAACCATAAACACCAAAAGACTGAGATATCAAGTCTAGCAACTTCCTAAAGTGCTCCTTTTTCCTTGATTCTCCTAAAACCATAATATCTAGCAAACCTTAGGTCTGTATATTAAGTCTATCTTCCACATTGGCAACTTAAGATATCATTGTGCTAGCATATCAAAGAGGTTAAGGGAAGGGCTCTCCTTTTTAATCCTTAAGAGATCCGCTTCATATCTTCATTACAAATGCAATGACCAGTAGAAAATAAAAAGACAACATACAATGATGAAAATATCTAGTTTTTCTTGTTTGATTGATCAAACATATGCTATATTACCCTTATATGATGCATCTAAAGGAAACTTCTCAAATGGCTAGAGCCAAGAAGAAGTTGAACTCCAGGATTGGCATCGTTTCCCAACAAGGTTTTGAAAATAACACTTAAAGAACCCATCTGATTACCCTGTTTATCATGGCTGCATTTATAAATTTACAAAAATAGTTTACAAAAGTGAAGATCTAATATTACAAGTATAATAAGTATAAAATATGCAATTGCCAGAAAACAAGTTGAATTCATAATACTAGAACCTATCCTTGAAGTCATAACTTTTGCAATGGCAAATATGGAACTCTAATTGACTAAAGATAAAATGTCAAGTATGATTTACCTTTCTTACACAAAAGCATTTTATTATACCTTATTAATTAATGGTATAAGTTAGCAAAGCAAGTTAAAATAATGTTAGAGTTCAGATCCTATAGCAAAGTTTTAGAAGCATGTTTGGGTATGAACTGCATAACAATAATCAAACCTTATCCCAATAGATGGGATTAATTGTATAAAGACCAAATACGATACATTGAAAAAGTTCCTTTTTTTACTTCAGTTTTCCATCTATCCATACTTAATTCCATTTGCTCAAGTTTCTCTCATAGAGACTAAAAATATATAAAGAAAAAGCATATTATATAAATACACTGCTGTAATAAAAAAAGGCTGTGATAAGAATCCTCCTAACTATCTCTGTACCCATACTTCCTTTATCATTGAGCGATCATTTAAGGGCGTATTGAGTTGAAACAACCTATTCTTCTTGAATACTTCGATTCAATGCCAACGAATTCAAGTATATTTAGAACGAAATAGGTTTCAGCAATTTGACCTCATATACACACTTATCTTTTAGATATAAATATGCAGCATACAGAACTTTTTTTCCAAAACAGAAAATCTTATTGTATAATATTTTAGTCACTCAATTAAAATAAAACCTAGGATCGTCAATTATAGAATACTAAATTTTAGATACACAGATAAAGAAATAAGAACACATGCTCAAGCATGATAAAGATCAAGATAGACATACAACAAGACTAAAACCATCCACTACCTCTGGATAATGTGTGTAATATTTCCAATGGAAGTGCACAAAAAGACACAATAGGGAGGAACAGAATGTCATTCTCAAGGATAAGAGTTTCCTCTATCAACAACTACAATAAAAGCTGTACAAAGTTCGGAGAAAAGCTAAAATATACAAGTTACTGAATAAGTTCAAGAAATGTGAAACATGAATTAGTTAAATTCATATAAATCTGGCTGAAATATGTAAAATTGTTAAAAATAAAGAAATAAATGGGAAGATGTCCACACAAATACCACTAAGCATAAAAAACACTAACTTGTGAGCAATAATTCAAAGATTCTATGATTTAATTAACAAATTCAACTTTAATGAGGAAAGAAAAGATGATAAGTCAATGATGAAGAGTTGGATAATTAACAAACAATAACATTAGTTCAAAGTAAATTTAGCATAAAAGCCTTCTAGGTCATCACACACTATACTTAATTGACCAAAAAGAAATAAACATATGTAACATTCACCAAAATCTAAAATTTCTTGATGTGTAACTCAAATAGGAATAATAGTAACTCACTTTGTTTTCTACTTTCAAAAGGCCCTAATCAATCATTTTATGAATAAGCCTCTCTGCCTTATCATTTTGATTATCTTCTAGAAGCGCTGGAACAGTTGTTTCAAAACTTATAGCATCAGGCAAGCAGTGATTGTCTTCCATTTTTGAAAGCAAAGCAATTGCTTCATCAGACAAGCCTTCTTTACATAGTCTATTGATCATAATGTTATATGTAAGTACATTTGGACGATAATATTCATTGTTCAAAAAATGCTCAAACAACTCTTTGGCAGTTTTGAGTCTTGAACCTTTACACAACCCATCAAGAAGTATATTGTACGTGAACAAATTAGGCAAAATTCCTCAGTCACCAAATTGCTTATATAATGAAATTGCCATCTCAAGATGATGGTTTTTACAAAAACTTCCCAACAAGATATTGTAAGTGAACACATCAAGTTTTTGGCATCTATGATACATTTCATTAAGAAGATCTTATACACAGGACATTCTTCTTAATTTGCATAAGCCATCAATAAAAGAACTGTAAATTACAATATTAGGAAACAAATTATTCTCACGCATTTCTTTAAAGAGTGCTATGGCCTTATCCACTTTTTTAATCTTGCAATATCTATTAATCATGATAGTATAAGTCCAAACGTTTGGTGCTAAACCCCTTTTGACCATCAATACACAGCCCTTTCATCAACGTAGTCACAGTAATTTTATCGGGAATAAATCTCCTCTTAAGAATTTCTCCCATTAAAGAAAATCCAAAACCTATCTCACCCAAATGGCAATAACTGTTGATTAAGATGTTCAAAGTAATAACATCCGACTGAATTCCCATGAATTGCAGTTGTTTATAAAGTGAAATAGCAATGGAATAATGTTTCATTTTAACAATAGCCGTTAAAATCTTGCTAATTTCAACAATAGATGGTGGAGATCGCTTATCAACCAGGCGATCAAATGTAGCCACGGCATCGTCAATCTTATCAAACCCAGAAATATTACCAACATACTGTCTTTGAGTTTGTCTACTTAATATAAACAAATTGGGCATTTCAAGAACAGATGGGAATTTCAAAGCGGCATACCTGGGATTCAGCATTTTCATACCGCCTTACCTGTGGATCATCTCGGTTGTTTTGAATGAAGATAGTAGGCTTCAAGTCTCAATGGAAATGGCCATTTGGTGTGTTTCGCTGCCAAGTAGGTAGGAGGGGAGGACGAGGAGATCAAAAGAGAAATGAGAGACGAGGGAAGGAGAGGAAATTCAGAAGCAAAGCACGAGATTCCTTTTTGGAATTTTTAGCTTTTAGTATTTTGTGAGATATATTTTACGAAAGAGAATTATAATTTTATTAAATTGCAATCGATAAGATAAGATAAACGATATAATATAATAAAAAAATAAGATATAATACTATCAAATGTTTAATAAATAATTGTATAAATATTTTGATAATATAAATTTATCTTATGATGCATTTGTCATTAAATATAAATATCATATAATAATATTACAAATTTTATTTAGGTAAAATTTTCCTTATTCTAAAAATAATTTCTAACATAATTATTTTATTATATTTGATAATCATAACTTTTAATATTTTATAAGCATCTTAATTAATAATAATTGATATATTTATTATATTTTACCTATTTTATATTAAAAATAAATATTAATATTTTTAAGTTTATAATTTGGTTAAGAGTAAATCGAAAATGGTAAATAAGTTAAAGTTAAATTATTAATATTTTTAAGGCTAAATTAAGATAAACAATAATTATTAAATGGGGAGATATAAAATAAGTTTAAAATAAAATAGGATTGATAAGATTTATCCTAATCCTATCTTATTAAATCATGTCATAAGAAGAGAGAATTAATTTATCCTATGTTAATTATATAAAATTAATTAATCAAATTACATTAACACTTGATAAATATTAATATATTTACTTATATTATCACATGTCACTTATATGATGTAACAAACAGGTTCTTAGAATCTTTTTGGTGTATTATATAAGATAGAGATATAATATCATAAATAAATATTATCATATTTTAATAAATGTTTGAACCTTATACATAATAATGTAATTTAATCTAATCAATTTATTTTATACGATTAATATAGGATAATTTAGGATTTGTTTATTTATTATTTTGTTTAGATAGTAGTTCTAAAATGAAATGAAACTTTTGCTTATTTACTTCAGCAAGCATTATATATTCATTATTTTTTTTAATCCAAAAGCATTTTTTGGAAAAAAAAATTACTTTTAAGAGAAAATTTTAAAAATAAAAAATAAAAACACATCTAAATACATCATTAATCCTCTTGTTGAACATGTTATAATAGGATAAGTTTAGAAAAAAGATTTATCATTCCTAATTTAGCATTAATTTATTTTTATTATAATCATTCTATCTTTATTAATAATTATTATTTAGCATAATTTAACCTTATTTTATTCTCAAAAATATTAATAATATAACCATAACATAACTTGTTTGTTATTCTTAATTTAGTCTTAACCTATTTTAATCTTAAAAATATTAATAATAATTATTTACATATAAAATAAGTAAAATATAATAAATATATCAATTATTATTAATTAAAATACCATATGTTGAAAATTTTTTAAATTATCAAATATAATAAAATAATTGTGATATAAAATATTTTTAAAATAAGGCTAATTTTGTTTAAACAAAATTTTTAATACTATTAAATTATTTGTACAGTTGTTTATCCCACACTTGATAATATTATATCTTATCATTTTATTATCTTATACTATATTATCATTGTTATTTATCCTATCCTATATTATATTATTATGTCCTCCAAACATGTTTTTAGTTATTAAAGGTGATTGGTGCATATGAATTTATTTAAAAAATCAAGTTTCCTAACTATTAGCTTTTCAAATTATTTTTTAAATATATCTTTTTTATTTTAATTAAATGGTAGTCTATATTATAATTTATTTAAATTTACTCTTTATTTTTGTTTATCACATGCTTTGCCTCCTTCTTAATGCAGAATATTGTATCATATATGCATAGTATTTAGGCTAAAAACCCTCAAAGGGAGCAACAGAAGCTGCATTAAAGGTTTTTCTAGACAATGTCGATCCAGAAAATCAGGCTCTAATGATCAATGTTTATTCTGGATAACAAAATTGTTTGTCAAGTAACTTGAACAAGACTTGAAGATTTATAAATTTACAATAATCATATATTCACCACAATGCTTTATATAACATTACTGTTATTCTCCTAAGCATAAAAGACATAACTTTTGGAAGTCTTTTACTAGCTTCCCCACCTTTCAACTTCTCTTAACTAGTTTTCAAAACCACTAAGGCCAATGGTTGGAATTACACCAAACAGTCACCAATACTTTGCTTGGAATTACACCAAAATAAGAAACAAACCACCAAAACAACTATAAGCTAGATTGTTGCTAAATTGTGCTTATTAAAATAGAACATTTGCACATTATATAACTTAAAATGCACCAAATTCACATAAAAGAAATGGCTTGAAAAAACATCTTAACCTTAGTTCTCCATATAGTAAAAATACAATTAATACCCTTCAATGCTAATCAATACTATTTCTAACATATATTTATAGCACTATTCAATTATATTTAATACTATTTAACATACCTCTTTAAGCTGAAGCATATATATCATATGTACTCTAAACCTTATAGGGGCTTTGCAAGCATATTAGCCAATTGATTATTAAAATTCACAAAAATAGTGATAATTTTCCTTTTAACAACTTTCTCTCTTATGAAGTGGTAGTTAATTTTAATGTGTTTGATTCTTTCATGAAAGACAAGATTAAAGGCAATATACAAGGCTACTTGATTGTCACACACAAGCTCTATAAAACAAGGTGTATAAAGTTTTAGCTCTTATAATAATTATTTTAACTATATGGGTTCATATGTAGCCAATGTCATAACTTAATACTTTGTTTCTACACTTAATCTTGCCATCACACATTGTTTCTTATTTTTTTTAAAAAATAAGACTTCCTCCAAAAAAAATACAATAGGATAAAGTAGAGTAATGATCATTTAGAGAACCTACCAAATTAGCATTTGAGCAACCAAAAACCCAAGTGTGTCCTTTATTCTTATATAACAAACCTTTACCTAGGTTTCCTTTTATGTAGGGAAGAATTTGAATCACAGCATAGCAATGAATATCACATAGTGAATTAAGAATTTGACTCACCACACTTATTGCAAAAGAAATATTTAATTAAGTGATTGTAAGATAATTTAATTTTCTAATAAGCCTACAATATTTTCATGGATTTGAGAGTGGTTTCCTCTTATCAGGTAATAGTTTAATATTCAAATCCATAAAAGTATCCAGAGGTTTAGAATTCATTAAACTTATCTTATCTAATATATTAAAGGTATATTTGTGTTAAAGGATAGAAACGCTAGAACGAGATTAAGTCATTTCAACGCTAAGAAAATATTAAAGTTTTCCTTTATTTGAAAATAATGAAAAATATATTGCTTGAGTTTATCAATATCAGCCTGATCACTTATCGTAATAACTATGCCATCAACATAAATAATGAGATATATAAATTAAAAAGAAGAAGAATGATGATAAAAATAGAGTGATCTACTTTAATTTAGCACATGTTGAAATCTTGAATGACTTTACTATGCCATCTAAACCAAGCTCAAAGAGACTACCTAAGAATATGTAGAGATTTATTTAATTAACAAACAAAATTAATGTCCTCTTAAGCAGCAAACCCTAAAGGTTACTCCATATAGACTTCTTCTTCAAGATCTCTTTATAAAAAGGCATTTTTTATATTTAATTGATGTAAAGACCAATGATTAATGGCTGTAAGAGAAAAAAAATAAATGAATTGATGCAATTTTGACAATAAGAGAGAAAATGTCACCATAATCTAGGCTACAAATCTAAGTGTAACTTTTGGTAACTAGTTTAGCTTTTAACCAATTTGTTTTGCCATCAGGTCCAACTCTAATAGTGTACATCCTGTGACATCGAACAATAGATTTGTTAGAAGAGAAAGGAACTAAATCCCATATGTCATTAGTCTCTAAGGTTACCATTTCATCAAGCATCGCTTAATACCACCCTGGGTGAGAAAGAGCTTTTTATATAATTTTACGAATAGAAACAAAAGACAAGATAAAAATAAAGGCAAAATAGGGTGAAAATAAATGATGATAACTTAAAAAATTATAAATAGAATAAAAGTTACGAGTAAAATAAGTATCTTCATGGAGGACAATAAGAAGATTTTCTAATAGATTTAAGATAAGAGAGTTCGTGAAATTAAGTAATAAGCCAATAAGTACATCATCAGTTATTTGAGGCTTGACTGGGTGAATAGACATCATATGCTTCTAGGAAAGAGGCATGTTGATGACATGTGTTAGCGGAGGTAGTCAAAAATTCACTAAAGATATTGATTCCAATGATAGTTTTTGAAAAATTGTAATATTACTTTATGAATTAAAGCAACCAGAACTATTTGAACATTATATTGTGTTTGAACGTTCTCTAATCCATAATTATTTTTAAGAAAAAAAAGCACAATTTAGAATCTTGAAGCGTGGGTTGGCATTGGAAGCCTTTTTTGTTTTTGGACCAAAACTTAGGTTGAATTCTAAATTCTTTATGTTGTTTTTTCATCAAGTTATTAATTAGAATATCAAAGAACTATTCTTTTTTTAGAAACCTCTCTAAGGAATATTTTGAGATTTCAATTTCTTGAAGGGACGTTTTGTGGTTTTAATTGTCTTATATCATGTATTAAAAAAATTAGTTGACCAAAAATATTTTCTAAGAAAAATATATATATGCACATAAATGTTGAGCTTTCTAATCATATTAAATTTTCTTGTATCATGTATTAAAAATCAATGGACCAAAAACATATTCCATATTTATATATATATATATATATATATATATATATATATTATATATATATATATATATATATATATATATATATATATATATATATATATATATGTATGTATGTATTTTTTTTTGCAATTAATGTCATTTCCCAATTGGTTAAAGCCATTTTCCTACCAAACTTTTATTTAAGTATCAATCCATGCTCCTATTATATAAAGCGCATTTGAGTTAAGCCAAGTTGATCCTTAACCTTATCAAATTAGGCTCATTTAAAGTAGAGTTTGAATTAAGTTTAAGCTTAAATTAATATTATTTTTAACTAATTAAATAATGATAAATATATATTTTTTAAAAAGTATAATATTTAATGTGATCATAAATATTATTAAATAACTTAAATTTAAAACTATAAAGATAAGTTAGATTTTTAAAATTTCAATTATATATTATATTTTATATAAAAATAATAAAATTTATAATTGAGTTGCTCGTGAGTTAAATAAATCAAGTAAAGACCTAATCGAATCAAGTTGAGCGAGTAGTTAAGATATACGAGTGAAATGTCACCCTTATCTAATAAACCCAAAATCATTAGATTCTTTTTACCCTTTGCAATACTGCATAGATCAATAGATTTGAATTGTTTTATCACTAAGATGCTAATGTTTTAGCATATAAGATATCATAACTCAAGCTATTAAACTTTAACCTATCTTTTCTAATGATGGTGATGGATTTTTTAAGAAGGATAGCTATCACGAATCTCTATCTTCGTCTAAAACTCTTTTATCTACAAATTTCCCTTAAAAAAATTCTCCTAAAAATAATCTTAAAAAAATTTATGTCAAAGTGCATTTAATATAATATTTGTCATTTTCATATTTTATTAGGCTAATTTATTTTTTTAAAATTTAATATATTATAATTATTTAAATTTTATCCTCTTTTAAATGAATAATAATTTTACAATATACTAATAAACCATATTTACTATTTATCTTAAAAATTTTATAATAATAATTTTTATTTAAATATATTTTATATTTTTAATAAATTATTTGTATATGCCTATATTGTAAACCATTATAATACTCTTGCATATTTTCCTAATATTATTATAAGCTCATATAAACATATATTTTATATTTGTTATTACTTCATTTTGTTAAAATTAATTTAATTTACAATAAATGTATATTTAACTTTTATATTATAAATATGCTTTTAAAAGATTTTATTTTAAGTAATATTATTTCATATTATTAGTTAAATTTAATAATTACTACAATAAATTTCTCACTGCATCTTAAATTATATTAAACTTTAAATTGTTAATTTGATAGTTTTACTAATATTCTTATTAGTTTACATTTCAAACACACCCAATTTAGAATCATTCTTAGGTAAAATATTTGTGTAATATAAAATAATTATTTTTATTTAAATATATTTTATATTTTTAATCAATTATTTGTATATACTCATATTGTAAGTCTATCTATATTATCTTTTTTTTTAACTTATCCACTTGCAAATTTTCCATCCAAAATAACCTCAAAAATTCTTGTCAAAGAGTATACAATGTAATGTTTGTCATTTTTATATTTTATTAAACTGATTTATGTTCTTTTTGAATATAATATAGCGTAATTATTTAATTTTTATCATCTTTTAAATAAACAAATTTCATAATCTACTATAAATTATATTTAATATTTATCTTAAAAATATTATAATTATTTATTTTTTACTCACGTATCTTTTATACTCTTAATGAGTTATTTGTATATATACTTATATTATAAATTGTTATGGTTCTCTTACATATTATTGTAATTATACGGCTCATATGAGTATATATTTTATATTTTTTATCACTTTGTTTTACTAAAATTAATTTAATTTATAGTAAATATATATTTAACTTTTATATTATAAATATATTTTAAAAATATTTTATTTACAGTACTATCTTTTTATACTATTAGTTAAATTTAATAATTATTACAATGGAATTTTCATTACATTTTAAATTATATTGAATTTTAAATTGTTAATTTCATAATTTCATTAACGTTCTTATTAGCTGATATTTCTAATGCACCAAATTGAAAATCATTTTTTAGAAAAAATATTTATGTAATATAAAATTATTATTTTTATTTAAATGTATTGCATATTATTAATAAATTATTTTTATATGTTCATATTATAAATTATTGGGTATATTACTTCCATCTCCCTTGAAGTTTAGATTAAATACACTCAGTTCTCCTTAATTTTCAAAACTGTACAATCTTTTCTCCTGTGTTTTTTTTCACATGACAATATCTTCCCTTTTGTTAGTTGTTTGTTAAGAAATTCCATCAAATGATGACATCATCCAAATCTTACAAAATTTAATACCCAAACTACCCCTAACAGAAACTAACATATATATTTATAAAATAAGCATTAAAAATGAAGATGATAAACACCATTTATTCTTTTATATTATAATTTCATATATTTATTTTATAACACATTAATTTATTAAAAAATATACTTTTAACTAGAACACAACCTTCAATCAACATTCAAAGTGGGAAAGATTTTCTTTACAAATTTTAATTCCTCCTCTATTTGTTAGGCAATTTAATTTTCTCTTAAATATTTTTAAGTTACTAAATTAGAATAAAGAAAAGTAAATTTTAAATTAACAAATAAGTAATAAAATGTTCTCATTTAATTATATGCTACTTTTATTTTTTTATAATAATTGAAGTAATAAATTATTTAGCATACACTCAAATTTTTAGATTCAAATTTAGGATATTAAGAGAAAAAAATCTCCAAAAATAATTTCAAAAGTCATTATGTTGTTAAGAGTATTGTCAAAAATATTCATTGCTTAATTAAATGAATAATTTCCTCTTTTATTGTAGATATATATGAAACTTGAGATTTCAAAAGAAAATTGATGCTATGTTAAACATATGTATGTGAATAGTGACATGATGTTCTAATATATTAAATGAATAGTTAACTAAGAATATAATGATGCAAATTTAATGATTACTATTTTTTTTAATTTAATACATTCTAATGATTACTATTTTTTTAATTTAATACATTCTAACAATAGTTCCACACATTATAGCAAAAAGATAAACATATGTAAGACATATTATCATAATCATTTTTTTAAAAAACTATCATTTTTATTTATTTTAAAAAAATAGAAAACCAAATTGCCCTTTTAGAACTCCTCGCTGCTAGAGTGAGATTTTTTTTTTGTTTGTTTAAGACGAATTATGAATTCTGGTTCCACTTTTTCTAAAGGGCCATGAAACTAGGTTTGGTTAGAATATTATTAATGCTTGTTTTGAACATTTTAGAACAACAAATAGAATTCATGAGAATACATGAAGATGGAGAATAAGATCCAAGAGATATAATAAGATTGTATTGTGATAAATAATAATATAAAATTAATTTACATTAATAATGAATACATTGAATTTATATCCTCTTTGATGTTTGTAGATTAACTATATAAATTACATAAACTATATAGAATTATTTCTAAAAATAATTTGATAATGGTATCTTTTCTAAAATTTTGAATTTAACAAAATAAAATAGAAATTGAATTTTTTTAGTAAAAATTCAATCACAATGAATTAAAATACTATGTAATTTACCAAATTATGAATAAAATTTTTATTAATTAAAATGATTTCAATTTGATTCACTTTCAATGTAAATCAATTCTACACTATCATATATTTATGCATTGTTATGTTAGTAAAAAAATTTAAAAAAATTCCTTTATTATTGTTAAATTTTTTAATTATTATAATTTTTTCAATGATGTATCATTTAGTCATCACTAATAATGTAAAATATTTTATAATAGTAAATCAAGTTTAAACGGTAATTAAATTATAAATAAAATAAAATAATTTTAATTTTATATTTGACATTTAACATATAAAAATATTAAAGCTAACTAAAATTTAAATTGTTAAAATTAGGTTTCTTTTTTTTATTTATACTCAAGTTTGATTCATTGTTAGTGTATATTAATTTTACACTATCATTTATGTATGTGTTATCACATTAATAAAAATAGATAAAATTTTCCTAATGTTGATAAAAAGCCACTATTAATTTTTTGAATTATGTATGTCATCTTATTTATTAATAGTGTAAGAAATTCTATATTGATAGTAGATTAAATTTAATATTTTTTTAACTTTTATTTATTTTAAAAATAAAAATAAAAATTTAATTTATTATCAATATAAATTAATTTTATATTATAATATAAAAAATTGGAAGAGAAAATGAGAATTAAAACTGACCTTTTAGGAATAGTTTTTGTGTTGAAATAGTGAACATCAAAACATTGAAATGAAAAATTAAAGAGGTCTTCATTTAACCTATAATGCAAAGGGGTATTTTTGTTAATAAATAAGATTGTTTATTTCCATCAATTTCAAAGGAGTAATAATCAAAATTGAAAATTGAGGGGTATAAAGTGTAATTACCCTATATCTTAAAGGAGATAAGAGTATTTTATCCTAAATCATTATAATACTTATTCATAATAATTTATTTATTAATAAAAAGAGTAACTATTATACTTTTAAATTAATTTTGAAATATGTAAGTTTAATGATATTGAGAATTTGATCTCTCAGACTTTATTTTTTTTATTTGATTACTGATTTCAGTATCTTACATTAATTTTTTCATAAAATAGAAGATTTTTATAAAAAATTTAGAGAAAAAGAGTAATGTGTGTATCTAAATATGTGTATATCTTTATATTTCTAATTATGATTTTTTAATTGTACAAATTATATCAACCTTATAATAATTTTTTGATAATATTTATTTATGAAACATGAAACATATATACATATATATATAAGTAAAACCTCTATAAATTAATAATGTTAGGACCATAAAATTTTATTAATTTAGAGAGGTACTAATTAATTGATAAATTAATAATTTATTAATTTAAAGATTGCTTTGTTGATTTAGCAAATATAAATTTAATTACATAAAAAATCATTATGTATATCACTAATATATGTATATGTATCATATTTCATGAATTAATTTATATATATTTATGAAAATGAGTAAATAGTATTTATTATTTTTAGTACTTAAATAATATTCATTGTATTGACTAATTAAATAAAATTCAATATAAGTCACTTGTATCTGTGGTTTATTGTACTAAAACTAAATACGCATTTAACGTATAATGATGAAGGGAACCACTATATTAACAACATAGAAAAAATTCTGAAAAACATACACAATAATAGCTTCTCATCTACAAGGTGTCCAAAAATCAACTATGATCAATCAAATACGTAAAGCATTATGTGAGTATAAGAAAGATCACCCTACATGCAATTAAAAAGATTTATAATTGTGGTTTAATGAAAAATATGATTTGAAAGTTAATAAGGAACAATATCAAATACTCTTAAGCGATCATTTGAGTACCTTTTAGCTAACTTAGAAAAAGAAGGGAATACCAAGTGACACAAGCCAATAAAATTTTCAAACATAGAAAAGGTTGTTTATGAGTGGTTTCTTTAATACCAAGATCATGTAAATATAATTGGAAAGCTAATTTTGGAGAAGGTGAAGGAGATGATAAAACTTTTACACCCTTAACAACCTTCTGAGTACAACCTTTCTTAAGGTCAACTTAAGAAGTTCAAGCTAAAACATGATATTAAGTCATCTTATCATTTCGAAGAGAGTGGTTTAGTTGACATATAGGACATGGAAAAGAAATTGGAGTCCATAAGGGAAAAAAATAGACCAATTCCTTATGAAAGATGTTTTTAATATGGACAAAATTAGTTTGTTTTACAAGTTACAAGTTAATCATTCTCTTACAATAAAGTAACTTGAAAGAAGAGAATAGGACAAAGAAAGGCTTACAATTGTTATTGTTGCAATGAGGATGGCTTAGAAAAATTCCTTTATAGATTATTGGAAAGTATGCAAAGCCACATTGCTTCAAGAATGTTAACATGAACAACTTGAATTATCAATACTGAGTCAACAAAAAAGCATGGATGACTAGCATGCTTTTTGACGAATATATTTGTTAACTAGACCAAAAAATGCATGGTAGAAGAATTTTATTGGTGGTAGATAACTGTCCAGCCCATCCAAGAAATATTGAAGGGCTACAAAATTTTGAGTTTTTCTTCCACCTAACATGACATCAAAAATCTAACCATGTGACACTAGGATAATAAGAACTTTCAAGATGCACTACCATAGGAGATTTTATCGTAAAAGATTGGAAGGCTATGAGTTAGGACAATCTAATCTAGAAAAGATTAATGTTTTAGATACCATCAATCTTGTAGTCTCAACTTAGACAATAAATGTTCAACAAGAGACAATAGTGTTGGATTTATGTGAACATGTGTGTGCATATAAATCCAATAAACGTATAAGAATGACTTAATAGATTTGACATATTAGTAAAATGAGTAGAAACAAGTTTAATAAAGCTTTACTCAGCTCAAAAATAGCTCAAACTATTTTGAGTAAACTTAGATTAGCTGAAGTTAGCTTATAAGAGTTCACAACTAGCTCACACTAGCTCAAACCAATAGGATAAGTGACACTTAGTTAAGGTAGAGTGATACTAGTAGAGTTAGCTAGGTGAACTAGATGATATGGCACAAATGTGTGACACATCATCACCATGTGGATCAACAGGAGGATGACAAGTGTCATCGTTAAATTTTCAACAAGTGTCACAATCTGAATTTGCTAACTTGAAAGGTTGTTTATGGTTGCCAATAATTGTTTCCCTTCATTGAACTCACATGTCTCTTCAAAATGTAGTGACCTTTTATAAGGAGACATTTGCTTTCAAATGAAGTAACATGTCCCTTCCAACAATTATGACCATTTGTGAAGAGACATTCTGCAGCCTATAAATAGACCATATGTGCGGCAAATTGTGTAGTGCAATACATAGAGAATTCAGAAGAAAAACACTCCTCCCATTAATGTTACCTTTCCATTAAGTCTGGTTTTAATTTGCACAAGATTCTGCAAGAAAGGTAGTGAACAAGTGCTTGTCTTCACTCTATCAAAAGTTAATTGCAAGCTTGATCTTTGGTGATTCATTGTGTTCTTTCTTCTATCTTATTCAATTGTTACATAATTAATTCTAAGGAGGACAAGTAAGTATCCACAATCCTATGATTGTTTATGGAATTACTTGATAATTCCCTTCAAATAGCAAATTATTTCCAATATTGCAAAATTCATTTATGGGATGGAGCAATCTCAAGGAACTTAAATGAAACAACTTATAAAGAAGGCATTCATAAGCTTAAGAAAATGATTAATGATCTCGGTTACTATAATAAAATAGATGTTAATCACTTGTTGGATTATCCAGGTGAAAATGATGAATGTTTAGAGATCCAAAGCTTAAAAGAAATTATGGCTAGTGTCATTAAAAATCCTATTGAGGATAAAGCTGAGGATGATTCAGTATCTTTGGAACCAATCACACGAAAGGAAGCACTCATAATGGCAATAACTCTTTACAATTTTTTATTGCAATTTCAAAACATGGTACAAGAGCTTTTGAATCAATTAGAAAAGTCAGCAATGAAATCCACCTAGATTTAAATTTTATAAAAAAAAAACAATAATAGATTCTAATTTTACTAAATTATCCTAGTTATGCTTGTAATTTTGGAGAATTATTAATTTATGATATTGACAGAACTATATATTTATATAAAGGGTCTTCTTAAAAATTATTATCTTATTAATTTATCAAAATTACTAATTTTGTAAATTAGCCTAAGTTGGGACTAGAAAAAATATTATTTTAGAAAAGTTACTAATTTATTGAGTATTAATTTAAAGAGGTTTAACTGTATATTAATTTTGATTAAAAGAAGAATCTTATGCACTGCCTGGGAATTGAGTTAGTTATCTCATTAATTTCACATTTTCTCTTTTGCATGTGGGATAAAGCTTCTACTTTGCCCATCTATAAATAAAATAATAACTCATTTGATTCTTTTTTTAGTATTATTTTTTTAAAAAATTATTCCCATTTGTTTGTCTTTTTAGTAAATTAATACCATACTTATTGTCTTCTTTCAAATATTACTCTTACTATCTAAATAAATGTTTAACAAATTTACTTATTAGTTAATTTTTATTGGAAAATATATTAATAAAATACAATTAATTTTTTTTAAAATTAAGATTATTTATTTCATTACTTAATTCTTGTGCATTAATCTTAGATGACACATACAAAAAAAATCAAGTAGTATCTTATTTATATCATTTGATGTACTTTTATTGCTAACACGAGTTAGTTAAATTAAATATATAAAGAAAAATTATCATTGCTTCAAGAATCATTTAGTTGAAACAAGTACATGAATTGTGATCCAACACTCCATAGAAATTCTTTTACATTTATTGAATCCAAGTGTCATTGAGTCTCCTTATCCTTCTCATTAATGCAAGAATTAAGGAGTTGACCCTTTAGTTAGTAATGCTTAATATTATATTTAAGAGAAATTTTTGTATATTTCAATTAATTAAAATTTTTTGTATATCCCAAGTATAATTATCACATATCCTTAATCTCACTTAATTGAAAAGAGGTAGTTCTCAATTTTGTTAACTAAAATGTATTGAAAATTTTTCATTAAACAACAAATAACACACAACCTTTTAAAATTTGAGCAAAAGTGAAATCATATAAAAAAACATTTATTTGTTCATATAATTTAAAAGAGTTTTATGTCACTTATATTTTTTATGATTAAAAATAATGCTTGGCATCATATAGGATAGTAGAAAAAATAATTTCTTCTTTAAAATAGAGGATATTATTTGATATGATAAAAATATACTTAAGAAGGAGTGAATTGTTATTTCCAAAATTAAGGATTCAAGCTTAAAAAATAACCTACTTTTTTAAAGCTCTAAAAGAGTAACCGAAATATAAGTATGAAAGATAAAGTAAATAGTAAATAATAATAACCAATAAAGTGCATGAAATAAAAGAGTATGTAAAGGAGAAGATATTGTCAATGTTTAGTAGTTTGATAATGTAAAGGAAAAAATGTTCTTTTGAATTCACCCCACTTTCCCAAGGCCAAATCCAATATTGTTAGTTTTTTATTTGTATTTTTTCTTTTACAGAGTACGTTTACACTTTCTCACTTGAAATTTAAGACTTAAACAATCCTACCTCAAAACACTTGAGAATTTTCTTTTTACTAACCTAATTACAAAGTATCTACAAGTGTTTCTTTTATACTCTAACTAATGGAATTTTAATGGATATGGTTTGTATTGCAAAGGTAGCAAAGGTTATTAGAAAGAGAAAGCTATTAGGAAAAATTGACCAAAACACATCAAATGTGTGTAGTGAAATTTTAAATTTTTTTCTAAATGCTTAGATCATGTTGTTTTCAAATTAATCCTTATTAATTATATCACTTAAATAAAATTAAAATTAGATTTGAGTTATACCATTTGGATTGTTATTCTCAAAATCCTTGGTCTTTAAATGAAAAATTGATCTCCAATACTAATAGCAATCCACACAAATTAGATTAATCTAAGCCTCCATTAGCATTCATGAGAATTGTAGAATGAGAAATTTAACTCCTTGAGCCAGGAAGATGCTAGCACATTCATGAATCACTCATTCACATAGTTGAGGTTAATATTTGAATGTAAAGAGGAATTAAGAGAATATTTTGGCATACAACACATGTACTGGGATTTTTCACACACATCTTTTAAGTTGGTGTCTCCTCTCTTTTATTAAAGAAGGTGATGCATAAGCTCAAAATATTACTTTGCACATGTCATCCCATTTTCTAAAAATTAGGTTGCACAAAAAAGTTAAATACTCTAGGCTTGTATGCTACCCATTTAAGTTAAATGAGTTCATACTCTTTTATCGGATTATTATAAGTCTAAACTCATAAATTCTCTTATGCAATAATAAAATTAATTATTTAATTAATTTAATTCATTAATTAAAGTAATTTCTAAGTAAGGAATTATTCCTTTACTTATAATCTCCTCTGGAGTTAATATAAATATTGTTACAATACTTAGATATTAATATTGTAAATTTGCTACTATTTAATAATTTTAATCTTTATTAGAATTATTAAATCATTGATTAATTATAACTTATAATTTATTAACCTAATCAATAAGTTATAAGATAATATTTAAATGTATTTAGTGTACTAACTTATTGAAAAAAATTCTAATTTAGTAAGTTACTGTGAGTAACTTATAATTGATACTTTAATATAATTAATTAAGTTAACTTATTAATTACTTGCATTACACATAAAAGTCATTTAATTCATGAAAATAGTATGAGAAATAGAACTTCTTGCGAAGTAAAAAATAATTGAGTTATTTGATTAGTCACAAATTATTAAAATGAAAGAAGTAAAACTTCGTAGGAAATTCTATTTAGTTCTACTTTTTACAAGTTATGGAAAAGTTACTTATCAATATCCTTTTTTGGAAAGAAGAACTTTCCATATTTTCCATAGCTAAAAATAGATTATTGTCTTTATTTAATTTAGTTAATAATTAATTTGATATTTTATTTTTATTGTATAAAAATTATGTCAAATATATTTTATTAATGATAAATATAATTTATCTATTATAAAATATAAATATACTTATTTAAACATAATGTTAATTATATAAAATAAAAATATTTTATTAATTATATAATAAAAATGAGTATTACATAAAATATATATTAAATATTATATTAGAAATATAAATTGTAAATATGATTATAAATATTATTATAATAGAAATTTAATTCTAAATATAATTATATTCATTATATATCTATTATATTATTTTATATTCATTATTTATTCTTTTGATATTTAATTACAAAAGTAAAACATTATGTATTTTTGTCTACTTTAGACAAATTTGATAAAAAATTACTTAACTAATATTTTTTTATTTAAATTATATTTCATTTTAATTATATTATATATATAAATCTTAATTTTTTATATAAATTTTTTTGACTTTTTATAGAAAATTAAAAAAGGAAATTACTAATTTAAAAAATTATGATGGGAAGAGAGATAAAAAATATAATAAAAATTATAATTAAAGACAATTAAAATCTATTGATATGTATTAAAATAATATTAAAGGTATAATAGTTATTTTATTAATACTTTTTGAAAAGTTCAAAGTTAAATTAAATAAAATATAAAAAGTTATTTTATAAGAAGCATTGATTCTTTAGTATTAACCAAATAACTTTGAGGATTTTTCAAAAAGTTTACATAAGAATTATTTTTTGAGAAACTCAATTTCCTGTAAAAACTTATTTCCTATATAAATCAAATAACTTCATATGTGAAGAAAAATAGTAATTGGTAATTTCTTATTTTTAATCTTTAATTTGCTATTAAAAAATAAAATAGGTTTATATTAAAATATTAAAATTTATATATATATTGAATTATCTTAATATAATTAAAATAAAATATAATTTAAATGAAGAAAAATATTAATTAAATACTTAATAATTTTTTTACTAAGGAGATTGTCAGTAAAAAGTGAAAACATTAGTTAAACATATCTATGAAAGGCATGAAGGTTTTTTAATTGAAGAGGATGTTAATAAGCAACTTTCTATTATTTATGGGAAGTAGGATTTGTTGAAAATTTTACTTCCTCCATTTCAGCAATTAATGACCAATCAAATGATTTAGTTATTTTCTACTTATCGGAAAGTTTTACCTTCCATATTATTTTTTGTAAATGAGACTATCTCTAAAAGAGAATGTATAATATGCAAACATCTTTTTCCAATCACATATCATCTTACCATTATTCAAAAAAGATTTAGGGGGGATCAAATATAAGACGTAAATCAAAAGAAATTATTGATGTAGTGGTGAGTGGAGAACCAATATACTATTAAATTTATTTATTTTTACTAAAATTAAAAGGAATCATTGATGTAGTGGTGAGCGGAGAACCATTATTCAATTAAATATAATTGTATATTAAATTTATTTTTTTTGCTAAAATTAAATTTGACAGATCATATCTTAAAATATCAATAATCTGGTAACGTACATTACGCACCCATCAGATGCCGCAGTCGTCTCCGAAAACTATATATAGTTTATTAAGTTGAAAATAAAGGGCGGATAGGTATGTTTATCAGCCTCACTTCTCGCGTTCCTCTCTCTCAATGATCTCACCGGCCTGCTCCACCCAGATGCAGATACTGCCAGTGACAAAATGCCATAGACGCACCTCGCCTGTTTTATTATGCTCATGGGATTCACAAAATCTGTCACTTTTCTTCACTACCAAACAATTCTCAGACAAATCCAATATCAAGACCCAAGAAAATTCAAATTATATATATATATTCTCTTCAGCTCAGTCTTTTTGTATTCCAAACACAATAAAATAAACAATAAACAATTTCCTCGTTTTAGAGTTGGCCGTCTCTCTCTTCCCTTTCATATCTCTGCAATGGAAGTTGTGGAGCTCTGGTGGTTACCCTGCTGCCCCCGACAGAGAACAATCGCAGGCGGAGGAGGAGGAAGAGGGAGAAGAACGTGGATATATATAGAGAGAGAGTTCAATGGCAGTGGAGTATAAGGTGCTGCGAACTGATGTTTTTCATACGCTTGATGGCAATTGGGCTGCTGGTGATGTTTGCTGGACTAATGTCGGGGCTCACCTTAGGTCTCATGTCCTTGAGTCTTGTTGATCTTGAACTTCCGGCTAAGTCTGGTACTCCACAAGATCGTAAACATGCTGGAAGTTTCTTCAAATCTCTGCAATGATGGCTCTTTTGTTTGCTTTTTTTTCTAATCTTCGTTTTGGAGGAAGCTTGTGGAATTTCATGAATTCTTTTGAAGAAGAGCTGCTGCTGTATGTTTTAATTTGTGAGGAATGGGGATTCTTGAGCTTTTTTTTTTTTTTTTTTTTATAGTTTGCAGGGCATTCTATTGTTGTGATTTTACTTAGGTGCTGACTTGCTGTGTACATTTATTGAATACTTACATGACTAAAATGAAATTGAGAATAAGTTTTGTTGATTATTTATCGCTTTTTTTGTTAAATTCTCAACAATCTGAAGAGAAAATTATAAACTAATCAGTATTATAATAGTTCATTGTATGTTCAGTTTTTAGGCATTTCCCTTGAGCTTCCTGGCTAGTGGGATGGGTAGAAATGATATGGAGAAAAAGAAAAGAAATTTGATGAGATTTAAGATTTCCAGTTATTTTGGTGATTATGGATATTTGATAATCACAGTTGACTTTCCTTAGAGCTATATCACCTTATGACTGCAATTCTTATTTTTTAACTTGAGGTGGATAACTAGCAATTGGTTTTCATTTAGTGATTTTTGCGAAAATTATCTCTACTACTTTTTTTCTTGATAAGAGAACATCATAATAATTTAAATATTCATTATTCAATTATACCAGATGACTAAAGTTTGATGGTCTTTTGGACAAAAAGAAATTCAATAGACCATAAAAACAAGGAAATCTGGGCTAAGTTGGGATCAGGTTGTCTGATCTGAATTGATGTATCAGGCTGCCATTTCTATCATTTTGCCTTTTCCTTAGCCTCTAAATCCTACTCGCTCAGCATTGCAGAATTAGGGAAATATTACTTGCCTTTAGGTTATTATGCAATTTTTCTTCTCTGGCTTCATTAATTTACCTTTTTGTCATTACAGAGAAGATATTGCTTGTTGTCAGAAATCAACATTTACTACTTTGCACCCTGCTAATTTGCATTGCTACAGCCATGGAGGTACAGCCATGCATATGGTAAATATTACACGGATGAAAAGGAAAATTGACTAATACTCGAAATGGATGGTATTTTGTTAGGCACTTCCTATTTGTCTTGATAGTTTGGTTACTGCATCGATTGCTATTCTAATTTCAGTGACGTTAATTCTTCTGTTTAGTGAGGTGAGATTCTTCAGTATGGATTGGCGATTGGTGCAACAGTGGCTCCATTCGTCCGTGCCCTTGTGTGGATATGCTATCTTATTGCTTTTCCAATTAGCAAGGTGACATATATTGGAGAGAATCCCTGATTAATCCTTTTGTTCAGTGAACACTGAACGTACATCAAATTCAGTTAGTTTTTTTTTGTTTTACTGAATTTTCTCCTTCTTTTGAAGTTTGTGCATTTATTTCATTTTATATGTGCTGGACCTTTTGCTGGGGCATCGAAATGTAGCCCTTTCTCGCAAAGCAGGGTTGAAAACATCACTAACTCTGCATGGTAATGAGGTTCGTATCTGAGCTGTGTGGCTTCAGAGGCTTGCATTTATAAGTGTTATTGTTTCTAACGTATAATATATATATATATATATATATATATATATATATATATATATATATATATATATATATATTTTGGTATGCTTTTGAAAGTTGAAGGAAAGTTTATTCTGTGATTCTCTTTCACGACTATCTAATCTACTTTGTTTTTATCCTAGTTTTCGGCACTCCATTGCCTTGATAGTAAGGCTTCCTTTTCTCACTATTTCTATACCATGTTTAAATTAACTTAGGATGGAAAAGGTGGGGAATTGACTTATGATGAAACAACCATCAATGCCGGGGCTCTTGAACTTACTGAGAAAGCAGCTTGTGATGCCATGATTCCTATATCTGCCACGTTTTTAATGGATATTAATTCAAGGCTTAATAGGTGTGTATCATGGAATGCAAGATAACCTCTTTATTTAAAAAAAAATTATCATCTAAATTGATTCCCTGTTATTAAGTAGGGAATTGATGAGTCTAATAATGAAGGAAGGGCATAACAAGGTCCTAGTCTATTATGAGCAATCTACTAATATTATTGGACTTGTTCTGGTAAATTTTTCATTTTTCATGTTTGTCTTTATGAACATTCAATTGGTATATTTATTAGGGAAAACTATACTTTATTCACCTATAATTTCACTCTTTTTCACTTAATTCATTTGTGGTTTTAAGTATTACAATTCACTTAACTATGCTTTCAATTGTTAATACTTTACCCACTTAAACTATTTTTTTGTCTAAAATTTAATAGAAAAATCATTTATATTATATGTGATTTATAATTCTCTAAATTTTGACTCAATTTAATGCCAACTCAAAACCACTTACAATAAACCTAATTCTATTGGATATTTATCTTCTACACTTTAATTCATAATTGTTAAATAGAAGGTGTTGAATTGGACTTTTCAAGGTAAATTAGTTATAAATGAACATTAAATTAAGTCCAAATTTAGGGAAGCAAATATCACATGTAATCCATAAAAGTTTTTTGTTAAATTTTGGACAGAAAATGTTAAGTGAATAAAGTGTTGACAATTGAAAACACTAGTAGATGGAATGCAACACTTGAAATCATAGGTGTGTTAAATGGAAAAGAGTAAAATTATGAGTGGATTAAGTGTAATCTTCCTTTTTTATTATATAAAAAACTTTCTTTAAAATTTAATATAGTTTTGATTCAACTGCTCTATGGTTCCCCTTTGTTCAACATGTCAGCTTTCAACCCAATAGATTTATTATAGTTTATTTATTCCTATTTAAAAGATTAGAAGGCAAATAATATGAATAAAAGATAGATTGCTAGTTAGATTTCATTTATAAGATAGATGAAAAATTAGAAAAATGATCTTGGACTCTCTTGCGGTTAAGATTTGCGAGGACAAGAATAGAAGTAATCGCCAGTTTTATGGGATATTTGGCTAAAGCTTGAGAAACACTAGATCTTTGGTAACTGAAATATATCTCGTATAGCGCATTAATGGTTTGTTTGGTATGTAATTTTTTTATAATTGATTTCATTTCATTTCAATTATTTCATTTCAATTGAAATGATTTCAATTCATTCATAAATGAATTCTATTGTTTGAATACTTTATTAAAAATAATGATTTTAATTCATTTGTAAATTAATTATTTTATTTAGAATATATTAAAAAATATATGAAATTTAATTAAAAAGTAAATTTTAATAGTATTATGATAAATATCATGTTAGAAAGACGGTAAAATTTTTATATAATATTTTTTTGATCAAATGAAATAAATTTTAGTGAAATCTCTACTAAATTAGATGAATTTTATAATGGCACAAATGTAATTAAAATAGGAATTGTAAATGAAATGAAATGAAATCTTTTTATATTTAAAACCAAACACCATTTTTTTTAAAAATTCATTTGAGAATGAAATGAAATCTTATTTTTAATGTTGCCAAACAAGGGGTAAGAGAATGGTAACTTGTAATCAGTGTGACAAGGCTTCTGTTTATGCTGTTATTTCTACGTTGTTTGTATTCTGTCCTTGAACTTGATGGCTCATTTTCTGGTAATAAGATGAATTTACTTTCGGTTACTCTTAGCTATACACGTTTTTTCCTGCTTGCTCTTTATCTTATCAGTTTTGTCACTCTTGATGCTACCGTGATGTCGTGTTGCCTGCTCTTTGAACATGTGCTTAATTTATTGGTCAAGAATTTATTGATAGTTGACCCAGAAGATGACGTGCTAGTAAAAAGTGTGACTATCCGCAGGATTCCAAGGTATCTTGTATGCATTTTGAAAGCATGTTGGCTTCATATATGTTGAGTATGTTATCACCCTAAATCCATGTTCTGCATTCATGCATGTTGCAGAGTTCCAGAAACAATGCCACTGTATGACATTTTGAACGAGTTCCAGAAAGGCTCAGCCACATGGCTGTTGTAGTAAGACAGTTCAACAAAACAGCACAGCAATCTCTCTATAGTGAGCATGAACTCTGATCAAGTTCAAAATTCCTCTCTTTTCCTTAGATTTTGTCGAGTAGCACTCCTTTGAATTGAAAAATACCTTTATAATAATTGCTCCCTTGTTTCCCATGCCTCCGAATTAGATTCTGTGAAAGATTCTGCATTAGAAAATTTTGGATGCATAGGTCCTCTCTACAATTTGGTAGCATATGATAATTTCATTCATCAACTCAGATGAGCAAGAGAGAAGATATGCATATCAGTTCCTAAGCTTGCTGTAGCAGCATAAAGTTCAACAGAGGATTCCATTGCAATTAAAAAATAAAACATCAAAATTTGAAGCCAAAGTCTGTCAAACAAAACCATTGCAATAAAATAGACTTCCAGTTCCTTTGCAAGTTTGTTAAACTTGAAACCATAAGCTTTAAGCCAAAGTGAGGAGACAAAGTCAATTCGACACCAAAACCATCAGCTGATATAACTACCAAAAAATTCTAACGTTCCCTTCCAACCATAAACACCATAAGACTGAGACATCATGTCTAGCAACTTCCCAAAGTGCTCTATTTTCCTTGATCCTCCCAAAACCATAATATCTAGCAAACCTGAGATCTGGGTATTAAGTTTGTCTTCCATATTGGTAACTCGAGATATCATAGCTCCAGCATATCAGAAAGGTTAGGGGAAGGGCTTTTCTTTCTAATCCTTAAGAGATCTGCTTCATATCTTCATTACCAATGCAGTGACCAGTAGAAAATAAAGGGATAGCATACAATGATGAAAATATCTGGTTTTTCTTATTTGCTTGATCAAATATATGGTACATTACCCTTTTATGATGCATCCAAAGGAAATTTCTCAAATGGCCAAAGCCAAGAAGTTGAGCTCCAAGATCGGCATCATTTCCCAATAAGGTTTCGAAAATAGCACCTAAAGAACCCATCTGATTGCCTTATTTATCATGGCTGGATTTACAAATTTACAAAAACAGTTCAGAAAAGCAAAGATCTAATATTACAGGTATAATAAGTATAAAATATGCAATTACCGGAAAACAACCACCAAAGACAAATCAAGCTGAATTCATAATACTAGAACCTATCTATTAAGTCATAACTTCTGCAATGGCAAAGGTGGAACTCTAATTGATGTCATATTTTCATTCATTATGATGCTTCTATTTCATCATGTGCAACATAACAAGCAAAATTAGCATCTAGTTGTTACTGAAAACCAAAATCCAACTTGTCTTGGAAGCCAACAAAGAAAAACCCAGGCTTTCTTATCAAGGGATTTATCAGGCCCTTTCTCAAAGGACTCATTGCTGAAAACAGCTTAATACTTTCAGAGAAAGAAAGAAAATAATCTTCTTGTTTAAATATCCATCCATATTATTATGAAGTCAACTTATCACTCAGCTGACATTTAAGAACTTCTAATTCCTGGTGTTTTGGCCTCTGTTAATATGTTTCCTTCATTAGCTGCAGCAACAAAATCATTACATACTTCTGGAGGAACCTGAAACATAAAATTTACTGTATAAGTTCAAGAAATATGAGGCATGAATTGGCAACTCCATAGAGATCTGGCTGAAATATAAAAGACTGCCTAATATTTAAAAAAAAAAAGAAAAGAAAAACTAACATATAAAGAGTCAACACAAATATCACTGAGCATCAGAAAAGCTAACCAATAAGCAATAATGCAGAACATCCTGCAATTTAGTAAAGTATTTTTAAATTACAAGAGGAAGAAGGAGAGCACTAGTTCTAAACCTTTTTGGCCATCACATACTAGTACTTCATAAATCCAAAAAATAAATAAATAAATAAACATTTACAACATTCACAACTCACTTTGCTTCCTGCTTTTAAGAGGCCCATATCAATCATTTTATGAATAAGCTTCTCTGCCTTGTCATTCTGATTATTTTCTAGCAGGGCTTGAATGGTTGTTTCAAAATTTACAGCATTAGGGAGGCAGTGACTATCTTCCATTTTTGAAAGCAAAGCAATTGCCTCATCAAACAAACCTTTTTTACAAAGCCCGCTGATCATAATGTTATATGTTCGTACATTTGGACAATAATATTCATTGTTCAAAAGATGCTCAAAGATCTCTTGAGCAGTTTTAAGTCTCCCACCTTTGCACAACCCATCAAGGAGTATATTGTACGTGCACAAATCTGGTGAAATTCCTCGATCACCAAATTGCAGATATAATGAAATTGCCTTGTCAAGATTTTTATATTTACAAAAACTATCCAACAAGATATTGTAAGTGAACACATCAGGTTTTTGGCATGTATGATGCATTTCATTAAGAAGATCTTGTACATAGGACATTCTCCTTAATTTGCACAAGCCATGAATAAGAGAAGTGTAAGTTACAATAGTAGGAAACAAATTATTCTCACGCATTTCTTTAAAGAGTGCTATGGCCTCATCCACTCTTTTAATCTTGCAATATCCATTAATCATAATATTGTAGGTCCTTACATTTGGTGCCAGACCCCTTTTGACCATGTTATCAAATAATTCTATTGCCTCATTCACTTTATTGTTTGACCAATAACCATCAATCAAGGCACTATAAGTAATAACATTAGGATCATGACCTTTTTCCTTCATCATGTCAAACACATGTTGGGCTTTTGTGACATTTCCTTCTTTACATAACGTATCTACCATTATAGTAAAGGTATAGGCATCTGGATCAATGTTCTTTTGAACCATTTCTTTCAACAACTGAGTTGCTTCTCTCAATTGACCCTTTATGCAGAAACCATGAATTAAAGAACTATAAGTGACAACATTAGGAGAAATTCCCCCAGCAATCATTTCAGAATATAAATCACTTGCATTGCTTGCAAGTCCATCCTTGCATAGGCTGTCAATGACTGTGGTGTACATTACTACATTAGGTTTAAACGCTTGTTCGGCCATCTTTCGTAGCAATTCAAGGGCAGTCCTTGTGCTTCCTATCTTACACAGTCCATTGATCAAGGTCCCATAAGTGACTTCATTAAGCTGGAATCCAGTTGCAACTAGTTTATCATGAAACTCTAATGCTTTCCTAATCTTACCATCAATACACAGCCCTTTCATCAGTGTTGTCACAGTCATTTTATTTGCAACAAATCCCCTTTTAAGAATCCCTCCCATCAATGAAAATGCAAAACCTGTCTGACCCAAATGGCAGTAACTGTTGATCAAGATGTTGAAAGTAATAAAAGCCGGTTGAATTCCTATGAATTGCAGTCGTTTATAAAGTGAAATAGCAATGGAATAATGTTTCATCTTAACAATAGCCGTTAAAATCTTGTTAATTTCAACAATAGATGGCGCAGGTCGCTTATCAACCAGGCGGTCAAACGTGGCCACGGCATCGTCAATCTTATCAAACCCAGAAATATTACCAACATATCGTCTTTGAGTTTGTCTACTTAATAGAAGCAAATTGGGTATTTCAAGAATAGATGAGAATTTCAAAGCGGCATACCTCGTGTTTAGCATCTTCATATCGCCTTACCTTGCTTAAAAAGATTGCCGCAGATTATATGAATATGAACTCTCTGTTTTGCTGATTTAATGTTTTGATTTGCATCCGTGGATCATCTTGGCTGTTTTGAATGAAGATAGGGTTGGGGAGGCTTCAAGTCTCAACGGAGATGGGCGTTTGGTATGTTTCGCTGCCAAGCAGTTAGGAGGGGAGAGCGAGGAGATCAAAAGAGGAGTGAGAGAGGAGGGAAGGAGAGCAAATTCAGGAGCAAGGCAGAGATTCTCTTTTGGAATTTTCAGCTTAGTATTTTGTGAACCATATTTTACGGGAAAAAATTATAACTTTATTAAGTCGCAGTTGAAAGACATGATAGCGTAGAATAAGATATGATTAACAAAAATAGTATAATATAATAAAATAATAAGATATAATAGTATCAAGTGTTTAATAAATGATTATATAAATATTTTGATATTATAATTTTTTGTCATTAAATATAAATATCACAAAATAATATTACAAATTTTATTTAGATAAAATTTGTCCTATTTTAAAAATAGTTTCTATCATAATTATTTTAATGTAATTGATAATTCTAAATTTTTAATATTTTGTAATCACTTTAATTAATAATTATTGGTATATTTATTACATTTTACCTATTTTATATTGAAAATAAATATTAATATTTTTAAGATTATTATAGGTTAAGAGTAAATTAAAAATGATAATAAATTAATACTAAATTATTGATATTTTAAAGGCTAAATTAAAATAAACAATAATTATTAAAGAAATAGAGAGATATAAAAACAAGTTAAAGATAAATTAATAATGTAAGATTCATCCTACTCCTATCTTATTATATTAGGTCATGAGGGAGATGACTAATTTGTGTTGTTTGTATAAAATAAGTTGGCTAAATTACTTCATACTATCTTATATAAGGTTAATAAAATATTATATTATTTACCTATATTATCATATATCACTTATATGATGTAACAATGAGGCTCCTAGGGCCTCTTTGATGCCTCGTATAAGATAGAGAAATAATAGTATAAATAATATTATCATGTTTTAGCGTATGTTTGAATCTTATACATGATAATTTAATTTAATCAACTTATTTTATATGGTTAATATAGGATAATTTAATATATGTTTGTTTGTTGGTTTTAAAAATAATTTTTTGTTTTTCTATTTTTAATAAAGAAAATTTTTTTGTTAGGCAAATTATTTTTAAAATCTATTTTTGAAAATTATTTCTAAAATTCTTGTTTTTAAAAAACAAAAAATAAGAACAAGTTTTAGATATTTTCTGAACTTTTTTTTGGTATTTAATAATAGTTTTGTAATTAAATGAAACTTTTGCTTATTTACCTCACAAAACATTATTTATTCATTATTTTTTAATTCAAAAATAATTTTTGAAAAAATATAACTTTTAAGAACAATTTTTGAAAATAAGCAATAAAAATACATTTAAATACACTCTTAATCCTTTTGTTATAGATATGTTATAACAAGATAAGATTAAAATGAGATTTATTATTCCTAATTTAGTATTAACTAATTTTTATTATTATCATTCTATCTCTATTAATAATTATTATTTAACATAATTTAACCTTAACCTATTTTATTCTTAAAAATATTAATAATTTAACTATAACATAACATTTAATCTTAACATATTTTAATCTTAAAAATATTAATAATTGTTGTTTACCTATAAAATAAGTAAAATATAATAAATATATCAATTATTATTAATTAAAATACTATATGTTGAATTTTTTAAAATTACCAAATACAATAAAATAATTATGGTATAAACCATTTTTAAAATAAGGTTAATTTTGTTAAAACAAATTTTTTTATACTATTAAATTATTTATACGATTGTTTATCACACACTTAATAATATTATATCTTATCATTTTATTATCTTATACTATATTATTATGGTTGCTTATCATATCCTATATTATACTATCATGTCATTTAAATGCGCCTTTAGTTATTAAAGATGAATGGTACATACAAATTTATTTGAAAAATTAAGCTTCATAATTATTAGCTTTTTAAGTTATTGTTTTAAATTTATCTTTCTTATTTTAATTAAATGATAGTTTACATCATAATTTATATAAATTTACTCTTCATTTTTTCCATCAAATGCTTTGCCATCTTCTTGATGAAGAATATTGTATCAAATATGCATATGGTTCAAGCTAAAAACCCTTAAAGGGAGCAATAGAAGTTGCATTAAAAGTTTTTTTGAACAATGTTGATCCAAAAAAAGAGGCTTTGATGGGAAGTGTTTGTTTTGGATGACAAAGTTGTTTGTCAAGTAGCTTGAACAAGAATTGAAGACTTACAAATTTACAACAAAATCATATATTAACTATAATATTTTATATTAGAATATTATTATTCTCCTTAGCATAAAAGACCTAACTTCTAAAAGTCTCTTGCTAGCTTCCCATCCCTTAACTTCTCTTAGCTAGTCTTCAAAACCACCAACACCAATGATTGGAATTATGCTAAACAGTCACCAATACTTTGCTTGAAATTACAAATACACAAGAAACAAACCACTAGAACAACCCTAAGCTAGATTGCTGCCAAATTGTGTTCATTACAATAAAACATTAGCACATTATACAACTCAACATGCACCAAATTCATCTAAAACAAATGGCTTGAGAAAAATATCTCAGCCTTAGTTCTTTATATAGTAAAAGTAAAATTAATAACTTTTAATGCTAATTAATACAATACTAATCAATACAATTTCTAACATATATTTATAACACTATTCAATTATATTCAATACTATATAATATATTCCCTTAAGTTAGAACATATTTATTATATGCACCAAGCTTATCATATATATAGCTTATTCTTGGACCTCAAAGGGACTTTGTGAGCATATAAACTAATTGGTCATTGGAATTTACAAAAATAATGATAATTTTCTTTGCAATAATTTCATTTCTTATGAAAAAGGCAGTTAATTTTAATGTGTTTAGTTCTCTTATGAAAGACAATATTAAAGGCAATACACAGGGCTACTTGATTGTCACACATAAGTTTTATAGAATAAGGTGTGTAAACTTTTAGGTCCTATAATAATTTTAACTATATGAGTTTGCATGTAGCCAATGTCATAACTTAATACTTTATTTCTACATTCAATCTTGTCAATATGCTTTACTTTTTACTTTTCCAAGAAATAATATTTTCTAAAAAAAAAAATCAATAACATGAAATAGAGTGACAATCATTTAGAGAACTTGCCTAATTAGTACCTAAGTAATAAAAAATCTAAGTGTATCTTTTATTCTTATATAATAAACTTTCACATGGATTTCTTTTTATGTAACAAAGAATTCAAATCACTGCCTTCCAATAAATATCATATAATGAATTAAGGAATTGACTTACCATACTTATTACAAAAGAAATATCTAGTCAAGTGATTGTGAGATAATTTAGTTTTTCAATAAGCTTATAATATCTTCATAAATTTAAGAGTGGTTTCTTTCGATTAGGTAATAGTTTAATATTCAAATCTATGTAAGTATCCATAGGTTTATAATTCATTAAACCTATCTCATAGAATATCAAGGATATATTTGCATTGAAAGATAGAAATGCTAGAACAAGATTGATCCACTTCAATGCCTAGAAAATATTGAAATTTTTTGTATTCGAAAATGATGAAAAATATGTTACTTGAATTGATCAATATTGGCCTAATTACTTCTTGTAATAACTATATTGTCAATATAAATAATGAGATATATGGATTAACAAGAAGACGAATGATGATAAAAATAGAGTGATTGACTTCACTTTAGCACATGCTAAAATCTTGAATAACTTTAATATACCTCTTAAACCAAACTCGAGGGGACTTTTTAAGACTATATAGAGATTACTTCAGTCAATAAACAAAACTAGTGTCCTCTTAAGCAATAAGCCTTAGAGATTACTTTATATAAACTTCTTCTTTAAAATTCCCATATAGAAATGCATTTTTGATATCTAGTTAATGTAGAGACCAATAATTAATAGGTGCAAGGGCTAAAAATAGACAAACTAATGCAATGTTGGCAACAAAAGATAAAATGTTACCATAATCTAGGCCAAAAATCTAAGTGTGGCTTTTGGTAACTAGTTTAGCTTTCAACCAATCTATTTTCCTATTAGGTGTAACTTTGATAGTGTACACTTAACGATATCCAACAATAGATTTTCCAGAGGATAAAGGAACCAAATCCCATGTACCACTAGTCTTTAAGGCTACCATCTTTTGAAGCATCACTTGATGCTAACCTAGATGAGAAAGAGCTTTCTATATAATTTTAGGAATAGAAATAGAGGATAAGATAGAAACAAAGTCAAAATGGGGTGAAAATAAATGATGATAACTTAAAAAATTATAAATAAGATAAAGGTTACAAGCAGAATAAGTATCTTTATGGAGGATAATAAGAAGATTTTCTAGTAAATCTAAGATAGGAGATTTTGCAAAATTAGGCAATAAGTTAACATGTGCATCATCAGTTATTAGAGGCTTAATTGGGTGGATGGACATTACATTCTTTTGGAAGGAGGCACGTTGATGGCATGTACTAACGGGGGTAGTTAAAAATTCATTAGAGATATTGATTTCAATGATAGTTTATGAAAAATTATGATGCTACTTTGTGAATTAAAGTAGTTAGAATTGTTTGAACATTATATTGTGGTTAAACATTCTCTAATCCATAATTGTTTCTAAGAAAAAAATGTATAATTTGAAAGCTTAAAGGCTAGGTTAGTATTGGAAGCTTTTTTTTTTTTTAAGGATAGAACTTAGGTAAAATTTTGAATTCTTTATGTTTTTTGGCAAAGTTTAAGTATAGAAAATTTTAGGCAAAGGAAAAAAAATAAAAGCTTGAGACTCAATAAAAGAGAATTATAGTAGAAGCAAAAATCCTTCAATTTAAGGGCTTTGATACTAACTTGAGATTGTTAGAATAGCTTGAGAAAAACATCTCAGCCTTAGTTTTTATATAGTAGGAATACAATTAATACCCTTATATGCTAATCAATATAATAATTAGTATGCTTAAATGTTTGCTAATCACTAACTAATTTATAACATATATTTACAACACTATTCAATTATATTTAATACTATTTAACATCAATGATTAAAGTAGAAATAACATTGCTCTTTATTTTATGTAGGCCAATTCCTATTAATATTATAAAAGCATTTAGTTTTAAGTAAGCATATTTATATAAACAATTCAGGCACAAAAACTTCAAACACCATAAACCAAGTATGTTCAATATAATATGAGGAACATTTGACTAATGAAAGTATCAAAATTAGTAAATTCATGGGAAAATTTACCTTTTTTATAAAAGTTATTTAGATGGGCATTTAATATAAAGGCTCCATTTGTTTCAATACAAAATGCTTTTCGTATAATATACATATAAAAGTTAATATTAGGAAAAAAATTTCTTTGTTTAATGTTAAATATGAAAATTTTGGAGAAAACAACTTCTTATATTTCAAAAAGGAATTTGCTTTACTCCATTAGCATGCTTTTAGGTATCATTTTTTTAAACTACTAATATAACTAGTATATCACTCCTTCATTTATATATATATATATATATATATATATATATATATATATATATATATATATATATATATATATGAATGATATTTTTATAATGAAAATACTTTCAAATAAAATAAACAAACTTGAATTCATTATTCAAATAAAGTTAGTATGGCCACCCAAAAATTAAAAACATGTAATCCTATATATAATATCTAAATTCATCGTGTAACCTTATGTATTAACCAACATTAATTGCATAACCTTCTACTATTCAAAAATATAGAAACGGGTTCATGATATATTAAATGATGGTAAAAAATAGAGAAGAACTAAGTCTTGGCCCAAAAATGTATGTATATACGGATAACTTCCATTTGTGGCTTCATTTACTATAGCAAACAACCTTAAGCTGGATATAGGTCACGCCATCTGATTACAATTTTGATGGTAAAAATTAAAAAGCTAATAAAAGATGCATCTCTCTTTTTCTTTCTTTCTCTCTCTAGGGGATAAATGTTCCAAAATGTGTTATTCCTTACTAAGAAATCCAATCAATGAAAAGTTGTTTATGTTTTTTTTGGTTTTAAATTACACATTTAGAATTATAGTTTTTAAAAATAGATTCTAAAAATAAAATGCCAAATTTATTTTTTTATTTTTTAAAAAAATAAAAAACTATTTAAAAAAAGAAATAAACAAAAATATCCTAATCCTCTAACTCTTGCATATATATCGAAGAAATAGTAAATTACTCTAAACATTTAAAGCAAAAGTTTATTGCTTACACACATATTTAAATTTAGTTCAACATAATACGATACATATCACTAAGGAATATACTAGTTGCACCACCTTTATAAAATTAATCGATCTCTTTCTTCCACACAAAAAAAAAAAACCTTCTAAGGATTATGCTAGCAAACTTGTAACCAAAAAACATAAAGCAGAGTGCATGGAAATAAGTTCTCTAATATAAATTACATGAGTTATAGTAACACATAATTTTAAGATAGTATAAGAATATCAACCATGTATTATATATAAATAAAGCTATAAACCTCATCTGGGTGTGCTTGGTTGTATGCAAAGGCAAGTGCACTTACTCATGATCCACCAAATACCTACATAATTGAATAAAAAGGATTGTATCCTATCATATAAGAATTAAAAAGGAAAAGAAGGAAAAATTAAAGATGCTAAAGAATCAGATATTAAGAGCGACTTGCCATTCTGGAAACTCCAAATGTTTTCTTAGCTTTTTAATGTCATTAATAAGGTCCTAAGTGATATTTCCCTCTAAGCAAGCATGGGGTGTGCTTTTTTTTACACCTTTCTGATAAAGAAAAGATATATCATTATGCAAAGCTTTAAAGACTATCATTGCAAAAAAGTATTCATAAAATTTACCTAATAAAATGAAATAATCTAATGAAACTTGAGATAAAAAACTTTCGATTATAGGGCAAGTTCTACCTCTAAGACCCTATAAAGGGAGACGATTAGTTATAAGAAAAATGCATAAACAATGAAGAACAAAAAATTTCACTTTGTAAGCATATTTGTATAAACAATTCATGCACAAATACTTCAAACATAATAAATTAAGTAAATTCAATATAATGTAAGTAACTTAGTATGATAAGCTCTTCACTTACAAAAATATCAAAATTAGCATATCCATATTAATAACATAATATCCTGTTGTTAAAAAATCTAAAAGAGGAAAAGCTTGCATTAATTTATTAAATAAGCATAAGAAAACCATAGAAGAACTAAGTTTTCGTCTAAAAATGTAAGTAAACACAAATAAATTTTATTTGTGACTTGATTTATTGCAAACAAAAACATTAAGTTAGATTTAGGTCTCACTATTTGATTACAATTTGTGATGGTCTTAAAGACTGTAGGATTCGTTCCTAATAGCCATATGTTTCTCATTTGCAACAACAAGTTCAATAGTTATGCCAAGTTCATTAGCTGAATGTCCAGCTTATGGTGCAATCTATTTTATAGTAGTATGATTTATTAAACATTATCCATGTAAACTTAGATGGAATGTAATTAAGCCTCTATCCCTTGACTAACTGTAGGGTATGATTTAACTAAAAAAAATAACAACATAGCATGAAGATTGCAAAAACAAGTACATGTAAGAGAAATAGTCTAAAGTAGCATTCTTATGTTAAACTTTGCCTCTAGCCATGTTTTATGTCCTACGCTAACATCATAAGACAATAAACATCATATCTTCCTAGAAAAATTAAAACTACTTATGCATGGGTTTTTATTAATGGCATGTAATTACTATCTTAAACAATTGTGGTGTTGATACTGCCTTATTTTATATATGTTATCTAACATAAGTGAATCTAAAAGGAAGAATCCCTAACTCACAAAAATATAGTTTTCAAACCTTGCAAATGGCAAGATATAGAAGACAAATGTTTGCCATTAGAATAAGTTTTAAAAAAGATTAATCATAAGAAACATTTATATAGAATCACAAAAGGATCCTAAATGAATAAATATTTAAATAGGGCTTTAAAACTACATGATATATCTAGATAGAATGAATAAAATATGCACTTTTTTTCCTATTTTGAAGAAATCTAAAATACATGTTGTTCCTTACTTAGACCAACTAGTGGAAAGTTATTGTCATCCTTTTTTTTATGTTCTCCTCAATTAGAAGAAGAAGAAGAAGAGAAGGCATTATTTCCCACTTGGTCATCCATATATTAATTCTTTCTGGTATTAGGATATAAAGAGCATAATTCTTTCTCATATTAGGATATAAAAAGAGAGGTAACAAAACAACATCAGTCTATGATTTATTCTTTTTGGTATTGAGATATAAAGAGCATAGTTCCTTTTATTTCTTTCTATCTCTATTTTTTTAAATGCATCTTTCTATTTAAAATATCAAGTGTATAGCTATAATTAATATAAAATAACTGATCCAACTGGTTCAAGGTCATTTTCTTATAAAATGATTGTTCTTGTCAAGAAGTTTTCTAGTAGTTTTTGAAATATCTATGCCTAGGGATGTGTTGTAGGGCAAAAGCTGGTATGCATTTCCAGTGTTCATTAGGATATCTAGTTTGTATTATTTAGAATATATTTATAAAGAATTCTATTTCTCTTCAAGTAACCTTTAGAAGAAATGAAACCAAGAGATAAAAAAAATTGCTGTCACAAGTTAATGAACCTTTAAGGAAAATGCAGTTTTCCATTGTGGAAGGAATAGGGAAAAAAGCATGCTTATGAAACAAGACAAACGCTAACTTGAATTTTAATGTCATTAGAGTTTAATTTCTTATTGTAGGCATTAACAAAGCAAACTTTCTTATTTTCAGGAATCAATATATGAATGGCTCCCAAGGTGGCTTAAGATAAAATTTAATAGCTACTTAACTTTATTAGGGATTTAAGTAACAAGAATAGGCAAACATCTTCTACTAAATACGGAATCATGCAAGGTTAAAACTAAATTAAGGCTTCATAAGTCATATCATTCATAAAAAAATCAATGTCATAGCTAAGCATATGCAGAGAAGCTAAAATAATCTAAGTTTGGTATATCTCTCATATATCAAAGAAATAGAAAACCACTCCAAATATAAGACAAAAGTTTATAACTCACATATATATTCATTTAGTTCATCAAGCATGAAAATAAGCACAATGTAGTACATACCAACAAGGAATATAGCAACTGCACAACCCTCATAAAACCAATGAATCTCTTTCTTTTGCTAAAATAAAAAAAAAGGAAAACCCCTTGATAGATTATGCCAGCAATTAACCTTGTAGCTCAATTTAGAGTAAAGAATGAATTGTGCATGGCAATAAATTCTCCAATTATAAATGGAATAAAATGTTGTATATCTACTTTACACAACCCAGAGTAGTGAATCTTTATTTTGATATCATGAAGTTTTTTAGATGAACATTTCATTAAAAAAATTCATAATGAAAAAACTCTACTAGATGCATATGTTTATCCTAAAAATGGTCACTAGTTACCCAAGTACATTGTCATTGAAAGTTTAGAGACAAATATTGAAGCATTATTTCGAAAGAAAATCATATCACTATGTATATGATTATAATGAGAAAGTTAATCCTTTCTTTATCTAATTTTTCTTGCATAAACAAAATCACAGTTTTATATTTTGCTAGCCGCCTAATTCATGACTAGACCTAACATATGATTCAAACTAAAGTATCATAAAAAAAAAAACTACAAACGATTTGGAGGAAAAAAGGACTTCATTATTAGAAACCTTATATAGTGAAAGATTATGCCTCCCAATAAAGAACTATAAACTAAATCACCAACCTCACCTGTAATCTTTCAAGTCAAAATTTTGCTCACCATGGCAATATTCAGTTCATAATTTTCAACAAAATGGACAATTTTCTTTGCTCTAATCCCTTAAAAATATTTTACTCAAGCATAAGACAATATAGCTTTTGCCATCAAAGGATTTATAGAAGGAAATTTCATATATTAGGAAATTTTAGAAGAACGGCCCTTATCAATTAGGTAGCATACTTAATTGCATTTGTTAGCTCAAATGAGAAAGCGATGAAGTTGCATATCAATGCCTAAGCTTGATGCTATAGCATAACGTCCTAAAGAGGATTCCACTGTAATGGAAATGAAAAAAATAATAGTAATAATAATTACTCATTTAAATACTTGAAAGCAGAACAGAAGCATATGACAGCAACTCTTTGCAAAAAGACTCAACAAAGACCTTTGATGTTTTGATGTATCATATTTTCATCCATTATGATGCCTTAATCTCTTCATGTACAATGTAATCAACAAACTTATCTCAAAATTATTACCTCAAACTAAATTCCATATTATCTAGTATGAAAATAAAACACCCAAGCTTTCTTGTCAACGTGACCAAGCATCAATGTTAGTCACCACTAATTTAAATTGCTAGATTTCATTTATTCTATGCAATGTTGTGTGGATAAATGAAATTCCACAACCTAAACTAGTAATGCATTAATGCAACCGATGCACTATAGTCATTACCTATATGTATATAATGGATTAGTTACTTTTTTTCCTTTTTATCATTTCATTATAAAAAAATAATATAAACCTGGCCATTGTGCATAAGAATAATTGTCAACCTAAGTCACCTGGTAGTGGTCTAGAGACAAAGTCTTTGGATAATATATTGGAGGTATTAGGTTCAAATATTTCATATTTCTAGATCTTGTGAAAGAATAGATAGAAGTATGAAAATTACAGTGCAGATGCAACATAATTGTAAATATTTATTATATTGGGCAATTTAATTATTTGTTGGAAATTTTTTTTAGAAAAATATCAGTATATTCTATAAGGGTTACTCTCTAAGTTATATACCGATTGCTTCAATCTAAATGCAGTGATATCCACATGTTACCTCTGTAATAATTTTACTCAGGTAACCACTTCAATTTTGGAAAGTACGCACCGTGATCCAAAGAAGAAATTTATTGCATATATACAACAATGGTAGGCTACGCAACTTCAAGCCAATCCTTTTTACACCTCTTACTATAATAATAATTTTACATTTTGCAAATACTGTTACTTGCACTTCTTCCATTCACAATTTCTTTCATAATTGCACACAAATCATGTCATCCATACAACTGTGAAGGAAGTTGTGATAAGAAGAGAATGCAAATAACATTTTTCCATTCTACAGTTTCATAAAGTGCTCCCTTCTGCAGACTCCCTTTTATAAGCTAATCAACAAAGATAAATTAGTTTTTCCTGTGATCCTTAAAGTTGAGGAAAAGCTCTACAAAACCTTCAATTCTTCTGCTGAGAACTCTTTCAGCCATCTTTAGTGAAAGGCGAAAGAATAGTTCAATTAGCGCTTATCGCGTGGCTGCATGCTTTCAGCTATCTTTAGCCACAATAACATTAATTAGAGTGCAAAGCTCTGCTTCTTCCAGCATTTGAACCACTGTTCTCATGGATGGCCTCGAAGTTGGAACTTTAGATCTGCATAACGTTGCTACTCTCAACATCTTCATAGCATCTTCTTTTAGCGGCATTGGAATTACAAAATTAACTAATTCAAGCACATTTTTGCTCCTCATATTATTGAAACGATTGAAACAAAAGCAAAATCCCTAAAGGCTTTGATACTAACTTCAAATTATTGCAATAGCATAAAAAAAACTTCTTACCCTTAGTTTTTTTATGTAGTAGAAATACAATTAATATCTTTTAATGTTAATCAATGTAATACTAATTAGTATGCCTAAACTTTTTCTTATCACTCTAATCACTAACTAATTTCTAAGATATATTTACAACACTATTCAATTATATTTAATACTATTTAACATCAATAATGGAAGTAGAAATAACATTGGTTTTTATCTTATGCAAGCTAATTCCTATTGATATTGTAAAAACGTCCAGAAGCAAGCATATTTGTACAAACAATTCATGCACAAACACTTCAAACACTGTAACGAACATTTTATAACAAGCTTTTGACTAATGAAAGTATCAAAATTAGTAAATCCATAGGAAAAGTTATTAATTTTTTTTATAGAAGTTATTTAAAGGAATATTTAATATAAAGGCTCTATTTGTTTCAATGAAAAATGCTTTTCATAAAATATAGATATAAAATTTTAATATTAGGGAAAGTTTATTCTTTATTTAATGTTAAATAGAAAAAATTTCAAGAAAATAACTTCTTTTATTTCAAAAGGAATTTGCTTTCTTCTATTAACATGCTTTTAAATATTATTTTTTTAAACTATCAATACAAGTAACATATCACTCCTTCATTAATATATATAAAAATAATATTTTTCTAATGAAAATACTTTTGAACAAAACAAACAAAGCTAAATTCACTATTAGCATAGCTATCCAAGAATTGAAAACATGTAATGGTTAACCTTTGGTAAAGGAATGGTGCATAAGCTTTGGTCAATTTCATTTTCTATCAAGTGTGGGAAGTTGTGTGGCAAGAACAAGGGCATAGATAACTATTTTAAGTCAAATCGTACTACTCCACCTATAGATGCTCTTATCAGATTCTATTCAATCAGAATAAAAGAGATCAGATCCCTTAAGTCCCATAATTCGACTTAACAAACTTAATATAGCTTTTCTAAAGGTTCAACATCTCTTATTGTAAATAGAGTTATTGAATCTTATAGGACAAGGTCAATTAAGCTTCTAGATTTAAGCTAGACTTGTTAACTAAATGAAATGATAAACCACCCTATATATAATATCTAAATTCATTATATAACCTTATGTTTTAACTAACATTAATAACATAATCCCCCATCATTCAAAATGCAAAAGAGGGTTCTTAATATATTAAATGATAGTAAAAACTAGGAAAAAAACTAAGTTTTAGTCTAAAAATGCATGTATATATAGATAACTTCCATTTGTAGCTTTATTTAATATAACCAATAATCTTAAGCTAGATATAGGTCACACCATTTGATTATAGTTTGTGATGGTAAAAATCAAAGAACTAATAAAAGATGCATCTCTCTCTTTTTTTTTAGGGGGGAAGAGTTCCAGGATATGTTGTTCCTTACTTAGAGATCCAATTAATGAAAAGTTGTTTATATTTTTTTTATTTTTAAGTTATACATTTAAAGTCACAATCTTTAAAAATAAATTTTGGAAACAAGTTACCAAACAGATTATTTTATTTTTAAAAATAAAAAATTATTTTTAAAAAATGGAAATAAATAAAAATATCCCAATCCTTTAACTTTTGTATATTTCTCATATATGAAAGAAATAAAAGATCACTTTAAACATCTAAAACAAAAGCTTATTGCTCACACACATGTTTAAATTTAGTTTAACATAATGCAATATGTACCATTAGAGAATATAGTAACTATACCACCCTTATAAAACCATAAAAGGAAAATCTCTTTGAGGATTATGCTAGAAACCTTATAAAAAAAATGTAAAGCAAAGATTAAATAATGCATGGAAATAAATTCTTTACTATAAATTATATAAGTTATAGTAGCACATGATTTTTTTCCCAAAAAAAATATAAGACATGATTTTAAGAAAGTATAAGAATATCAAGTATCAACCATATATTATTTATAAGCAAAACTATGAACCTTTTCTGGGTGTGCTTGGCTATATGTAAGCATGAACCACCAAATACCTATAAAATTGAATAAGAAAGATCATATCCTATCACATAAGAATTAAAAAAATAAAGAGATAAAATTAAAGATGCTAAAGAATTAGAGGTTAAGAATGGCTAGCCATTTTGGAAACTTTAAATGTTCTTTTAATTTTTCAATGTCATTAATAAGGTCCCAAGTGGTATTTCTCTCCAAGCAGGCATAAGATGTACCCTTTCTTGCACCTCTCTAATAAAGAAAATATATAGAGGGCATTTGGTAAAGAGCTTTTTGGTGAGCTTCTAGTTGATTTGATAGTGTTTAGCTGTTTGACCAAGAGCTTTTTGGTGAGCTTCTAGTTGATTTGATAGTGTTTAGCTGTTTGACCGAATCAATAAGTTAATTTAATTATTTGATAAATAATTTTTAATTAGCTGATTAGCCCTCAATAAGCTAATTTGAAAAAGTTACTAAACCTAACGTTTTTAATTAGCTTATTGATAATGGACTCGCAAATACAAAATTATCCTTAAATAATATATGTATTTTCATTTATATCCTCACTAAAAAAATATTAAATAAATTTATTAAATAATAATTATTAATTTTTATAAAGTATTTATAAAATATAATATTTTAATTTTTAAAAAATATAATAACTTAAGAAGTATATTAAATCTTTAATTATATTTAAAATTTATCATATTTTTAAGGAAGTATGACTTAAAAAATTATTTAAAAATAAATTATCATTTTTCTTAAAAATAAATTATTATATTTCTTAAACATAAATCATATAATAAATCTAAAATATTATTAAAATAAAAAATGTTTAAATAAATTATAAAATATATATGTGTCCTTATATGTCATTTTGTATATAAACAGTTAATAGGAAACAACTAATTTTACTAAATATTTTCACTCAAAGAGATAATGTTATCAGTTAGTCAAACCAGCTAATATAATTAGCTATTAGTTAATAGTTAATTGAATCAACTAATTGTCAAACAATGTCATATTATAGTGCAAAGTTTTAAAGGCCATCACTGCATAAAAGCATTCTTAAAATTTAGTTGATAAAATAAAATAATCCAATGAAACTTGGGATAAAAAAACCTTTCAATCACAAGGGAAGTTCCAACTCTAAGACCCTATGAAGGAAGATAATTAGCTGCAAGAAAAATGCATAAATAATGAAGAATAAAAAATGTCACTTCATAAGTATATTTGTATAAACAATTCATACATAAATACTTCAAGCGCCATAAACTAAGTAAATTTAATATAATATGAGTAACTTGGTGTGACAAGCTCTTAACTTACAAAAATATCAAAATTAGTACATCCATATTAATAATATAACCTCTCATTGTTAAAAAATGCAAAAAAGGAAAGGTTTTTGTTGATTTATTGAATAAGGGTAAAAAAAACCATAAAAGAACTAAGTTTTGGTCCAAAAATGCAAGTAAATATAGATAACTTTTATTTGTAGCTTGATTTATTGCAAACAATAACCTCAAGTTAGATCTAGGTCACACCATCTAATTACAATTTGTGATGATGGTTTTAAAGATTGCAAGATTCCTTCCTAATAGCCATGTTAGTTAAGTAATTTCAGGCCATTATGTTCTTGATGATATTTTTTAGTTTCTCATTTGCAACAACAAGTTCAACAGCTATACCATTGTTCTTAAGCTAACATTATTGGACAATAAACATCCATATCTTCCTAGAAAAATTAAAATTACTTAGGATCTCAATTTTAAAAGGCAAATATCATGGCATGGATATTTATTAATGGCTTCAATTGTTATCTCAAATAATTATGGCATTGATATACCTTATCTTATATATGTTATCTAATAGGAATGCTTATTTATGGAAAAAATAGTTTTCAAACTTTGCAAATGGCAAGATATAGATAAATAAATGTTTATCATTAGAATAAGTTTTAATAAAATATTGATCATAAAAAAAATCCATATAGAGACATAAAAAGATCCCAAATGAATAAATATTTAAGTAAGGCTTTAAAACTACATGATTTATCTAGATAGAAGTAATATCCACCTTTTTATTCCTTGAACAAACTAGTGAAAGTTGTCATCATCCTCTTTTTTTTTTTGTTCTTTTCAATTGGAAGAATAAAAGAAGGCATTATTTCCTGCTCAATCATCCATGCTCTAGTAATTACATACTAACAATGAAGAGAGAGGTAAGAAAACAACATCAATTGATGCATTAAGTTTTCCATTAGTTTTTGAAATACTTATGCTCAGGGATACATAATAGAGTAATAGCTAGTTTACACTTCCATTAGTCTTGTGCAGAAATTAGATAAATAAAAGCACATGCCTTAAAAGGGGTGAAATTGACATTTTATTATCTAACATCAAAGTAGCCTAATTTGTTCTTTTTTTTATATTTTGAAGCCTACAAGATAAAGGTCACCCACAATGCAAATATAGTTAAACTTCAAGCTAGTTATCTCTTTCTAGAGGTTTGATGCAATTTAGGCTTCATTTCTTTCGATGGAAAACATTTTCTGTAAAATATAGGTATAAAATATTAATATTAGAGAAATTTTTTTTTTATTTAATGTTAAATATGAAAATTTTAAAAAATAACTTCCTCTTTTTCAAAAAGGAATTTGCTTTCCTTTATTAATATGCTTTTAGGTATCATTTTTTTAAACTATTAATACAAGTAGCATATAATTCTTTCATCAATATATATATATATATATATATATATATATATATATATATATATATAACATTTTTTTTACAAAATATACTTCCTAACGAAACAATATTAGCCTTAGAACTTTCTTCTTCTGCTCTTATTTTGCCATATGTCTATAGGATTAGCTACTTTCGTTTATGATTAAGTAGTGCCTATATTTCATTTGTAGCTTTCTATTTGCTATATAGATTTAAATTAAACCATAGACATTTTATTCCGTTAAATGTTCTTTAGTAAAATGAAAAATTCTATTACTTATGCTAATTATTTAAATATTTAATGGATATGACTATTAAGAATGCCCTTACTCTTTTCCTTTGTTTAGTTTTGAGATTAATATTTTTATGATGTTTAACATTGCACTCATTTTAATTTTGTATCAAGTGACAAAATTTTCCATTTCTTTTAATCCTATGATTTTTTTATTCAACTTTTTCAAAGGATAGATTGCTAAAAGAAGATCTATACACTTGCTGAAGTATCCTGATGCAAAAGTAAAAAGCCTTGGGATTAGTGATACCACAAAACTTATCCCTCAAGTCTTAACTCTTACAATGGCAAAGGTCAAACTTTTAACTGATTAAAGCTAAAATGTCAAATATGATCAGCCTTTTATTAAACATAACCATTTTACTATTTTCTATTGGTTATTTGTATAAGCTAATGAAACAAGTTAAATTAACATGAAACTATAATTTGTATTGTTTTATTTTATTAACTCATATTGGCTAACTCAATAATAACATTATTTGAGGTAGAATAGCCATGTCAAAGATCATATCTTACTAGGAAGTTTTAGAAGCATATTGGATATGAATTGTATAATAATAGCTAAAACTTGTCCCCTTAGATGGGATAAGTTGTATATTGACCTTATATGATATATGGAAATATGGAAAGAAATGACATGTTCTAGGATTACTTTTCTTAAATAGAAAATCTTAATTCAAAATAATTTATTTTTCTACTACAGAGTAAATGCATTATCCACTATAAAAGGTTATAGTGGTTATGGAGCCAAACAAGGTGAAATGGTATGTGATTTTAATCTATATAAAAGATGTTTTCTATTTTCCATATTAATGTTCATGTATTTTTCCATTATAGTTACATTTTCTCTCATATCATGTGCAAGTCATTGAAGTATATTATTTTCCCTTGCTATCAAAATAGACCACAATATCTCCATTTTTCAAGCAAAACACATTCCATGATTTACATTTCAATTGCCAAACCAATTCTTTCTTATATGTTGGTGAGAAATTTTAAGTTATGTTCAAAATTCTTGTTGTGACTTTACCTCTTCTTGATCAATAAGGCCTTTCAAGAAGAAAATAGAATGCAATTTTTGTTCATGCATTAGCTTATTCCTTAAGTTCACATACACTTAACTATTAAATTGGAATTTATCTTATAAAAAGTTTATATCAAAAATTATTTTGCAATTCACATAAACTAAAGTTTTACAAATGGTTTTTGACCTGTTGCATTATTATGTATGTTCTGATTTAACTCACTCTACCTTTCAAATTACAAATAGTTTCATTTATGTTTAATTTTAGCTTTTCCAATCTAGGGGTTTAGAGGTTTTGTAGGGGAAGGGAAGATAGAGAGAGAGAAAAGAAATAAGGTAAGGGAAAGAAAAAGAGAGAGAAAGAAAAGAAATAAGGTAATTCAATTATTTACTATTTGTAGATGATTGATAAATCTCCTTCTAATAACTTATACATTTTGTTATTATTTCATATTGGATGATTCATTAGTATAACAAATGGAGAATTATAAATGGACTAATTCTTTTGATTTTTATTAGACACTCAAAAACAATGGACTTGTTTTTAGACTGGTTTACTAATGGAATTGATCACTAGTTTAGTGACTTTAATGGGTCAACTAGTTACTCTAGAATCCAAATTATTTTATTTTCTGATAACAATGTCAGCACTCAAATAGGATCACCTTTTCTTGAGATATTTACCTTTTTTGTTATGTAGGAAGTTGAATTAATTCCTAATAATTACATTCTTGTATGGTTGGATATGTGAGTATATCCTCTACAACAAGCCTTATTTGTATCCACTTGTTGATTTACTAAGATAGATATAGAAAGAATTAGATTTGTGATGCTAATCATCACTTAGGTTTATAAATTTAAACCCATTTAGATCTAGGTTTTATTTAGATGTTTTATTTTTTTTTAGTTTTTAAAAATTATTTTTAAGTTCAAGGAAAACAAAGAACAAAGTGTGGTTGGTAAAGTAAATAAGGGAAATATTTTGTTAAATTACAAAATTGCTATCGATAACAAAAATAAGTTAAACATCTAAAAACTATTTCTATTTTTAACATATCTATCTGGAGTTCGAATTTTTAGAAACTAATTATATATTATACAAGTAAGAATTTTATTTTTAGAAATATAAAAATCATAAATTATTTTTTTAAATAGTTACCAAATAGACCTATAAATATATTCATACATATATATTGTGCATATGTGTGTGTAAATTTTTTAGCACTTGAAAAGTAATGAGGTTCCTTATCTATGTAGCCTTTGAGATGTACAATTGCTTCAACATTTCATAATGTTCTTGGCATAGAATAAGATGATATGTTTGTTTCAAATGGAGCACAATGTGACATATCTCGACCCTAGGTTTTTTTTTTTTTTAATCTTATCTTAATCTTAAGTCATTGCCTCTACTCATCCTAATTTTTTCATCTTTACTCATTAATAATGCTTATTTAGAAGTTATAATGGCTCCTTTCATCAAGAAAAGGAAATAAAAATAGGTATTTTTTACTATCATATTCATTTTAAATCTAACTAATTGTTCATTTATTTTTTTTTAATGTTATAACAGCTTGTTTTTGGCTCTAATGTAACCATGGTTATGTAAAACCCATTATACCAAGTAATTTATGCTCCACTTGAATTTAATATGGTCTTATGATCAGTTATTTTAGTGTTTCATTTGTTTTTATTTGGCATTAAAGTTAAGTTTAATTCTTCCTTTATCAATGATAATATTGATCTTACGAAGTTTATTTTAGTTAATTTTTACACTTATTTTTTCTTCATCACTCTTTAGTTTAATAGAAATTAGTTGGATTAGCTTGTATCTTCATGTCCATTTTTTTTGTTAATGTGAAAGCTAGAAATGATTTATTTTTGTTTAAATCTTTCAAAAAAAACTTTAGTATTTGATTAGAATCAACTTTTATAGAATTTTTTATGACTGTCCAAGGGATGTTTTACTACTTGACTCTAAATAGTAAACACTTGTGAAACTTAATTACATTTAACTAAAGTTTAAATTTCCTCTAACTCATAAACATAGGTGCATAATTCTTGCTTAGTCTCATCTACCTTAGTATACTAAAAATATCTATACCATTAGGCCTCTGGCAAAAACTCATATAGGCTAGTTCTTCCATTAGGTTTTCTTTTTGACTGGTTGAGCCTAATGAATAGCCTTTATGATCATATCATCATTTTTTTTGTTCACCAAACAATCCTACTGGTGTTGTGGTGATAAAGGAGTAACTAACTCAACTAGTGCAATTCACAAGGCACAATGGTTCTATAATAGTTTGTGCTTCTACATATGCAATCTATATTTCAAATGATAGCCCACATTCCATCTATGAGATTCTTGGAACCAAAAAGGTATTAAATGTTAGGTAATTTTGCTTTCAATTTTTTTGGACATGGTAATTCATTGAGATAATAGATGGTTTTGATTGCATAATAATTTTCCCTAAACTACATTTGATTAATATGGATTCTCTTCATACATTATTGGCACTTCACTTGTACTAAAAGTTACTCTATACTAGTATTAAAACTTAAAGTTAATTTCTTCCATATATGTTATTATTTCTTTCAATGCTATGTATTTAAGGTTTAAATATTACAAGAACTATAATTTTTTTCAAGAATGTCTTTTATGATATTTGTAAAAATGAGTTATATAATCTTTATGTTAACTATCAAAGCAACATTAATAGTGTAGTTGCTTTATAGAATATGATCCACTTATGCCCACTAGACATATGTAATTCATTATTTTCTATTTTTAACCACTATAAGGAGGTCTATTTTTAACTACTTTAAGGAAATTCAATCAACGAACTATTGGTTGAATTATCTATAAAAGATGGATTGCAAGTTGTTTTAGCTAAATGCAAAGGGCTATATTTCTAAAGCACATTAATTTGCAAGTTACCATTGAGACTGCATCATTTAGCAAATATACTAGGTTCATTAGAGTATAATATGCTTTATTTGCCTCATCAAGTTTAATACAATCCTTTCTCCATTTTTAAAAAAAGAAGTAAATGCCCCTAAAACAAGTCCATAATGTCATAACCTTTTAATTGTGTTTAATTCAGTTATGCAAACATACAAGTGTCTGAGCACCTTACCTTTGTAGTCTTTAATTTACCATTGTCACTCACCTTTAATAAGGAATATGCGACAATGAAAGCAACATATACACACATATAGAGTAAAAAAGAAAAAGCTAGTAATTATAAATTTAGAATAGATTTGCAAAAAAGCTTAAAAGGAATTGTTATGATATACTACATGACTTGGATTAAATTTTCATGCAGGCAATGAAAGGTTTTAAGATTTTACAAAGAAAATATTAACATAATTGTGGAGACATTTGAATATTTCAAATTCCAACTATATAGAGGAAAAAATGCACCATATGTGTGGGTGAATTTTCTCTACCAAAGCTCATGAGATATATTCAAGGAAATTCTTGAGAAGACTTATGTGATTAACATTCTAGGCAGTAGTATTGGACCTAGTAAGGAAAGTTTTATCAAGGTTAGGCCTTTAGTCATAAGAAGAATATTTTAGAGGCTTGTAGGAGAATCAAGTAGCTTTACAAAGTGAATTTAGAGAATGCAATTGTTTTAAATCAATATCCTTATCCCAGCTAGGGTTAAATATTTCTAATCTGTGCTATTGACAATTGTTAAGATTTCAACATTAGTATCTAAAGGTGGCTGTTATCAATTGAATTAAAGTGTCATATTTTTTTTGCTTAAAAAAGAACATATCATAAATAGAGAAGAAAGTACACAAAAAATGATAAGGAATCTTTAAAACCAACCTATTTATGAAGAGCAATGTTACTCTTATTCTCCTGTAGTTATTTTTAATCTATTCTTTCTCTTTATATATTATCGAATCCATAATTATATGTACTTTATTGCCTATTAGATGGAAGTGAAAGATTACTCCTTTTTTAGAAAGTATCAGTAGCATTTTTCATATATAAATACCCTAAATGTACTCTCTTTACTTCAAATTTTTTCTTGACAAGTGGCATTTGATTTACAGAATTCTTCTCATACTCTTGAGAATGTTTTAAAGAAATGTCAAGTTGTAATATTTAGTTTGAATTTTAGGAAAAATATTTTCAAAAATGTATATTTTTAGGATTATTTTTAACTAAATATATTTTTCAAATATTTCCATATAAGTAGGTGGGTATCCTATATTCACATAACATAGGAATATTTTAAATTTAGTAAAATAAATAAATTATTTTATTAATTCTTTCATTAAATTCTTATTACTACTAATACTTTATTTTACTACTACTATTATTGATAATCATTATTGGCTATTATCCATTATTTGTCACTATCTATCATTAATGACCAACGACCACTGCCCACCACCTAATGCTTACAACCACTACCCATTACTACCCATGCTAATAACTATCACTAACCATTAGTTATTACTAATGACCATCATCAATTATTACCTGTCGCCAATGATCACTATTCATCACCATTTATTTTCAATGACTATGATTCATTAACAATTGCCACCTATTCTCAACCACCATTATCCACTATTGATAACCATTCATCATGAAAGACTATCATCTATCATCATTCATCATTGTCCGTCATCCATTCTCAGTAACCACTGTTAGCAACCATCTATTGCTAGTAACTATTTTTAACCATTATTTATTATTGATGACTATCATTAGTCACTACATATAATCAGTTACCATCGTCCACTATCACCCATCATTGGCCAACTCCTACCATCACTATCGCCACTTGCCACCATTAACAATCATTAATTACCATTTATCGTTAGCCACCACCTGCCACCATTAATCATTAAATTTTTAATAAGGATATTTTTAGTAATTTAATAATATTTTTAAATACATACAGAGTAATGAAAATGCGATGTTGTAATATTTTTATAGATATTTCTAATTGAACCAAATATGGTAATATTATATTCTTAAGGATTAAGTTCTTAAAAATATAAAGATTTTTAGAAATGTTCAATTTTGTGAATTAAATGCCACTGTAATATAGTGAGGTAATTTTGTTTTCTATTTGTATCTAACAATAATTATTCATACTATGTAAAATTAAATAATAATATTATTATTACATTATATCATATTATATTATATATATTTCATGTATTACATGACATTTCATGTATCATGAAAATTGAAGTAGGATTATGTTAATAATTTTATTATATTTTCTTCTTTTATTTTTTAATTTTTTAAATATTTTTATTTGATTTCATATTTATCTTGGTTATGATATTTTTAATAATTTTTTAAAAGCATTTCTTGAATTCGAAGATAAAAATATTTTCTAACTCTCTTCTATATTTTTACTCTTATTCATTCTAGATTAGAGTGATGATTTACAACATATTTAAGCTTTTGCCCTTGTTTATGGATTTTACAACATTATTTTAATGTAATAAATGTATAATATGATATATACATCAAATCATTTTATCTATGTTCAGTCATAAATAATATATTTTATAAATTATGTTTTAATATTAATTTATGATGCGTGTTTTTAATCAAATTAGATAATTATAGTTTAAGAAAATTACAATATGCCCTCTTAAATTTTCACTGAACGGCAAAAGTAATACATAAATTTTGAAATTTTATTCTTTACTTTCCTTATCCTTTACTGATGATAAAAATAATATATAAAATTTAAAAATTTACACTTTATTCTTTTAAACTTTCAAAAAAAGCAAAAACATTAATTTTGGATTAAGTGTAATAGTAACATTTATTTATTTTTACTTTTGCATTATGTTAAGCTATTCTTTAGTTTAAACAAAGGAAAAAAAATTAAGTTTGTTGATAGATTCTCTAAGAAAATCAAAGACAAGTTAGGAGATTTATATTCAAAATCACTTTTAAAATTTGACTTGAGGTTATCTCTAAGCATATAATTTATTTTGAATATATTAGTTTACTCAATATTTTAAGAATATGTAAAATAAATCAAATATTATACCTCAAATTTATTGCACCTCTATAAGATCAAAATTATCATTTACACATTGATCTTTGAAATAGTAATTTATTAAAATAATTTAAATAAAAACTTCTATAATATTTTTTAATTGTGTTGATCAAATATTTTGATTTTTAAATCTATTAATTCGATAGAGTTTTTAAGTTTTCACAAATATAGATTTTTGAAAATCTTTCCAAAAAAAAATCATTAATACAAGTTGAACATATTTCAATATCATGTATTCTTCAAGTCCTAATAATTGTTACAATACTTTCTTAATTTTTAGATAACTTATCCTATATATTGCCAAAATAATGTCTAGACTTAATTTAAAGTTAATGATTTTATATTTTTTAAAAATTAAAATTTTGAGGATTAAATATAAATTTTTAAAAATTATATATCATTTTTATCATTCAATTAAAGTCTAAAGAATAAAGTATAAGATTTTAAGATTTAGGTGTTATTTTTGTCATTTAATCAAAATTGAGGGAATAAAATATTTTTTTCTCTTATTTTTTAATTCCTTAAAAAATTAGAAATTATAATTCTCATTAACTTATCTATCTATGTAAAGAGGAAGATTAATTTATCTTTAGTATTGAGCCACATGGCCCTTTCTTACATCTCCTTTTTCAAACCTAAAAAATTTTGACAATCAACTTTATTTCTCTCTTTCTTTTCTACTTTTTTATATATTAAATTATAATTACAATCATATACAACCAACTAACCAAATAAATAATAACAGAGTAATAAATTTATATGTTATAATTTATATATAATGATATAACACTAAAAATCAATAACAATATATTATATAATGTTATAATATATTTATATTTTATTTTATATATATATATATATATATATATATATATATCTTATTCTATATTTCCATATATAAATTCAAATAAATTTAAATAAATTCAGGTCTATGATTTTAATATATCTTATCTTTTGATTTTTAATTTTTATTGATATTCTTTTTATCTAATTCCTTTATACTAATTTTTCATTTTTCTTTCTTTTTTCTCTCTTTCTACATTTTTATATTATTTAAAAATAAATGATGGTTATTATAATAATTTTATATATAATGAAAATTTATATATATGATAATATTATAATAAATGATATATTATATTATATATAAATTTTATATTATACCCATTTTTACATATAAAATCATGGCCTTTTACATTTATTAATGTCTATAATTTTATTATGTTTTTTATTCATTTTAATTTTTTAATGCTAATTTTATTTTTTTATTATATGTTATAATATATAATATTATATTTATGTTCTATATATATAACATATATTATATTGTATATTTTTTGTAAGTAAAATCATGACAATTTAAATGGATTTATATTAATAGCTTTATTGTATTTTCTTTGTTTCTTTCTTTATTATTTTCTTTTTATTAATTTTCCTTTTATTTTTCTTTATTTTGACCTTCTTTTTGTGTATACAAAAAAATAAAATATAATAATAAAAATTACAAATATTTATTTAAGTTGAATAATAATGATATAAATAATAGTACATTATATAACACAATATTTTATTTATATTATATAATGTTATATTTGTCTCTTACCCTGTATTATAATTTTCCACCTATAAAATGAGGCCAATTCTAATTGATTTAAGTCTATATTTTAACTATGTTTGTCTCTTTACTTTTTTATTTTTTAACTAATTTCTTGTTTATCTAATTTCAATTGTGCAGTGGATTTGAAGTACCGATAGTAAGCATGTTATTTATGAGTTTTCATTTTAATATTTTCAATAATTTTTTTAAACTTGTATGCTTAGTAAAAAAAATTTAATTAATACAAGATTTTTACTTTTTTTTTGAGACAGTAAAATGAGAATTTATGATATCCTTGCACACACAAATATATGAGTTAAGTTGTTAAGTATTCTTTATCTTAAAAATATTAATTTGTATCATCATTTTAAAATAAACTATAACTTGATACTTAATCAAAATATTTTAATTATATTTTGTTAGATATTATAAATTTTAATTTTTTATGGAATGAAACTAGTTATTAGAGAAACAAAATAGACAAAATTGCTTTTCAAAATGGTCGGTAGCTTCTAACCACAGAGATGCTACAAATACAATCATCACTTTTAAAAGAATATCTAATTAAGTCATTCCTTTAAGGATTCTAGCATATCTTTTCAATGAAATATACCAAATGATAACATCTAAATATAATCTCAACCTTATCCTTGTTATATCCAAAACTTCTTGTATTTGGATATATTTTTTTTGGACAACACAGAACTTTATAACTCTATTTTGATGTCCTAAGCCTTGAAGATTAATTTCTAGAAAAAGAAAATGCTGGTAGTCAAGTAATTGATTCTAATTCAGATGGTGCTTATTAGTTATGGAAAATAATTTTAGCCAAAACTTGTTATAAAATGAACAACCATAGGAGTATTTGTCTAATCATTAAGAAATTGGGTATGTTGTGTTTGCTCAAGCCATTATTCATAATATTTAATAACTAATATTTACTTGAGAGCATTTAACTTAAATAACATCTAATATTCTTTAAAGGTTTTGTACCTTGCGTTACATTCAGGGTCGATCCTTAATCTTGGGTATAAGCATTTAGTGATTTAACCATTAAAAAAATGATAATAATAACAAGATGTGACAAAAAGATGCTACTAGCAATTTGATTTGTCTTTGATTATTAAAGGATTATGCACAATGCTTAAAAGGAATAAATATGTAAATACTTAAAATCATGCTCTATAGAGTTTTTTTGCTAATGACATCAAATAAGCTAAAATTGTCAAAATTCAAATTACATCATAGTATTTTCTATTGAGAGTCAATGTTTTGATTGGTTGAAAATAATATTTTACTAAAAACAATTATCTTGCAAGAAAAATAAAGCTCTATTTTAAAGGAAATTGGAAAGCAAAATAGAAGCATAAGTCAAGACCAACTAACAATAATAACAATAATGTTCCAATGCCACATTTTCATTTTCATCCATTATGATGCTTCTATCTCATCATTTACAACATAATGAGCAAAATTATTTTAAAACTATTGCCTAAATCTAAATTTCAACTAGTCTTGTAGAAAAATTAAAAAAAAAAAACTAGGCCTTTTTATTAATGTAACCAAGCATTAGTTCAGCTAGATATGCCACAATAGGAAAATAAAGAAGGGAAATGACATCATTCTCGGAAAAAGAGCATAGGCTCCTTCCCTTTCATTAAATTTTAATTCTTATTATTATAGCAAGATCTCAAAATAACAATAGAATAAAATTCATTTAAATGCTATTTAAGAGATTCCTTTCTAATTAGATCCCTTCTCAATACACCTATTGCTCAAAGCAACATAATAACCTTAATAGAAAGAAGGGAAAATAATCTTCTTGTCCAAGAATTCATCCATACAACTATAAAGGTAACTCACCAACTAACATTAAGAATCTTATATTCCCATTATTTTAGCTTTAATTTGTTAAAATATTTCTTATATCAATTACAGCAATAAATGCATCCCATTATTTTAAGGGAACTTAAAACATGCAATTTACTCCTTAAGTTAAAAAAATGTATAACATGAATTAGTCAATCCAAAGAGATCTAGCTGGAATATGCAAGATAGTCTAAAATTAAGAACACTTATGAATAAAATATTAACACACAAACCTTTATGCATAAGAAAAACTAGCTCTTAAGCAATAATTCAAAAGATCCTGTGATTAGAAAAGGAAAATTCAAAATATATGAGGAAGAAAGATGATAATCAGGTTATTTGTTAAGATTAGGATGATTAACAAACAACACTAGTTAAGGTAACTTAATAAATATTTAATTAAATCAAGCATAAATACATTTTAGGTCATCAACATATTAGTACTTCTTTGTCTTAAAAGAAATAAACATTTGCAACATTCACCAAAATTTATATTTTATAGTTATGTAATTTAAATTGGAATTAAACTAACTTTGTTTCTAGCTTTCAATAAGCCTTTATCCATCATTTTATGAATAAGCATATTTAACTTGTCATTTTGATTATCTTTTAAAAGGGCTCAAATAGTTATTTCAAAAATTACAGTAGCAGGGAAGCAATTATTGTCTTCCATTTTTTAAAGTAAAGCAATTGCATCATTAAACAAACTTTCTTTACAAAGCCTATTCATCATAATGTTGTAAGTATATATATCTGGACAATAATATTCATTGTTTAAAAGATGCTCAAACAATTCTTGTGTAGTTTTCATTCTTGCACCTTTGCACAACTTGTTAAGAAGTATATTTTACGTGCACAAATTAGGTAAAATTCCTTAGTGTCCCATTTGCATATACAATGAGATTACCTTCTTAAGATATTATTTTTTACAATAAGTATCCAATAAGACATTGTAAGTGAAGATATTAGGCTTTTAGCCTATATGATGCATATCATTAATAATATCTCATACATAAAAGAATCTTTCTAATTTGCACAAACCATCAATAAGAGTACTATAAGTTACAACATTAGGAAACAAATTATTCTTGTGCATTTCTTTAAAGAAAGCTAAGGCTATATCCACCCTTTTAATCTTATAATATCCATTAATCATAATATTATAAGTCCATATATCTAGAGCTAAACCCTTTTTAACCATGTTATCAAATAATTTTATTGCCTTATTCACTTTATTGTTTAACTAGTATCCATCCAACAAGGCATTGTAAGAATAACATCAGGGTAATGACTTTTTACCTTCATCTTATCAAACACACATTCACGCATTAGGTTTCTATGACATTGCCTTCTATGACATAAAGTATCAACCATTATATTAAGATATGGACATCTGGATTAATGTTCTTTAAAGCCATTTCTTACAAGAATTGAGTTGCTTCACTCAATTGACCCTTAACACAAAAACCATGAATTAGAGAAGTATAAGTGACAATATTAGGAGAAATTCACCTCACAATCTTTTCATAATATAAATCACTTATGTCACTTACAAGTCCATCCTTGCATAGGTTGTTAATAACTATGGTGTACATTACTACATTTAGTTTAAGTACTTGTTTGGCCATCTTTTATAGCAATTCAAAGGTAGTCCTTATGCTTCCCATCTTACACAGTCCATTAATTAAGGTCACATAAGTGACTTTATTAAGTTGGAATCTGGTTGTAAGTTGTTCATCATGAGACTTTAATGCTTTCCTAATTTTACCATCAATACATCACCTTTTCATCAGTGTTGCCGCAGTAATTTTATTTAGAATAAATCTTTTTTTAACAATCTCTCCTATAAAAAAATACAAAACTCATTTGACCTAAATAGCAATAACTATTAATCAAAACGGTCAAAGTAATTAAATTAGGCTGAATTCCCATTAATTGCAGTCATCTACAAAGTGAAGCAGCATTAGAATAATGTTTTATCTTAATAATGGTCCTAAAATCTTGTTAATTTCAAGAATAGTTAGTAGAGAATGCTTATTGAGTAAGACATTGAATGATGCTATGACATTATTAATTTTATCAAATCTAGAAATATTACTAAATTTTTTACTTTAGGATTGTTTACATGAAAAGAACAAGTTGGAGAATGTAAGAATATATGAGAATTTCAACGTGGCATGCTTAGTATTCAACATCTTCACCTCCACCTTTCCTTACTTGAAAAGATCGTCATATCACTGTTCCGCAGCTTTAATGTTTCTATTTACATTCATGGATCAAAGGGTAGGGAAAAATTAGAGACCAATTTATGCTTCCATGTTAAGGTAGAAACAAGGCAAGTCAGGCTTTAGCACAAATGGGTTGGGCTTATTTCAAATTTTATTAGCCTAGGTCTAGTTTATGACCTATTTATAGGCTAAAATTTTAGCTTAACCCTATTTATTTATAAAGTTTAAGAAGCTTAGCTTGGCTTATTGGTTTATTTAAGTCTAACTATTAAAATCAAAATAAATTATTAATAGACTTACAAATTTATATATATATATATCATAAATAAGTTCTTCAATAAAAAAATAATTTTATTAAATAAATAAAGCATTGAAAAAAACTGTCTCCACTTTTATAGAAATTTTAATAATTTAACAAAAAATATAATCATATTTATTTAAAATAAAAAAATTAAATGATATAGTAATATAAATTCATCACTTATAAACTTTAAAACTTAATAATATTGATAACTAAATTAAAAAAGAAAAAGAATGTACAATGATAAAGTAGTAGTAATAATTATTAATTCTAGTTAATTAATTAAAGTGGTTTAAATTAGAGTAACATACTAGTTAAATAGGTCAATTTAATAGGCTAATAAGTCAAGCTTAAAATTAAATAGATTAGGATTATTTAATAAATATGTTAATATATTGGCCTAAACCTGATTTATTTAACTAAATAGATAAGTCAAGTTAAACTTTCAATAAGTCAAACCATAAGTCACTCATAAACAACTTAGTTTATTTCCACCCTAATTCCATGCCCAGCTTCGAATATTAAAGGTCAAGGTAAAAATAAATCCCAATTTTGATTTTTCTTCCCTTTTTGTGTGAAGTTTATAAGAAAACAAGATATTTTATTTGTTAATCTATAATTAAATATTACAAATTTTAGTATAAAACATTCTGATCTCATTGAAAAAACCATAGTAATGGAAATGAAGTATATTATAATAATTTTTTTATTAAATTAATCTGTTGCTCTTTATATTTTTTCTAATTTTTAGATTATTTTATTTGACAATTTGCTTTTAACTGAGTATTTATAATTTTAATTCATTATTAAGTGACAAATAATCTTCTCAATGCATTCTTCTTGCAAAATTTAAGTCATGTAATGATTTATACTGTCTCCATGTTACACTACATCCGGATTAATAATAACTTTTATTCAATAGTGTAAATATTAAGATTAGAATGTTAAAATTTAGATCCTAGATTGGAATATTAAATTTTAAGATCAAAATGGGAATTTTTTCATCTTTTTCCTCCCTTTAAATAGTTAAGTGATCTAAAGGACCTAAAGTCCATTCCACCTAGATAATAGCTTGACATGCACTTGAAAACCTTATAGAGATGAACTAATTAATGCATTGATAGCTTATTAATGAATGAACTTGACACTTATTATTGAGTAAGGAGTTAATAAAAATAAATCAAAATAATGAAAATCTGATTAACAGCAAATAAATTATAGAAATCAGTTTTAAAATTTACTAAAATTACACATTAGTTAAATATATAATTTGGTCCAAACATTTAAATTGTTTTGAAAAATATAACATTGTTTATTATCATTTGACACCTCACTGATAAGTTTAATTTAAAAAAATAAGATTTTTTATGTTAATTTGGTACATTTTTTATAAAATTGTATTTTTACAAAAAAAGAGGTATTAAAAGAAATTTAGGTACCCCATATCATTTTTGCATCGTTGTTATATATTCAATATGTATGCATATATCATTTTTATATTTACATTAAAATTTTCCCTAGTTATATATTTTTAGATTATATTAAGTGTAAAAATGACTATACATAGATGAATAAAAAATAACATATAAATATATGACCAAAATTCAGTAATAGGGTGAGGTTGAGAATTCAAGGTTGTCCAACTTGCAAACCGGATCGTAAAAATGCATAATCCTACAACTATGAACATGGTTTACAATTTTGTTCTCATGAAAAATTCATATTTGTGCAAATCATTGTAGGTTCGCAACTGAGTTCGTAAGATCATTAAGAACAACGATTAAATCTCCCTACCCAAAAGACAAAATGGACCTAATTTTTTACCAAAACAACATCACAGCATCCTGGGTTTATTAAAGGCCAAAAATAAACTACTAAATTAGTCTAATTAATTATAAAATTCCTATTGGAACCTAGATTTAGCTTTCCAGAACTTACCCCAAATGCCTTTTTTGTTGTAATGTGAGGGCAAGAGCGACACTAAAATATTAATTATTATTGTTAACTACAGTGCAACTAAGGCTCAATTTTTTGTTTTTCTTCATCAATGAGAGAAGATAAGTAGAAGTCAAAGAAAATGAAGCAGAAGAAAAGAAGTCACAGAAATAACGCAGAGAACAAGGCAACTATAGTTATCTAATAAATTTTATATTAATTGGGTTATTTAATTTACTTTTACATATTCATTTTACTTGATTTAACTTTATATATTAATAACAAATTATATTTTACTTAGCCAGTGATTGTTTAAAAGTTTATTTATTTATTTTTTTATGTTTGATTGTTTAATTTTTTAGTTGTGTATAATATATTTATAAAAATTTATATTTTATTTAACCTAGTTCTAATTATATGAATTAGCAAAATTCATATTTAGTTTCAATTGTATTGTGTTTATATTGATAAGAATTAAATGATTATATTTATTTTATCCAACTTAGTTTTCAATGTTGATATCTTGTTGTTTGTGATTTTCAATGTATTATGAACTTTTTCTTGTTTGTGTTAATGTTAAGACCTAGATTAGAACTTAATTTTATTTTAATTATTGTAAGTTTAAAAATATTTTACTCATGTCTAATTTTTACAAAAGTATATGCATATATAAATTTATATACTTTTACTTCATAAATAGAATTTTATGATTCCATTTACAATTCTACAAATTACGATCTTGAACTCTTTCATTGGATCCTAGGTAGAATCAATGACTTTGACAATCTTGGTTAAGATAAATATGATGTTAAAATGCTAGATGCATGGTTTGATGGTAAAGAATTTCCATGATACACTCAAAATCTAAACTTTTTTACTATCAATTCATCAATGAAAAAAATTAAAAGTTAAAAGTTAGATTGAAATTGATTATAAAAATAAAAATTGTGATTTACAATTATCAAAGAATTTAAATTGATGGTCTACTAAATTTGGTTATAAAACCTCAAATGCTATCTTAGATTATAATATAAATTTGTGTTCTAGCAATGTCTTGGCTCACTTTCTACAATACTACAATTCAATTCTAGACTATTACACAATATCAAGATGAATTGCCTAAATTCTCTTTTAAAATTTCTTTATCACTCTAGCCATGAGAAGTCTTGGTGATAAGTGCTTTAAGTTATATTTATCTTAGTCTGTTGGTAGTAAATAGTCAAATCCTTGACTGCATAGTAATTTAGCATTTAATTACTTTGATGGACTAACAGAGATATGAAAGAAAATACCTCATTTTACTAAGGATTTATAGAGTCTAGATTTCAAGATGTAGGAGGTAAGTTGTATCCTTAAAATCATTTTCTTTCATTTTGATTTGTAATTTCTCCTTAGCTAATTGACAAATTAAATTGGATTATTTTATTATGACAAAGGATCTAAAAACAAAGCAAGCAATAATTAACTTCATAGTACATCTTAACTTTAAATCAATTTCCTTAATTATAAGATCTTGAATTCAGAAAATAGAAAAAAACTCATATTTACTCCTTATTTGAAATAATTAAAAAATGATAATTCAATTCATTTGTTTAGTAACATTAGCTTTTACAACATCTCGGATTCTAAAAAATTTGTCACAATAAAGTGGTGGTTTATTTGACTTGTTGAACAATGATAGGATTGCTTAGTTTGTAGAGTCTTGTATCTTAAGCAATTCTTTTAGCAATCCAAGTTGCAACAAAGTTTTTCATCCAACAATTGGAAGCAAAAGAGGTTAATTTTAGGAAATTTATGCTATAATTAATTTGATTTATTGAAAAAGTAAATATTTTTTATTTTTTTATATCAATTCATTAATCATATCATTCATATAAGTTCAATCATGGAAGAGGTGATGAATGCTTTAGTTGGGAGGAGGATGACATATGATGATGACGTAATTGTCATCGTAATCATTCTTGGGATAAGCCAAAGGACTTAAGAAGGGCATCAACATATATTTAAAATTTTTCCTGGATGTCCTAAATCATGTAGATTTGTCAGATATACCATTATGATTATTCAAATTATATATGGATTGAAATCATTTCTTATAGAAAATAGCCTTTTTTTTTCTTGTAAAAGAGTGACATTATGCTAGTATAAATATTTTGGAGGATATTGCCATAATTCTATTATTTAATTGCAAGTTAGAAATGATTATTGCAATTAAATATTATATTATATTAATAGAATGATATCATTATATAAGAATATTATTCACTAACCAATAATTCTCATGAAAGGACTAATAATATTCTACTATTTCTGTCCAAATTATGACATATTAATAGTGAAAAATGCTATACTCAATGTATGAATGTAAAAGTCGACCTTATACCAATAAGAGGGTATCTCAACTCTTCATAAGATCTTTTTTATAATACTTTTTTATTTTATTATCAATATGAAGTGTCTTCATTCTAATTTGTGGGGCATTGATACATGACATAATTATAGAATTTGCAATATTTTTAAGACTAAGACATGTGCTACTACTGCTAACCTATCAAAATGGATGACTCTAAATCTCAAGGCATCGATAACATGAGTTACAAATAGGGATCTTATTTTTTTAAAAAAATTCTTCAAAATATCTTTAAATCAAATGATAAAAATGTAGTCCCATTGATATCTTACTTTTAAATTCGATACTAAAAGATTCATTTTAGATTTATTCTTCATTTTTGTGGTTACATAGGCATAATGCATTCATACTCTGACTTCTACACTACTCATGATACACAGGCATTTACATGAACTCATAGACATAATCAAAACTTTCATGGATTTGGCAATGTTATTGAATGTTCTCAATATCTCATGGTCAATCCCCAAAATTCCATTATTTGAATAGAGCAAATCATCCATAGAGAAGCGGTAATAGCCATCATCACATCACCCGCTCTTCCATCATCAAATCTCCTGACAAACCAAGGGTACAATGTATTGACAGGGCACCCCCAATCCAAGAAGCCATCAACTACTTGGTCTAATAGCTAAAATAACAGTGTTGCATCCAAACACGGTGCATCTTTTGGGACTTCACTCTTTCCCCTTTTATATCCATTGGATAAGAAGATATTGAAGAGGAAAATTTGTGATATAGGCTTTAAACCATCTAGTTCCCCATATCTGTAGAAATTACTAGAGAACAAACTTATATTAGAAGTATGTTGTTTTTTTTTTTGAAAAATATTGTTCACATTTTCATATGACCACTTAAGAAAATCAGAGGAAATTTCCATGATGTGCAATCATAGAATTTATTCAAGGTAACATCCAATACAAATGACTTGAGCATTAGGAAACTTTGGATGCACAAGTCCTCCCTACAATTTGGTAGCATATGATAATTTCATTCGTCAACTCAAATGAGTAAGAGAAGAAAATACGCATATCAGTTCCCAAGCTTGCTGCAGCAGCATAAAGTGCAATAGAGGATTCCATTGCAATTAAAAAATAAAACAAACATTAAAATTTTAAAGGCAAAGTCTATTAAACAAAACCATTGCAATAAAATAGACTTCCAGTTCCTTAGTAAGTTTGTTAAACTTGAAACCATAAGCTTTAAGCCAAAGTGAGGTGACAAAGTCAATTTTATCCCACACCAAAACCATCAGCTAATATAACTACTTAAAAATTCTAACATTCCTTTCCTACCATAAACACCATAAGACTGAGAAATCAAGTTTAACAACTTCCCAAAGTGCTCCTTTTTCCTTGATCTCCTAAAACTATAATATCTAGCAAACCTGAGGTATGCATGTTAAGTCTGTCTTCCATATTGGCAACTCAAGATATCATTGCTCTAGCATGTCAAAGAGGTTAGGGGAAAGGCTCTCTTTTCTAATCCTCAAGAGATCTGCTTCATATCTTCATTACAAATGCAATGACCAGTAGAAAATAAAAGGACGGCATACAATGATGAAAATATCTGGGTTTTCTTTTTTGCTTAATCAAACATATGCTACATTACCCTTTTATAATGCATCTAAAGGAAACTTCTTAAATGGCCAGAGCCAAGAAGAAGTTGAACTTTAGGATTGGCATCGTTTCCCAACAAGGTTTCGAAAATAGCACTTAAAAAACCCATCTGATTGCCCTATTTATCATAGCTGCATTTACAAATTTACAAAAATACTTCACAAAAGTAAATATCTAATATTACAGGTATATTAAGTATAAAATATGCAATTGCCAGAAAACAAGCTGAATTCATAATACTAGAACCTATCCTTGAAGTCATAACTTCTGCAATGGCAAAGGTGGAACTCTAATCAGCTGAAGATAAAACATCAAGTATGATCTGCCTTTATTACACAAAAGCATTTTACTGTACCCTATTAATTAATGGTATAAGTTAGCAAAGCAAGTTAAAATAATGTCAGAGTTCAGATACTATAGCAAAGTTTTAGAAGCATGTTTGGGTATGAACTACATAACAATAATCAAGCCTTATCCTAATAGATGGGATCAATTGTACAAAGACCAAATACGATATATTGAAAAGGTTCCTCTTTGGACTTAAGTATTCCATCTATCCATACTTAATTTCATCTGCTCAAGTTTCTCTCATAGAAACTAAAAATATATAAAAAAAATATATATTATATTAATATACTTCTGAAATGAAAAAAAGGCTGTGATAAGAAACCTCCGAGCTGTCTCTGCACCCCTACCTCCTTTATCACCAAGTACTCATTTAGGGGCTTTAATTGATTTGGAATCGAGCTGAAATAACCTATTCTTCTTGAATACTTTAATTCAATGCCAATATATTTAGAACAAAATAGGTTTCAGCAATTTGACCTCCTATACCCACTTATCTTTCAGATATAAATATGCAGCATACAAGACTTCTTTTCTAAGAAGGAAAATCTTGATGAATAATATTTTAGTTACTCAATTAAAATAAAACTCAAGATTGTCAATTACATAATATTAAATTTTAGATACACAGATAGAGAAATTAGAACACATGCTCAAGCATGATTGAGATCAAGATAAACGTACAACAAGACCAAAGCCATCCACCATCTCTAGATAATTTGTGCAACATTTCCAATGGAAGTGCACCAAAAGATACAACAAGGAGGAACAAAATGTCATTCTCATGGATAGGAGTTTCCTCCATCAATAACTGCAACAAAAGCTTTACAAAGTTCGGAGGGAAGCTGAAATATATAGGTTACTGAATAAGTTCAAGAAATGTGAAACATAAATTAGTTAATTCCATAGGAATTTGGCTGAAATATGTAAGATTATTAAATATCAAGAAATACATGCAAACAAGATGTCCACACAAATACCAATAAGCATAAAAAACACTAACCTGTGAGCAATAATTCAAAGATTCTATGATTTAGTCAACAAAATCAACTTTAATGAGGAAAGAAAAGATGATAAGTCAATGGTCAAGAGTTGGATAATCAATGAACAACAACACGAGATCATAGTAAATTTAGCATAAAAGCCTTCTAGGTCATTATATATTATACTTAGCCAACCAAAAAGACATAAACGCATGCAACATTCACCAAAATTTATAGTTTCATGATGTGTAACTCAAATAGGAATAGTAGTAACTTACTTTGTTTTCTGCTTTTAAGAGGTCCTAATCAATCATTTTATAAATAAGCCTCACTGCCTTATCATTTTGATTATCTTCTAGAAGGGATCGAATTGTTGTTTCAAAACTTATAGCATCAACGAGGCAGTGACTGTCTTCCATTTTTGAAAGCAAAGCAATTGCTTCATCAAATAAGCTTTTTTTACAAAGCCCATTAATCATAATGTTGTATGTACAAACATTTGGACGATAATATTCACTATTCAAAAGATACTCAAACAACTCTTTAGTAGTTTTGAGTCTTGAACCTTTACATAGCCTATCAAGAAGTATATCGTATGTGCACAAATTAGGCAAAATTCCTCGGTCACTAAATTGCATATATAACAAAATTGCCTTCTTAAGATGATGGTTTTGACAAAAACTTTCCAACAAGATATTGTAAGGGAACACATCAAGTTTATGGCCTGTATGATGCATTTCGTTAAGAAGATCTTGTACACAAGACATTCTCTTTAATTTGCACAAGCCATCAATAAGAGAAGTGTAAATTACAATATTAGGAAACAAATTATTCTCACACATTTCTGTAAAGAGTGCTATGGCCTCATCCACTCTTTTAATCTTGCAATATCCATTAATCATGATAGTGTAAGTCCAAATGTTTGGTGCCAAACCTCTTTTGACCATATTATCGAATAATTTTATTGCCTCATTCACTTTATTATTTAACCAATAACCATCAGTCAAGGCACTATAAGTAATAATATCACGGTCATAACCTTTTTCCTTCATCATATCAAACACATGTTGGGCTTCCATGACATTTCCTTCTTTACACAATGCATCCATCATTATAGTAAATGTGTAGGCATTTGAATTATTGTTCTTTTGAACCATTTCTTTCAACAATTGAGTTGCCTCTCTCAATTAAACCCTGATGCAGAAATCATGAATTAGAGAACTATAGGTGACAACATTTGGAGAAATTCCCCTAACAATTATTTCAGAACATAAATCACTTGCCTCATTTACAAGTCCATCCTTGCATAGGCCATTAATGACTATGTTGTACATCACTACATTGAGCTTAACCACTTGTCTAGCCATCTTTTGTAGCAATTCAAGGGCAGTTACTTCCTATCTTGCACAGTCCTTTGATCAAAATCCCATAAGTGACTTCGTTAAGTTGGAATCCAGTTGCAACTAGTTTATCATGAAACTCTAATGCTTTCCTAATCTCTAATGCTTTCCTAATCTTACGATCAATACACAGCCCTTTCATCAGTGTTGTCACCGTAATTTTATTTGGAACAAATCCCTTTTTAAGAATCTCTCCCATTAACGAAAATGCAAAACCTATCTGACCCAAATGGCAATAATCGTTGATCAAGATGTTCAAGGTAATAAAATCCGACTGAACTTCCATGAATTGCAGTCGTCTATAAAGTGAGACAGCAGTGGAATAATGTTTCATCTTAGTAATGGCCATTAAGATCTTGCTAATTTCAATAATAGATGGCGGAGATCGCTTATCAACCAGGCCATCAAACGTAGCCATGGCATCGTCAATCTTATCAAACCCAGAAATATTACCAACATACCGTCTTTGAATTTGTCTACTTAATAGAAGCAAGTTGAGTATTTCAAGAATAGATGGGAATTTCAAAGCGGCATACCTCGTATTCAGCATTTTCATATCGCCTTACCTCGCTTAAAAAGATTGCCGCAGATTATATCAATATGAACTCTCTGTTTTGCTGCTTTAATGTTTCGATTTGCATCGGTGGATCATCTTCGTTGTTTAGAATGAAGATAGTAATGGGGAGGCTTCAAGTCTTAACGGAGATGGGCGTTTGATATGTAGGAGAGACGAGGGAAGGGGAGGAAATTTAGAGGTGAAGCACGAGATTCCTTTTTGGAATTTTTAGCTTTTAGTATTTTGTGAAATATATTTTACAAAAAAAAATTGGAATTTTATTAAATTGCAATGTGAAGATATGATAATATAAGATAAGATATAATAGACAAATTTAATAAGTAGTATAATATAATGAAAAGATAAGATGTAATATTATCAAATGTCTAATAAATAACTGTATAAATATTTTGATAATATAAATTTATCTTATGATGCATTTGTCATTAAATATAAATACCATATAATAATATTACAAATTTTATTTAGGTAAAATTTATTTTATTCTAAAAATAATTTCTATCATAATTATTTTATTATATTTGACAATCATAACTTTTAATTAATAATAATTGATTCATTTATTATATTTTACCTATTTTATATTAAAAATAAATATTAATATTTTTAAGTTTATAATAGTTAAGAGTAAATAAAAAATGTAAACAAGTTGAAGTTAAATTATTAATATTTTCAAGGCTAAATTAAGATAAACAATAATTATTAGATAGAGAGATATAAAAATAAGTTTAAAATAAATTAGGAATGATAAGATTTATCCTAATTCTATCTTATTATATCAAGTCATGAGAGAGAGAGAGAGAGAGAGAATTAATTTATCCTATATTAATTATATAAAATAAATTAGGTTAATTACTTTAACACTTGATAAAATATTAATATTTTTACTTATATTATCACATGTCACTTATATGATATAACAATCAGGTTCTTAGGATCATTTTGGTGCATTGTATAAGATAAAGATGTAATAGCATAAATAAATTTTATCATGTTTTAACATGTGTTTCAACCTTATACGTAATAATATAATTTGATTTAATCAATTTATTTTATATGGTTAATATAGGATAATTTGAGATCTATTTATTTACTATTTTTAAAAATAATTTTTTGTTTTTCTTTTATTAAAAGGAAATTTTTTTTTGGCAAATTATATTGAAAATATATTTTTAAAAATTATTTCTGAAATTTTTGTTTTTAAAAACTGAAAATCAAGAATAAGTTTTTGACGTTTTTTGAAATTCTTTCTTTTTTCGGTTTTGGATAGTAAATTTATAATTAAATGAAACTTTTGTTTATTTACTTTAGCAAACATTATATTTTCATTATTTTTTTGAATTAAAAATCATTTATTTGGAAAAAATAATTTTTAAAAATTACTTTTAAGAGAAATTTTTAAAAGTAAAAAAATAAAAATACATCTAAATACATCGTTAATCCTCTCGTTTAACATGTTATAATAGGTTAAGTTTGGAAAGAGATTTATCATTCCTCATTTAGCATTAAGTTATTTTTATTATAATCATTCTATCTCTATTAATAATTATTATCTAAAATAATTTAACTGTAACTTATTTTATTCTAAAAAATATTAATAATATAACCATAACATAACCTATTTATTATTTTTAATTTAGTATTAACCTATTTTAATCTTAAAAATATTAATAATTATTGTTTTCATATAAAATAAGTAAAATATAATAAATATATCAATTATTATTAATTAAAATACTATATTTTGAAAAAATTTTAAATTACCAAATACAATAAAATAATTATGATATAAACTATTTTTAAAATAAGGCTAATTTTGTTCAAACAAAATTTTTAATACTATCAAGTTATTTGTACAATTGTTTATCAGACACTTGATAATATTATATTTTATTATTTTATTATATTATATATATTATCATTGTTACTTATCCCATCCTATGTTATACTATTATCTCTTCCAAACACGCCTTTAGTTATTAAAGATGATTGGTGTATATGAATTTATTTAAAAAATCAAGTTTCATAACTATTAGCTTTTCAAATTATTTTTTAAATCTATCTTTCTTATTTTAATTAAATGATAGTCTATATCATAATTTATGTAAATTTACTCTTTATTTTTGTTCATCACATGCTTTGCCTCCTTCTTGATGTAAAATATTATATCATATATGCATAATGTTTAGGCTAAAAAACCTAAAGGGAGAAATGGAAGCTGCATTAAAGGTCTATTTGGACAATGTCAATTCAGAAAATCAAGCTCTGATGGTCAATGTTTGTTTTGGATGACAAAATTGTTTGTCGTGACAAAATTGTTTGTCAAGTAGCTTGAACAAGACTTGAAGATTTATAAATTTACAACAAAATTATATATTCACTTTAATGTTTTATGTTACATTGTTGGTATTCCTCTCAACATAAAAGACACAACTTCTGGAAATCTTTTGCTAGCTTCCCACCTCTCAACTTCTCTTAGTTAGTCTTCAAAATCATTAAGGCCAATGGTTAGAATTACACCAAATAGTCACCAACACTTTGCTTGGAATTACATCAAAATAAGAAACAAACCACCAAAACAATCATAAACTAGATTATTGCCAAATTGTGCTCATTACAACGGAACATTTGCACATTATATAACTCAACATGCACTAATTTCACCTAAAACAAATGGCTTGAAAAAACATCTTAACCTCAGTTCTTTATATAATAAAAATAGAATTGATACCTTTCAATGCTAATTAATATAATACTATTCAATACTATTTCCAACATTTATTTACAATACTATTCAATTATATACAATACCATTTAACGCATCCTTTTAAGCTGGGGAATGTATATCATATGCACTTTGGATCTTATAGGGAGTTTGTGCACATACTGGCCAATTGATGATTAAAATTCACAAAAAAATAATGATAATTTTCTTTGTAACAACTTTTTCCTTTTATGAAATGGTAGTTAATTTTAATATGTTTGGTTCTTTTATGAAAGATAAGATTAGAAGCAATATACAAAGCTGCTTGATTGTCACACACAAGCTCTACAAGACAAGGTGTATAAATTTTTAGCCCCCCATAATAACTATTTTAACCATATGAATTCACATGTAGCTAATGTCATAACTTAATACTTTGTTTCTGCACTTGATCTTGCCATCACACTTTGCTTTTTATTTTTTTAAGAAATAAGATTTACTCTAAAAAGAACATAATAGCATAAAGTGAAGCAATGATCATTTAAAGAACCTGCCAAATTAGCATTTAAGTAACAAAAAACCTAAGTGTGTCTTTTATTCTTATATAACAAACCTTTACCTAGGCTTCTTTTTATGTGGCAAAGAATTTGAATCACTGCATAATAATGGATATCACATGGTGAATTAAGAAATTAACTCACCACACTCATTTCAAAAGAAATGTTTGATCAAGTGATTGTAAGATAATCTAGTTTTCTAAGAAGCTTATGATATCTTCATGGATTTAAGAGTAGTTTTCCCTAGTCAGGTAATAGTTTAATATTCAGATCTATAGAAATATCCATAGGTTTAAAATTTATTAAACTTGTCTTATCTAAAATATCAAAAGTATATTTTTGTTGGAAAATAGAAATGCTGGAACAAGGTTGAGTCATTTTAATGCTAAGAAAATATTAGAGTTTTCCTTTATTTGAAAATGATGAAAAATATATTACTTAATTTGATCAATACTAGCCTAATCATTTATTGTAATAACTATGTCATTAATATAAACAATGGGATATATAGATTAAAAAGAAGAGGAATAATGATAAAAATAGAGTGATCTACTTTAATTTAGCACATACTGAAATCTTGAATGACTTTACTATATCACTTAAACTAAGCTCAAGGGGACTACTTAAAACTACATAGAGATTTCTTTAATTGACAAATAAAATTGATATCCTCTTAAGCAGAAAACCTTAAATGTTACTTTATATAGATTTCTTCTTTAAGATCCTCATGTAAAAAGGTAATTTTGATATCCAATTAATATAGAGACCAATGATTAATGGTTGCAAGAGATAAAAATAAATAAACTAATGCAATTTTAGCAATAGGAGAGAAAGTGCCAGCATAATCTAGGCTAAAATTTAAGTGTAACTTTTGGAAACTAGCTTAACTTTCAACTAGTTTGTTTCCTATGAGGTCTAACTTTGATCATGTATGCCTTATGACATTGAATAATAGATTTGTTAGAAGATAAAGGAATCAAATCCTATGTGCCATTAGTCTCTAAGGTTACCATGTTATCAAGCATCGCTTGATGCCACCTTGGGTAAAAAAGAGCTTCTTATATAATTCTAGGAATAAAAACAAAGGATAAGATAGAAATAAAGGCAAAATGGGATGAAAATAAATGATAATAACTTAAAAAATTATAAATAGAATAAGGTTTATGAGTAGAATAAGTATCTTCATGGAGGACAATAAAAAGATTTTCTAGTATATCTGAGATAGGAGAGTTCGTGAAATTAAACAATGAGTCAATAGGTGCATCATCAATTATTTGAGACTTATCTGGGTGCATGGACATCATGCACTTCTAGGAAAGAGGCATGTTGATGACATGTACTGGCGGAGGTAGTAAAAAATTCACTAGAGATATTGATTCCAATAATAGTTTTTGAAAAATCGTGATGCTACTCTATGAATTAAAGCAACTAGAACTATTTGAACATTCTCTAATCCATAATTGTTTTTTAGGAAAAAAAAGTACAATTTGGAAGCTTAGAAACTGGGTTAGTGTTGGAAGCTTTTTTTGTTCCTAGACAGAATTTAGGTTGAATTCCAAATTATTTATGTTATTCTTTCATCAAGTTATTAATCAGAATATCAAAGAACTATTTTTTTTTGTTAGAAACTTCTCTAAGGAATATTTTGAGATTTCAATTTTTTGAAAGGATGTTTTATGGTTTTAATTATCTTACATCATGTATTAAAAATTTAGTTAACCAAAAATATTTTCTAATAAAAATAAATATTAACATATAAATGTTGAGCTTTCTAATCACATTAAATTTTCTTGTATCATGTATTAAAAATCAATGAACCAAAAACATATTCCATATATATATATTTACAATTAATATCATTTCCTAATTGATTAAAGCCATTTTCCCACTAAACTTCTATATAAGTATCAATGTTTATATGCTCCGACTATATAAAGTGCATTTAAGTTAAGCCAAGTTGAGCCTTAATCTTACCAAATTATGCTTGTTTAAAATAGAGTTTGAACCAAGTTTGAGCTTAAATTAATATTATTTTTAATTAATTAAATAATGATAAATATATATTTTTAAAAAAGTATAATATTTAATATGATCACAAATATTATTAAATAACTTAAATTTAAAACTATAAAAATAAGTTAGATTTTTAAATTTTCAAATATAAATTATATTTTATATAAAAATAATAAAAAATTATAATCGAGTTACTTGTGAGTTAAATGAATCAAGTAAAGACTTAATTGAATTAAGTTGAGTGAGTAATTTAGCTATGCGAGTGAAGTGCCAAACCCCTCTAATAAAGTCAAATCATTAGATTTTATATATCCTGTGCAATACTGTATAGATTAATAGATATTAACTATTTTATCACTTAGATGTTAATGTTTTAGCATCTAAGACATTCAAGACTCAGGACCATTAAACTTTAACCTATCTTTTCCACATGTAATAATGGTGATGGATCTTTTGAGAAGGATAGCTATCATGAATCTCTATCTTCCTTTAAAATTCTTTTATCTGCAAATTTGCCTTAAAAATTTTTTGCCAAAAATAATCTCAAAAAAATTATGTCAAATAGCATTTACTGTAATATTTATCATTTTTATATTTTATTAGATTAATTTACTTTTTTTAAAATTTAATATATTATAATTATTTAATTTTTATCCTCTTTTAAATAAATAAAAATTTTTACAATAAACTAATAAATCATATTTACTATTTATCTTAAAAATTTTATAATTATTAATTTTTATTTGAATATATTTTATATTTTTAATAAATTATTTGTATATGTCCATAGTGTAAATCATTATAGTACTCTTGCATATCTACTTAATATTATTATAATTATAATGCTCATATAAGCATATATTTTATATTTTTTATCATTTTATTTTATTAAAATTAATTTAATTTACAATAAATATATATTTAAATTTTTTATTATAAATATGTTTTTAAAATATTTTTTAATAATATTCTTTCATATTATTAATTAAATTTAATTATTATTACAATAAATTACTCATTGCATCTTAAATTATATTGAACTTCAAATTGTTAATTTTTACTAATATTTTTATTAGTTGACATTTCAAACACACTAAATTTAAAATAATTCTTAGGTAAAATATTTATGTAATATAAAATAATTATTTTTTATTTAAATATATTTTATATTCTTGATCAATTATTTGTATATACTCATACTGTAAATCTATCTATATTATCCTTTTTAAAACTCATCCACTTCCAAATTTTCCTTCCAAAATAACCTCAAAATTTTTTTTATCAAAGAGTATATAATGTAATGTCTGACATTTTTATATTTTATTAAATTGATTTACATTTTTTTAAATTTAATATAGTGTAATTATTTAATTTTTATCCTCTTTTAAATAAAAAAATTTCACAATCTACTATAAATCATATTTAATATTTATCTTAAAAATATTATTATTATTATTTATTTTTTGCTCACATATCTTTTATATTCTTAATGAATTATTTGTATATATACTTATATTATAAATTGTTATAGTACTCTTGCATATTTATTTAATGTTATTATAAATTCTTTTATAATTGTTTTACTAAACTCAATTTAATTTATAGTAAATATATATTTAACTTTTATATTATAAATATATTTTAAAAATTTTTTATTTACATTACTATCTTTTTGTACTATTAGTTAAATTTAATAATTATTGCAATAGATTTCTCACTACATTTTATATTATATTGAATTTTAAATTGTTAATTTCATAGTTTCATTAATGTTCTTATTAGTTAATGTTTCAAATGCACCAAATTTAAAACCATTTTTAGACAAAATATTTATGTAATATAAAATAATTATTTTTTATTTAAATATATTTTATATTCTTAATAAATTATTTTTATATGTTCATATTATAAATCATTGGATAAATTATTTTCACTTCAATTGAATTTTAAACTAAATACACATAGTTCCTCTCGATTTTTAAAATCATACAATCCCTTCCTTGTATTTATTTTCACATGACAATATCTTCCTTTTTGTTAGTTATCTGTTAAGAAATTCTGTCAAATGATGACATTATCCGCATTTTATAAAATTTAATACCTAAACTACCCCTAATAGAACCCAATATATATATATTTATAAAATAAGCATTAAAAACTAAGATGACAAACACCATTTATTATCTTATATTATAATTTCATATATTTATTTTATTACACATTAATTTGTTAAAAAATATACTTTAACTGGAACAAAACCTTCAATTTACATTCAAAGTGGCAAAGATTTTCCTTACATATTTTAATTCTTCCTCTATTTGTTGGGTAATTTAAATTTTCCTTAAATATTTTTAAGTTACTAAATTAGAATAAAGAAGAGTAAATTTTAAATTAACAAATAAGTAATAAAATGTTGTCATTTAATTATATGCTACTTTTATTTTTTTTTATAATAATTGAAGCAATAAATTACTTAACATACACTCAAAATTTTCGATTCAAATTTAGGATATTAAGAGAAAAAAAATCTCCAAAAATAATTCTAGAAGTCATTACATTATTAAGAGTACTGTCAAAAATATTCACTGCTTAATTAGATGAATAATTTCCTCTTTTATTGTAGATATATACAAAGTTTGAGATTTTCAAAAGAAAATTAGTGTTATGTTAAACATATGTATGTGAACAGTGATATGATGTTCTAATATATTAATATTTTGATATTAAATGAATAATTAATTAAGAATATAATGATGCAAATTTAGTGATTACTATTTTTTTTAGTTTAATACATTCTAACAATAGTTCAACATATTATAGTAAAAAGATAAACATATGTTAGACATATTATCATATCTTTTAATATTTATCATTTTTTTAAAAACTATCATTTTTATTTATTTTAAAAAAATAGAAAATGAAATTGCCCCTTTAAAACTCCCAGCTACCAGAATGAGATTTTTTTTTTCATTTGAGATGAATTATGAATTCTTGTTCTACTTTTCCTAAAGGGACATGAAACTAGGTGTGGTTGGAATATTATTAATGCTTGTTTAGAACATTTTAGAACAGCAACCCCTTCTGGCATTCGGGGAGAGGCAGCTGCTTTAAGGCTGAAAGCATGATGAAGCAGTGGTCCGCTGGACTACAGGTTGAATCTGCTGAACCTGGTGTGGCATCGATCAAAGACAGCACCGACATCCACCTTAGATGTAATCTTGGCAAGCCAACGCCATGTGCCTGCACGCTGACTCTCTGAAAACCAAATTGGCCCTTCAGAACTCCCAACTACCAGAATGAGTTTTTTTTTAAGACGAATTATGAATTTTAGTTCCACTTCTTCTAAAGGGACATGAAACTAGGTCGGGTTGGAATATTATTAATGCTTCTTTTGAACATTTTAGAACAAGAAATAGAATTCATGAGAATTCATGAAAATACATATTATTAATGATTGTGTTGTGATAAATAATAATGTAAAATTAATTTGCATTCATAATGAATAAAGTGAATTTATATCCCATTTGATGTTTGCAAATTAACTATATAAATTATATAGAGTATATAGAAGTATTTCTAAAAATAATTTGATAATGATATTTTTTCTAAAATTTTGAATTTAACAAAATAAGGTTGTAATTGAATTTTTTTAGGAAAAATTCAATCACAATGAATTAGAATATTATGTAATTTACCAAATTATGAATAAATTTTTTATTAATTAAAATGATTTGAATTTGATTCACTTTCAATGTAAATCAATTCTATACTGTCATATATTTATGCATTGTTATGCTAGTAAAAAAAATTGACAAAATCCTTTATTATTGTTAAAATAATTTTAATTATTATAATTTTCTCAATGATGTATCTTTTAGTCATCACTGATAGTATAAAATATTTTATAATAGTGAATCAAGTTGAAACTCTAATTAAATTATAAATTAAATAAAATTATTTTAATTTTATATTTGACATTTAACATATAAAAATATTAACTAAAATTTAAATTGTTAAAATTAGATTTTTTTTATTTATACTCAAGTTTGATTCATTGTTAGTGTATATTCATTTTACACTATCATTTATGTATGTGTTATCACATTAATAAAAATAGATAAAATTTTCTTAATATTGATAAAAAGCTACTATTAATTTTTTAAATTATGTATATCATCTTATTTATTAATAGTGTAAGAAATTCTATATTGATGGCAAATTAAATTTAATATTTATTAATTTTTATTTATTCTAAAAATAAAAATTTAAATTTAATTTATTATTAATATAAATTAATTTTATATTATTATATAAAAAATGAGAATATAAAATGAGAATTAAAACTAACTATTTAGGAAGAGTGTTTGTGTTGAAATAGTAAACATTAGAATATGGAAGTGAAAAATTAAAGAAGTCTTCATTAACCTATAATACATAAGGGTAATTTTGAAATTAAAATGTATGGAGTGTAATTACTCTAAACCTTAAGGGAGATGAGAGTATTTTACCCTAAATTTTTATAATACTTATGCATAATACGTCATAATTTATTTATTAATAAAAAGAATAACTATTACATTTTTAAATTAATTTTAAAATATGTAAGTTTGATGAAATTAAGTATTTAATCTCTTAGTCTTTAATTTTTTTATTTGATTACTGGTTTCAATATCTTACATTAATTTTTTTTCATAAAATAAAACATTTTTATAAAAAATTTAGAAAAGAAGAGCAATGTGTATCTAAATATGTGTATATCTTTATATTTCTTATCATAATTTTTTTAATTGTACAAATCATATTAACCTCATAATAATTTTTTGATAATATTTATTTGTGAAACATGAAATATACATACATACATACATACATACATACATACATACATATATATATATATATATATATATATATATATATATATATATATATATATATATATATATATATATATATATTAATTTTGACTAAAAGAAGAATCTTATGCATTGCCTAGGAACTAAGTTAGTTATCTCACTAATTTCACATTTTCTCTTTTGCATATGGGATAAAGCTTTTACTTTGCCCACCTATAAATAAAATAATTACTTATTTCATTCCTTTTTAAGTATTATTTAAAAAAAATTCCTATTCATTTGTCATTTTAGTAAACTAATAATGTATTTATTGCTTTTTTTCAAATATTACCCTTACTATTTAAATAAATATTTAGCAAATTTACTTATTAGTTAACTTTTATTGGAAGATTATTTCTCCAATACTTCTATTCATATAGTTGATCTCCAATACTAATAGTAATCCACACAAATTAGATTAATCTAATCCTCTATCATCATTCATGAGAATGGTAGAATGAGAAATTTAACTCCTTCAACCAGGAAGGTGCTAGCATATTCATGAATCACTCATTCACATAACTGAGGTTAATGTTTGAACGTAAAGAGGAGTTAGGGGAATATTTTTGCATACAACACATTTATTAGAATTTTTCACACACATTTTTTAAGTTGGTGTCTCCTCCTTTTTATTAAAGAAGGTGAGGCATAATCTCAAAATATTACTTTGCACATATCAAGGTTACATAAAAAAGTTAAATACTCTAGGCTTGTTTGCTACCCATTTGAGTTAAATGAGTCCATACTCTTTTATTGGATTACGATAAGTATAAACTCATAAATTCTCCTATGCAATATTAAAATTAATTATTTAATTATTTTAATTCATTAATTAAAGCAATTTTCCAAGTAAGGAATTATTCCTTTACTTATAATCTCCTTTGGAGTTAATATAAATATTCTTACAATACTTAAATATTAACATTGTAAATTTGCTACTATTTAACAATTGTAATCTTTATTAAAATTATTAAATCATTGATTAATCATAACTTATAGGTGGCGTTTAGTTCATAAAATCTTACATTCTCAGGAAAATGTACATTCCGGGGAATGTGATTTTTCAGAATTTAATTAACGAGAATGTAACATTCCTATGTTTGGTTCATTATAAATTTTTCTAGGAATATTTTAATATCACATTCTTATTACATGAGAATCTGAGATACTCACCTCCCCCTTATGGGAATATTTTAGGGGAATATTGGGTTAAAAAGATTCATGGGAATGTGACATTCCCAAACATTTTTTTTCAAACTTTGAACCAAACACGGGAATGTGATATTCTCTTAAAACATTCCTGCGAATGTTAAAAATATTCCGCGAAGCAAATGCCACCATAATTTATTGACTCAATCAATGAATTATAAGGTAATATTTAGAGGTGTTTAGTATACTAACTTATTGAAAAAAATTTAATTTAATAAGTTACTACGAATAATTTATAATTGATACCTTATAACTTATTAATTTTTTAATTTATTTTTTTAATTAGTTGACATTATATGCACTAAATTATATTTTAAATAATTATATTATTATTTTGAAAGGTAAATAAATAATAAGCATATAAATAAATATGTAATGCTAAAAAATAATTAATTAAACTTTTAGGTAATTATATTTTTATTTTAAATATATTTATTATATCAATTTAATTTAATCTTAAAATAAATTTAAACTAATTAAGTTTGTATATCTATTTATATTTACATATTTTTATATTATTTTATATTTTTTAGCTAGTTAAACAAACTAAATCTACTAAGCACTTTTAATATAATTAATTACATTAACTTATTGTGCTACACATAAATGTCATTTAATTTGCAAAAATAGTATGAGAAATAGAACTTCTTGCAGAGAAAGAAATAATTGAGTTGTTTAATTAGTCACTAATTATTAAAATGAAGAAATAGAACTGCTTCAAAAATTTTACTTCCTACAAACTATGAAAAAGTTACTTACTAATATCCTTTTTTTGATAAGAACAACTTTCCAATTTTTTATAGTTAAAAGTAGATTATTGTCCTTATTTAATTTAGTTAATAATCACTTTGATATTTTATCTTTATTGTATAAAAATTATATCAAATATATTTTATTAATGATAAATATGATTTATTTATTATAAAATAATAACATGTTTATTTAAATATAATGTTAATTATATAAAATAAAATTATTTTATTAATTATATAATAAAATGAGATTATATAAAATAAATATTCAATATTATATTAGAAATAATATTGTAAATAAGATTATAAATATTATTATAATAGAAATTTAATTCTAATATAATTATATATATTATATATCTATTATATTATTTTATATTCATTATTTATTCTTTTGATATTTAATTAAAAAAGTAAAACATTATGTAATTTTTGTTTACTTTATACAAATTTGATAAAATTAATTATTTAACTAATATTTTTTATTTAAATTATATTATATATATAAATCTTAATTTTTTATACAAACCTTTTGACTTTTTATAGCAAATTAAAAAAATAAAATACTAATTTAAAAAATTATGATGAAAAAAGAGATAAAAATGTAAAAAATATAATTAAAGACAATTAAAATCTATAGATATGTATTAAAATAATATTAAGGATATAATAGTTATTTTATTAATACTTTTCAAAAAGTTCAAAGTTGAACTAAATAAAATATAGGAATTTATTTTATAAGAAGTATAAATTTTTTAGTATTAATCAAATAATTTTGAGGATTTTTAGAAAAGTTTACTTTAAAAACTCAACTTCCTATAAGAACTTACTTCTATGTAGATTTACTTCTCGTATGAACCAAATAATTCCATATGTGAAGAAAAATAGTAATTAGTAATTTTTTATTTTTAATTTGCTATTAGAAAGTAAAATAGGTTTATATTAAAATATTAAAATATATATATTGAATTATCTTAATATAATTAAAATGAAATATAATTTAGATGAAGAAAAATATTAATTAAATACTTAGTAATTTTTTAACTAAGGAGGTAATTAGTAAAAAATGAAAAATATTAGTTAAACATATCTATGAAAGGCATGAAAAGTTTTTTTTTTATTGAAGGAAATGTTGGTAAGCAACTTTCTATTATTTGTGGAAAGTAAAACACTTAGGAAGTTCTATTTCCTAGAAGTTTTACTTCCTCCATTTTAACAATTACTAGCAACCAAACAATTTAGTTAGAAGTTGTTTAATTCGTCTTAATAGTATGAGAAGTTTTATTTCTTGGGAACTGGAAAACAAATGAATTGTTTTGTTGGCCATTATCTTATAAATTGAAAAAAATAGAATTTTTTGGGAAGTCCTACTTCTGGCAAAATATGAGAAATTACTTACCCACCTCCCCTTAGGTAAATTCTATTTTCAATGTTATTTATAAATATAATGAGAAAATTATTCTCATTAAATTTAATTAATGATATAGAAAATTACTTTTCAAAAAATATCATTTCTTATACGTTAATTAAACAACTTTAAATACTTTTAGGAAGTTTACATTATAAATTATTTCCTAAAAAGTTTTATTTCTCCTGAGAATTTATTTCTTATAAGAACTAGACAATGCATTATTTTTTACTTATCAGAAAGTTCTACTTCCCATATAATTTCTACAAATGAGACGATATCTAAATTAAAGAGAATGTATAATATGTAGATATCTTTTTCTTTATTACATGTCATCTTACCATTATTCAAAAAAGTTTTAGTGGGGATTAAATATAAGATATAAATCAAAAGAAATTGTTGATGTAGTGGTGAGTGGAGAACTAATATACTATTAAATTTAATTGTATATTCATTTTTTTTACTAAAATTAAATTTGACAAGTCATATCTTAAAATCTCAATAAGCAAATATGTGGTAATGTACATTATGCACCCATCCGATGCCGTAGTTGTCTCCGAAAATTGGGAAATTAAGTGGTGCATCCATGCACCACACGATTTGCGGCCATGATTTAGGACCTTGGAAGGGGTGAACGAAATAGACCAAGGAAGAAAAAATTTTACGCATTAACCCCATCAACCATGACAAAGCTTTGCATTAGTCAATAGTCATGCATGGGTTGTTTGGTGCATAATTTTTTTTAATTTTTAAATCATGTCTACAAAAAAATCATATTGTTAAATATTATATTATATAGTAAAATATGTAATTAATTTATTTGATATTAATTTTTCATTAATATTTTATTTTATAATAAAAATCAAATACAACATATCATATCTATAATATTTAATAATACTAGCATCTTGGATATAAATAATAGGATTGAAAATGAGAAAAAAATGCGATGAAGTAAATAAAAAAATTAAATAGATTGTGGATTGTAAATTAATAGGAGTTAAAGATGGAATAATTAATTAAGCAATTCAATTAAAATGAATTCTTAATCTATGTGACCCATATTAATAATAAAAAATATATTGCATTATATTTATACAGCTTATTAATATTACACTTCTAAGTTATAATTAACACTAGTGGTTAAGAAAAATAAGAAGAAAAAATATATAATTAATCAAAAAAGACAAAAGAGTATACGAGTTGTAAAATAATTCCAATTAAAATAGGAATATACAATTAAGTAATGTATTAAATTTAAAATTTACTTTAGTTAATATATTCTCATTTTAGAAATAAAATATATTACATTATATATACTAACCTACAATATTTGTATATTGGTTAAAAACTATAACGGTGGATAAGACCAAATTTTATAATGAAACAAATAAAAAAAATAATATATAAACTGTAAAGTATTAAGAATAACGGAAAAAAAAGAGCTTTGTGTTAAGTAATTCAATTGAATTGATATGCTAATTTATCTAATATATTTCACAATAATAAAATATATTATGCTATATTTATTCTACTTAATTATATTAGCATGTAACTATAAAATATATATGCAAATATGAAAAAAAATAAAAAAAGCAAAATATGAAATAAAATAAATAAAAATATATGTGAATTATAAAGTAATCAAAGTTAAAAATATAATAAAAAATAATTAATTGCAATTAAAATATCAGTTTAATTCAAGATATTATATAACAGAAATATAATATGTAATATTTATATTATTCAATAACTATTTTAGTTAATTATAAATAATATCAATAGATAGAAAAAAATATGTAAATTATAAAGTGGCATTAGATTTAAATAAAAATTAAAATTAAATCTAAATAGGTAAAAGAAAATATACGAAAAATGTTTCACATGGCACTAAATCTGGTTAATTTGCATAATGCAAAAAACCCTAAAAAAATTATTTGCGTTGGAATTAGTCATCGAGTTTCATTAATTATCTTCCAAATAAACGGGTTGGAGTAACATCGTGTTTGCGTACTCCTCATTCACTGCAACAGCCAGAGCAAAGCAGCCAATCGGCATGATACCCAGGCTTGAAGAATTTTTTGAATTTAAGAATTCTGGTGGGGCGATTGCGTAATTTTTTTCATTGAAACCATCAAATACTGAGAACTGGTTGATGTCCAAATACGGAATAATGTAAACCATTGACTCACTGAAGCAGCACTACCCCCACTCTGTCAGACGCTCCCCCGAAAATTATACATAGTTTATCAAGTTGAAAACAAAAGGGCGGGTATGTATGTTCATCAGCCTCACTTCTCGCGTCTCTCTCTCTCAATTTCAGTGACATTAATTCTTCTGTTTAGTGAGGTGAGTTTTTTCCTTATTATAGTAATCTATATACATTTATATGAGAGATCCATAATTCACTTATACTTTGCTTTGCTCTAAAAGGGGTACTATGTCCCCTTTGTTACATAAGCAAAGTGAGAGATTCATCTTCACTCTTCGGCCATGATTTTTACATCTTTAGCTTAGATCATAAATAGTTATAGTTCCAACTCTGACTTGCAAACTATTAGTATAATTTTTTTTTTTGGTTATAAAAATTTCTAAAGATAGATCTGTGTGGAATCTATAGAAGATCTTATAAAAAAATTTAATTTTTTTTCTTCCAACATAGCCCATGCCAGCATGTTTTGTGAAAGTGCACCAATATTTGTCTATTTTTGCGAAGATTATACCCCAATCAATTTGTTTTCGGTATGGATTGGCGATTGGTGCAACAGTAGCTCCATTTGTCCGTGGCCTTGTATGGATATGCTATCCTATTGCTTTTCCAATTAGCAAGGTGACGTGTATAAGAGAATCCCTGATTAATCTTTTTGTTCAGTGAACACTGAACGTATATCAAATTCAGTTTGTCTTTTTTCCTTTCCTGAATTTTCTCCTTCTTTTGAAGTTTGTGCATTTATTTCACTTTATAGGTGCTGGACCTTTTGCTGGGGCATCGAAATGTAGCCCTCTTTCGCAGAGCAGAGTTGAAAACATTAGTAACTCTGCATGGTAACGAGGTCTGTATTTGAGCTGTCTAGCTTCAAAGGTTTGCATTTATAAGTGTTACTGTTTCTACCATATTTTTGTTTTTTTGGTATGCTTTTGAAAGTTGAAGTAAAGTTTATTCTATGCTTCTCTTTCACAACTATCTGATCTACTTCGTTTTTATCCTGATTTTTGGCACTCCATTGCTTTGATAGTAAGGCTTCCTTGTGTTAACTATTTCTATGCTATGTTTAAATTAACTTAGGCTGGAAAAGGTGGGGAACTAACTCGTGATGAAACAACCATCATTGCTGGGGCTCTTGAACTTACTGAGAAAATGGCTTGTGATGCTATGACTCCTATATCTGCCACATTTTCAATGGAAATTAATTCAAGGCTTGATAGGTGTGTATACTTAAATATCATGGAATGCAAGATACCTTCTTTATCAATATATATATATATGTATGTATGTATATGTATATGTATATATGTATATCATCTAAATCTAAATTGATTCTCTGTTATTGAGCAGGGAATTGATGAGTCAAATAATGGAGGAAGGGCATAGCAGAGTCCCAGTCTATTGTGAGCAACCTACTAATATTATTGGACTTGTCCTGGTAAATTTTTCATTTTTGTCTTTATGAACATTCAACATGTAAATTTATTAGAAAAAATTACACTTTATTCATTCATAATTTCACCCTTTTTTACTTAATTACTTGTGGTGTTAAGTATTGTAATTCACTCAATTGTGCTTCCAACTGTTAATACTTTGCCCATTTACACTATTTTCTGTCTAAAATTTAATAGAAAAATCATTTGTATTGTATGTGATTTATACACCCTTAAATTTTAACTTAATTTAATGCTTACTCAAAATCAAATTACTTACAAAAAACCTAATTTTATTAGAGATTTATCTTTTGTAATTTAGTTCATAGTTATTGAATAGAAGGTATTGAATAGGATTTTTCAAGGTAAATTAGTTATAAATGGACATTAAATTAAGTCAAAAATTGGAGATGTAAAGATCACATGCAATTTATGATAGTTTTCTATTAAATTTTGGATGGAAAATAGTTTAAGTGAATAAAGTGTTAATGATTGAAAGCACTAGTGAGTGAGTTGCAACACTTAAAATTATAGATGTGTTAAGTGGAAAAAGGCAATCTTATGAGTAGGTTAAGTTTAATTTTCCCTTTTTATTATACAAACAGCTTTCTTTAAAATTTAATACAATTTTGATTTAATTGCTTTGTGGTTCTCTTTGGTTCAACATTTCAGCTTTCAACCTAATAGATTTATTATAGTTTATTTATTCCTATTTAAATGATTGGAAGCCAAATAATATGAATAGAAGATGGATTGCTAGTTAGATTTCATTTATAAGTATTAAGAGAAAATAATTCTTGAAGCCATACATTTACAAGAGGTTAGCATATCTATTTATAATAAAAATATAAGTTTACAAGAGAGAAGCCCATGACCTATATATCTTAGTAAACAAGAAACGAATAAACTTAATTCGTAATTCACTAATACTCCTCCTTAAGTTGGAGCAGAAATATCAAATATGTCCAGCTTTTTACAAATATTATCAACTTGTTTTCTTAAAAGAGTTTTAGTAAATAAGTTAGCCAATTGATCTCTAGTTCTAACATATCTTAACTTAATAATCCCTTCTTGAAGTTTTTCTGTGACAAAATGATAATCAACTTCTACATATTTTATTTTTTCATGAAAGATTGGATTTGTGGCAATATGAGTAGCAACTCAATTATCACACCACACTTGCATGGTTTTAGAAGTCTCAACTCTAAGTTGACAAAAAAGGTAAGAAATCCATAGAAGTTCAGATGTAACATGAGTCATGCCTTGATACTCAGATTTTGCGCTTGAGTGTGATACCACCACTTATTTCTTACTTTTTCAAAACATAAGATTTCCCCTGACAAATACATAATACTCAGAGGTGGATCTTTTATCTATAAGACATCTTGCCCAATTTATATAAGAAAAACCTTCAATCCTGCAAATGGCTATGATTTTTATACAAGACCCTACGTCCAGGAGCTTTCTTAAGCTATTTTAGAATATGCATAATCGCATCCTAATGTGATGCTCTAGGAGAATTCAAAAACTAACTTACTATACTTACCGAAAAGGCAATATCTGGTTTAGTTATGATAAGTTAGTTTAATTTTTCCACTAGCCATCTATATTGCTCTAAATTATCTAACAATTCCCTATCTTCTAAGCTAAGTTTAACATTGGGAATCATAAAGGCATTATAAGGTTTAGATCTAAGCATTCTTGTTTCACTTAAGAGATCAAGAACATATTTTTTTTGAGATAAGAAAATTCATTTTCTTTCTCGAGCAATTTCAATCCCCAAGAAATATCATAGTGTTATGAGATCTTTAGTCTCAAACTTGGTTTAAAGAAAATCTTTCAACTTTGAAATACTTAATTTATCATTACCTGTGATCATAATATCATCCACATACACAGCCAAAAGAATGTAACTAAAATCTATTTTTCTGTAAAACACTGAATGGCCATGGTTACCTTTTTTCATTCCAAATTCTATCACTGCCTCATTAAATCTTCCAAGCCAAGCTCAAGGAGATTGCTTCAAACTATATAAAGATTTCTTTAGTCAATAAATTTTGTCACACTGCCTCTGAGCAACAAATCTAGGTAGTTGCTCCATGTATAACTTTTCAGGTAGATCACCATGTAAGAAGATATTTTTGACATCAAGCTAATACAGAGACCAGTTATAAGAGGCAGTAAGAGAGATAATCAACCAAACAAAGGTAATTTTGGTAATAGGAGAGAAAGTTTCTGAATAATTAATACCATAAGTTTATGCATAGCTTTTTGCTACTAAATGATCCTTTAATTGAACAACAGTACTATTAGGATTAACTTTCACGGTATGCACCCATTTACACCCAATGAATTATTTTCCCTCTAATAATGAGACAATATCCCATGTTTGATTTGCAGCAAGAGCTTGCATCTCTTCCTCCATAGCAACATGCCATCTAGAGTGAGAGAGTGTTTCTATATCAGACTTAATAATAGTAATGGAATCAAACGAGGCAATAATGATTGAGAGGATAGAGGTAGGGAAGTGTAGGATACATAATTAGAAATAAAGTAAAGGTGATTAGTATTACCTTGCTATATGCAACTACGTGTACTTTTTTTATGAGCAATAAGGATGTCAAGATTAGATGGCAAGGAAGGAGGATCAGATTAGGAAGAAACTGGTAGAAGGGACAAAGTAGGTGATTTATCAATAATTGGTGCACCTTTCAGTTTGTTAGCATTGTCATGTGAGGGAAATGCTGTTGCTGGTACTTGCTTCCTACGAGAATACATATATTTAATAGGAAGATAAACCTAATTATTTTCTAGGGGACTTGAGGTTCCTGAGGAGCAAAATACAAAAGAAAGTATTCATCAAGTGAATCAGTTCAATTATGGAGGAAGAAGACTCAGAGAAGCCAAAAAAAGGAATGGTCTTAAAAAATGTAACATTAGATGAGACAACATAATGATACAAATCAGGAGAGTAACATCGATATCCTTTTTGTGTACAAGAATAACTAAGAAATACACACTTTAAAAAGCATGAGTCAAGTTTAGACACTTAAAAATAATGATCTTGAACAAAATATATGCATTCAAAAATACATAAAGATAGAGGAAATAAAAATTAAGAAAGAAATAAAATGGAGTAGGGTGCCTGACCATCAAGAATTGAAGAAGATATTCAATTAATTAAGAAACAAGCTATAAAAATTGCATCTTCCTCAAAAATCTTAGGCACTTTTATCTAAAACAATAAATCATGTGAGACTTCCATTAAGTGACAATTTTTTTGTTCAGTTATCTTATTTTATTATAGAGTAATTACACAAAAAGATTGATGAATTATTCTATATTAGGACAAATAAAATACAAATGGAGTAGAAAAATATTCTTTAGCATTATTACTGTGAAAATGATGAATAAATGTGTTAAATTGATTCAAAATTTTAGCATGAAAGGTATGAAAATCTCAAATAACTTTGATTGATTCTTTATTAAATAAAGCCAATTAACTTTTGAATAGTCATCCATAAAAGTAATAAAATACCAAAAATCAGACTTAGAGATTATTAGGCAAGGACCATTAACTTTTGAATTTACTAACTCAAATGCGGATATAACCCGCTTATTGATTCTAAAAATATAATATCGATGATGTTGTTTAGTAAACTGATATGACTCACAATTCAAACTAGACAAAGAATTGAAACTAGTAAATAATTATTGTATAGTTGATAAGGACAAATGACCCAAGCGACAATGAAGTTAGTGTGAAGTGATAGTAGCAGCAACAATAATTGGCCAAGGAACTTTCTCTTCAAGAACATATAAATCACTTGATTTGTACCCCTACTAAAGATTTTCTTGTTAAAAGATCTTGAAAAGAACAATAGTTTGAAAAAAAAAGACACCATAGTTATAGGCACGGATTATTTGACTAAGCAAAAGCAAATCAAATGGAAAGTTTGAAAGACATAACACATCAAACAAGGATATATCGGGTAACATCCACCATACCACAACTAATAACAAATGCTTTGGACCCATTAGCTAAAGTAATATATGAAGAAGAAGAGGATAAAAAAGAAGATATAATACTTGTTTGACTTGTCATATAATCGGTCGTACTAGAATCAATTATCCATCTAGCATTAGTATGAGAAAGGCATGTAGTGGGATTACTTGTCTACATTAATGTAGTAGCAAATTGAGTGGGTGGTTGCTGTCAGGATGTTTGGAAGAGTAAATATTTAGGATACTCACTTTTTGACAAACTTATAATACTATTATCATTAATATCTTGTGACTTTTTATTTGTGATGACATGTGCAAACCAAGATGGTGTATTTTTTCAAGTAACTTGGGACAAAACTTCTTAATATGTTTAGGTTCTTTGCAATAATAACAAGAAACAATATCACGCCCATCAAAATCACCTTGTCCTCTACCTCCTCTCCCTTTACCACCTTTAGTACCACCATGACCACCACAAGTACTAGAACTAACTCGGGCAAATGACTCATTTATATGTGTAGAAGAAGAAGAAGAGTCACTATATGCTCGTTGAATATTATAAAAAATAAACTTTATAATGAGAGATTTAGAATTGGACAAAATTTATTGATGAACAGTACTAAGTTCAGAAGGCAATGCTATGAGAAAATACTTAGTTCCAAATTCTTCTCGTTAAGAATCCATTGCATCAACATTAATAGTAATAGGTAAAAGAGAACACCATTATTGAAAAGCTTCGTGGAGATCTGTATAGATTTAAGATGAGGTTTTACCATTCACATTAGGGTGAATCAATGATTGAGTTAGATCATAAATTTGTTGCATGTTGTCCTTTGTAGAATAGAGTGACCCAAGAGTTTCTCATAATTCTTTGACTGTTTCATAGTGCACAGTAAGGTTGTTAGAATCGTGATCCTACCTAGAATCAGCAAGGGGGGCTAGGATCGTAAATTGTAGGATCGTAACGGGATCGTAAGATCCTACCTCAAGGCCCCCTTGTGTATTTTATGTACCCTAGTGAATTTTTTATGAGAAGAAATATACTTTCATAATTTTTAAATATGCATATATAATTAAAACACACTCATTGTCATAGATTACAAACAAAAAATAGTAACACATCAAGTAGTTAAGCATCCAACATGACAAAAACAAACAAGAACAGTATTAAAGAGTCATGATTTGACAACAATCTAATAAAATTCTTGATCTTCAACATGTGAAGTAGCCTCCTCTTCATCTCCATCCCCATCCTCATCTTCATCCAATGGTACTTCCTCCAAATGCATGCCTCCATCATCTTCATCATCACCCTCACCTCCTTCATCAACACCTTCATCTTCATTTTCAAGCACAAAATCACCTTCTCCATCATCACCTTCACCTTCACCTTCATATATGTCCTCATTGCAACTTGTCTATTCACTAGCTATCCATTCATCATTAGAGGGCACATCTTCAAAGCTATCCATCTCAATGCATTTTTTGACTTGTCTATCTTTTAACTTTAAGTTTTACATCACAAAGACCAAGTCATTCATCTTCTTTTGATGTAAATGATTTCTTCGTTTTGTATGAACCTATTTTTTTTTTAAATGCATCATTAGTAATGAAAACAAAGACAAAAAAATAATAAGGAACATTTGAATGAATGATTGCAGCTTCATAAAAATAATCTTACCATCCCAAAAGCACTCCAATTACGTTCACATCCAGAAGAGCTACAAGTCAAGCTTAATATTCGAATAGCAAACCTTTGTAGTTCAGGAAATTCAGCTCCATAAGAGTCCCACCACATAGCTGGAGTTTTAATGTCCTTTGTCATCAAAGCAACTTCAGAACTAAACAACCCCTTTCTAACCTTAAATTCATCAAGTTGCATATGAATCTTAGCCCTTTCATGTTTATCAAGTATCATTATTTCTAAACATTCAAATAGTCCTTTTGTAACTTCAAAATTAACTTTAAAATTAGGATTATAATGAAATTGGGGATTCAAATAATATGCTGCTGCATGCAAAGGCCTATGTAGTTGAGACTCTCATCTTGAATCAATAATTTCCCAAATAGGCTCATAGCTACAAACAAGTTGAATAACAATAAATAAGATTGTAGTTCATAGTTCTCTATAAATTATAACATTAAATTAATAAATGATAAAATTTAAGTTACTAACCTTTTCTTGACATTTTGAAAATTACTTTGGATCTTTTCTTTTACACGATCCATTTTTTCATAAATGAAACCCATGGCTGGCTTTTCTTCTGAATCAACCAACCAAAGGAACTTGATAAGAGGATATGCAGCTTTAAAATAATTAGTGACATTCTTCCAAAATCTGCTATCCATAACCAAGGATTGGACAATCCTTCCATCATTTGTACCAGCAAATTTGCTAGATTTCCATGTTCTTGAATTAAACTTGTTCATCAATGCACCCTTATTGTTGTTAAGGCACCCTAAAGTTAAATAGGATGTAGCAAAGCGGGTGACAGCTGGCCTAATTAAATCCTTGCCTTTTGTAAAGTGCCTCAACATTCCAATAACCATGGTCCTTCTATAAATATATGTTGTGATCTTTCTAGCTTTAGCAATTGTCAACTGATGGATTTTTAATTTTTTCTCAAAATCCTCCAACATCAAGTCAATACAATGAGTAGCACATGGTCTCTAAAAAATAGTCTTTCTTTTCTCCATTAGCATTTCTCCTGCTGCCTTGTAATTGGCAGCATTGTCAGTGATCACTTGCATAACATTTTTTTCAGCCACTTGCTCAACAATGCTATCTAGCATCTCAAACACTTTATCAGTTGTCTTTGAAAACTCAGATGTATCAATTGAAGGTAAAAAGATTGTTCCTCTTGGGCTATTAACCAGAAAATTACATATAGACCGCCTCTTTTTATCCGTCCAACCATCTGACATAATAGAACAACCTACTTTTTTCCATTGCTCTCTATGTTCTTCAACCAACTTCTTGGTGCGGGCAACCTCTTGATTCAAATATTTTTTCCTAATTTCATGGTAGGAAGGAGGCTTCAATCTAATACCATATTTTCCAATCAATTGGCACATCTTCACAAATTCTGGATTTTTCACACAATTGAATGAAATGGCACTAGTATAAAAAATTTAGATATTTGTTGACATACTTCCTCCCTTAAATCCTTTTTGAACATTTGATTGATTGTAGATTGGGTTCTTCCAGCACTAGGAATGGGTTTTTTCAATATTCATTCTATAGACCCCTCTTTAGGTTGAAGTTGAACACTTTCATTACTCCCCCCAGCTGAAGTATTACTTACATCAACATCATCACTGTCATTATCAAAGAATCCTTGCTTTTTCTTAGCTGAAATATCCATGGATTTAGAAACATGTTCTATCATTTTATTTTTAACATCATCTGGCACATTTGGGCAAGAACCTGTGTCCATGTGACTGCCAGCTAGATGATGTTTTAATCTATAAACACCACCAATTGTTTTGTCACAATACATCCGACCTTTCTTGGATTTCCATCAACTTCAAAACAATGTTCCCAGCTTACATCACTCCTATTTCTAGGAAAATTTTTTCGTTTCACATTTAGCCTTGAAGTGGAAGAAGCTATTTAATTGAATTACACACTAAACTAAGTCTGGTCAGCAGGTGAATGTTACTTGGTCAGCTGGTCTTTTGGTCAGCAAGTGAATGAAGTTACCCGGTCAGCTGGTCTTCAGTTATCTGTCTTCACTTGCCGGTTAAAACAAAGCCTGAAGCATCCACTTATAATCTCTCCTCTTTCTTAGTCTCTGTGCGCAATTTAGCTTCTGTCACTCTGTTTTCCAGCTTCTCCCTCTGTTTCAGTCTCCTTCACTTCATTTTCTAGCTTATTCCATTTTCCAACTTCTCCCTCTATTTCGGTCTCCTTCACTCTGTTTTTGCAAGTCTTCGAACAAAACCCAGAATTTGCAGCTCCAATCGCAGCTTCTATCTTAGGTATTGACACTCCACTACATCGGTTCCAACTTCCAAGCAGCAAGGACACGACAGCTACGACCGGTGGTGGAAGTTGCAGTCGGCGTCAACGTCAGCTCGTCACTCTCTCACTGCAAAACCTAAGTTGCTGTAATTGGGACTCACTTTCAGTGTAGATGGATGCAACTGATGGAGGCTTTCGGCAATAAGGTAAAGGATTTTTTGGGCTTAATTGATTTCTGGAAGTTAAAAAGGAAAAAATTCATTCAGCCCATGAAAGCCTAGTCCATCATCTCTATCTTTAGAGGATCGGCTGAGTCGGTAGGATCGCACGATCCCAGCGATTCTCCTTTTCCGGCTCGTCGATATAAGCTTCTTCCGTGACAGCCACCGAGTCATCATGGAAAGGAGAGCTTGAATCGTAGAATCGTCCGATCCCACGAGTTAGATCACGATTCTGACAACCTTGGTGCCTAGTATTATCATTAACTTTAGAAGTTAAAGTGTTACATATTAATTTAAGTAATCGTCGATCTTCCACAATTCACTTTTCTTTCATATCATTTATGGACGAATCTTTGGTGAGGTGATCAGTCATATGAACCTCATCAAGATAACACCAAATAGCCTTATTTCATCTTATATATTATCGACCTTTTAAATCTAATTTCCGTTCAATTATTCGGCCACCAACTGAAAGCAAATTAGAAACTTGACTTTAGTTCTAATTTTCCTTCACCATTACTATTTTTAAATGTGTTGCATGCATAAAAATATCTAAAAAATAGCCAAAAAAATTAGAAAAATTGCACTAGAGTTGTTGGATTGCATGAGTAATGACACAGATAAATGCAAAAGGAGCCAAGGTGTCACCGATGATAAGCCAGCCACCAGATGGTGTCTCATGCGCCTGCATGCATTGCAAACACTCTTTGTGTGTGGTGCTCACATGCCTCCCAAAAAGCTGCATGTGTGATGCACGTGCTTGGTAGATGAGGTCGCCGATTGCTGATCTGTTCCACTATCAACCCAAATCTCCCAAAAATGCTTTGAATCTTCATTAACTGTCCCAAACAGCAGCTTTGCTATTCTAGGTTTTTTTTTTCTTTTGTCATGAGCTTTTTTGTGATCTAGTCACGCATTAGGAATTGAAAAAAAAGGTGAAAAAGAAGAAAGTAGGTTTCTCTCTCTCTCTTTTTTTTGGTTGATTGAGTGTGAGAAAGATACCTAGATAGAGGCTCTGATACCATGTTAAGAGAAAATAATTTTTGAAGCTATGCACCTACAAGAGGTTGGCATATCTATTTATAATAAAAATATAAGTTTATAAGAGATAGGCCCATGGCCCATATATTTTACTAAATAAGAAACTAATAAATCTAATCCTTAATTTACTAACAATAAGATAAATGAACAATTAGAAAGATGATCTTGGACTCTTTTGCTGTTAAGATTTGCGAGAACAAGAATAGAAGTAATCGCCAGTTTTATGGGAATTTTGGCAAGGGCTTGAGAAACACTAGGTCTTTGGTAAATGAAATATATCTTGGATAGGGCACCAAGAGAATGGTAACTTGTAATCAGTGTGACAAGGCTTCTGTTTATGCTGTTATTTCTACGTTGTTTGTATACTGTCCTTGAACTTAATGGCTCATTTTCTGGTAATAGGATGAATTTGCTTTTGGTTACTGTTTCTCTTAGCTATACACCTTTTTTCCTGCTTGCTCTTTATCTTATCAGTTTTGTCATTCTTGATGTTACCGTGATGTTGTGTTGTCTGCTTTCTGAACACGTAGGTCAAGAATTTATTAACAGTTGACTCAGAAGATGAAGTGCCAGTAAAAAGTGTGACTATTCGCAGGATTCCATGGTATCTTGTATGCAATTTGAAAGGATGTTGGCTTCACATACGTTGAGTATGTTATCACCCTAAATTCATCTTCTGCATTCATGCATGTTGCAGGGTTCCAGAAACAATGCAGTATGACATTTTGAACGAGTTCCAGGAGGGCCACAGCCACATGGCTGTTGTAGCAAGACACTTCAACAAAACAGCACAGCAATCCGTCTATAGTGAGCATTAACTGTGATCAAGTTCAAAATTTCTTTCTTTTCCTTAGATTTTGTCTAGTAGCACTCATTTGAATTGAAAAATACCTTTATAATAACTGCTCCCTTGTTTCCCATGCCTCCGAATTAGATTCCGTGAAAGAGGTAGCTGTGAATATTGATGGTGGAAAGCCTCTGAACGAGAAAGTTTCTAAAACTAAGGTGCCATTCCAAAAGTGGAAGAGCTTTCCAAATTCAAGTAACTCGCTCAGGGTTGACTCTCAGGGCAGAAAATGGTCAAAGAACATGTACTCAGATATCTTGGAGATAGATGGAAATCCGCTTCCAAGGCTCCTCGAAGAAGAAGCTGTAGGAATAATCACAATGGAGGACGTCATTTAAGAGCTTTTACAGGTTCTAATTGTTTTTCTGAGCTTTCCTAGTAAGTAATGATGAGATGAAGTGGTGAGCACTTCATATTGAACACTGATATCATGTTTAGAATACATGAGACCTATTTAATAGTGACTCATGTCACAAGCTCATTCCTTCGAGCTTTTGACCATTTTGATCATGGCCTAATAATGGTCATTGTCTACCCCTTTTGGCCAAAAAAGACTACTATCTTTTTAGAACCAAATGATGATTTTGTTTTGATGAATCAAGGGCTCTGTTGGACAATAGTGATGAACAATATTCTTGTTCTTTTGAACCCTTGTAACATTGCTAACTAATGTTTCATTCTTTAGGAGGAGATTTATGACGAGACAGATCATCATTTGGACGAATCATGACAAAGATCAGATAATTACAAAGGGCTTGTTTTGTTCTCTAGGCAATTAGCCTTGATAGATAATTAGATTTTTTGAATGAGTGATAGTAATAATTAGGTGTTAGAAATGTGATTAAAAGGTGGGAAACCATTGCCAGAGATGCGCCAAAGGGATGGAAAAGTGCGATGATAGATGGCAGCTTGTCTTTGTTGTGTGTTGGACTGCATGATAAACCCTCTAAATGTAAAATATATGTCGGTGAACTGAACTCTGATAATGACAGGATAGGTCATAGATGTGTGGATTATGAGTTTGTTACATACCAGCACTTTTAATGGTATATTGACATTAGATGCTACTACTTTTTTGGAGTTTTTCTCGCATAATATCAAATTTAAGACCTTGTAGATGGGAGTTAAATACATGTCCTTTTCATTATTGCTTGTAAATATCACAGATCAATCATATTATATATGCAAATATTTTTAAAGAATGATGTTACTTTCATGCTTAAATGGAGCTCGTAAGTTATTGTACTAATCGTCAGTCTTATGCTTCATATGCCTTTCCCCTTCTCGTAACCAGACATGTTTCAAAACATACAACAATCACAGACACAACACAAAATCCTAACCTTGATCATAAAATTATAATATCTGAACGGCATCAATCTAGATTAGTCCACCTGTACGAGCAAAAATAATTTTCCCACACTGCAACAGGTGTCATTCAATCTTTCTTCAACTGATTCTGGAATCTGAATAGTCCCCAAAGTATTTAACGAAGCTTTCGCACACACTATATAAAGAAATTCAAAATACCAGAAAGAAAATTAGCTATAATTGCCTTTGAAGATGTCACAGAACGAAATATGTGAAGACACAAATTCATTGAAACTGACGCAATGAAGCTCTTTAAGACAAATTTCTGAGAATAGCAAATTATGGAACAGCTCTTAGTGACAATGTTTACTATGTCTTTCTTTCTTTCTCTCAACCTTGAAGTCCTTCTCTTCTAATCTGCGCTTCTTCGAGTGCTTCTTGTCTGAGCTTCTGGATTGAGTTTTCGTAACCTTTTTCTGGTTCTTCTGATGGAACTCCTATTTGTAAGACTCTAGCAAAGAAGGCTCAATAATACGTAGAATGTATAAACTCCTCGGGCTCTTCATGTCATTTTTCGAGTTTTAGCCTCCAAGGCACGGTGGTAAACAAAATTCACTAAAGTAATAAAAAAGAAAATTTTATATAATATACAATCTTTCTTTAACTCTTAATATAAATAATTTTAAAAATAAAAAATAAAAATAAATTTTAGTATATAAGGGAATCCCACGTGGGTTACTTAAATAAACTCTTTCTATTGGTCTTTTCGATTGATAAATTGTTTATGTTCAAATACAATGTACTTACAGACTTTTGAAGCAGCGAATAATCTCAAGTCCGCGATTATTAAAATTTGGATGAAGGACATTAGGATTGGGTCTATGGAGCCGGGCAACTGTACATGTCTGTTCTTTACATTCAGCATAAAAGAATTTTAGTAATTCTGCATGACAATTTTTTATGCATTTTGCACGAATTTTCTGCATCCCACACTGTAGAATTTTAACATTTTTCGCATTCTGTGCAATAAAATTTCTACATTTCAGCATTCTGCAATGTAAACATTTTGCATTCTACAGGGGAGAATTTTGCATATAAAATTGCAGTCAAATTTTTGCATAAACTTAAAGAACAAATATCCAATCAATTCGGTCTTCGAGATGACAAGATCGACCTCTTCAACCGGAAGTCAGTCATCGGATGGTGGTTTTCTGCCCGTTGTAATTGTTTTATTTATTTATTGATTTATTTGAGTCTGTTTGAAGCTTGGACGCCAATGGAGGAGATGAAATTGAGATTGAGAGTAAGAAAGAAAGTTCTCTGTTTGCACTGGGTTTTTGGCTGAAAATTAGAGAACAATTGTCCCAAAAATAAGTTTGTGCCATAGGCTATTTAACCTAATATGGATAGCTGTATGCGCAAGTCCTTGTAATTTTATTAAATTTATACACTCATCCTTATAATTTTAATTTATATAATTAAATTATAAAATTTTAAATAATTTATAATTAATAATTTTCTTTTAATTGAGGTTAAATCTAACTAGTAAAAATTTATGGCATTTTATATGTCAATTAAAGTTTACATACTAATTTTTTATTTTTGTTTTGTCATCATAATTCAATTACTCCTATCAAAATCATTTCCTATTAAAATTAAAACATATTTAATTTCCACCTCAAATCATGTTACAAGAATTAAAAAGAAATGGTTAAAATTTAAATTATTTAACGAGAATTAAAATAAAATAGTTAAAAGTTAATACTTTATAAACTAGTCTTGTTGATTTTATAAAATATAAGTTTAGAAAAACTATAGAATTAATGATTTGGGCATAAATATATTTTAGTTTTGATAAGAATAAATGAATTTTGATGATTAAACAATAATAAAATACTAACATATAAGATTTAATTGATATATAGGATAATGCCTAAGATTCCTTTAAGAGGAGTTAAGAAAGATGAATTAATTATAAATTATTTGAAATGTTAGGATTTAATTACAAAAAGTAAAATTATAAAGATAAGTTTCAAATATAATGTTCTAAGCACTAAAATATTTATTTTTTCTATAAACAAATAAATACAAAGGATGTCAAAGTAATTGGTAGCTTAATATTATTTCAAGGAGATTAAGAAAATTAATTTGTTTTGTTTAATTTTATTGTACTTACTAAAACTACCATTTATTGTAATAATCAAAATCAAAAGTTGCTTTATCGTTCTAATTACAAAGTTCAAGATAATTAAGAATTAAGAGAAAAATATGATCAAGAATAAATTTGTTAGGACTTTTATGATGAATTATAAAGTAATTAAGTGTCTATTAATGATAAGGGATGGTAAAAATAAAAAATTATTAATATTTTATTAAATTTCTGAAAAAATAGATTAAGAAAAGATAAAAAATTTCTTTCAAAAATAATAAATAAAAACGGACGCTAAAAATATTTTGTATAAGTTTCGCCTTTTCTTATATCTAATCTCGAAATTTGTGTATGTGGGTGTAGTAATTTAATATTTCTTCTTATTATTAAAAAATACTATTTGAATAATGATCGTAAGAATTAATAATTATGAATGTTAAGTGCTATTTAGCTAAAGTTGAAGGGTTAATTTATAATTTAGCATCTGGGTCTGTTCAAATAGAGTTAAAAGGGTTTAGCCGCGGACTCACAGACTTCCAACAACCAAAGTGGCGGCGTTCAACTCTACATGCACACACTCTTCCAACACCAATCTGCGCAATCTGAGTCCAACCATGTCTATAACCCACAGCTTCACTGCTTCAATCTCTTCTTCTTCCTCCAATTTCTTAGCTGCCTCTGACTTTAAGTCCATGTAATTGACCTTAACGCCATTTCCTTTCTCATGTTCTTTGGTTTCCCGCAAGAAAACAAAATGAATCCTAGCTATCAAAGCTCAGATGGAGTTTTTTATTTGTTAAAAATGGCAACTTTTATTTTTCCTGGTTAAGGCTCAACATTTTTATATATATATTTTTAAAATTTTGGTTATTGCAGGAGTCAGAACGTTTCATTGCCAGCCAAAAGCTTGGGCATCTGTAAATGCGTTGCCACACCCCAAGAGCAACAAATTGGTACCATTGAATCTTCTTTCGTCTTATTGCTTTATTGTGAAGATTATGATTATGGTTGTGTTGTGGCCTGGCAATAATGGAGGGCAGATAGTGCGGAAATGTTGTCTACTTATCCCTGATTTCAGTGAAATCAGCAAAAGATCTTCGCAGTAGCTGTTTTGTTTTTACAAAGTTTTGCCAAAAGCTAAAAAGAATACAAATGTCACTTTTGAACCTCGAATAGGCTGGAAATACAGTTTTAATACTACTTCATGCTAGGTTCGTCTCCCTTAAGTTTCAGAGAGAATGAAAAGCAAATACTTTTGGCACCTTCCGTCTTGTGTGGAAATTGCATATAAAGAGGCACATGCCTTAAAAGGGGTAAAGATTGACATTTTGTTATCCACTATCATAGTAGCCTAATATGTTTTCTTTTCGTTTTGAAGCCTACAAGACAAAGGTCGCCCGCAATGCAAACATAGCTAAACTTCAAGCTGGTTATCTCTTTCCAGAGGTCTGTAATGCAACTTAGAACTTTCTTCTCTTGTTCTTACTTTGCCATAAGTCTAGAGGAGCTGCTGCTTTGGTTTATGATTAAGTAGCGCTTATTTGGTTAATTCATGTGCAATTTTTTATTAGATATGCAGATTTAGAGTGGACTGTAGTCATTTTATCACATTAAATGTTCTTTTCTAGAAAGAAAAATTCTGCTACTTTTGCTGCTTATAGAAATTTTTAATGGATGTGACGGTTGAGATTGCCCTTAGTCTTTTCCTCTGTTTAATTTTGAGATTAATGTTTTTATGATGTTTAACATTGCACTCATTTTAATTCTATGCCCAGTGAAAAATTTTTCCATTTTTTCTAATCCTTTGATTTTTCTATTCAACTTTTTTTGGGGGATAGGTTGCCAGAAGAAGATCTGCACACTTGCTGAAGTATCCTGATGCAAAAGTCATAAGCCTAGGGATTGGTGACACCACAGAACCTATACCTGAAGTCATAACTTCTGCAATGGCAAAGGTCGAATTCTTGACTGACTGAAGCTAGAATATCAAATACCATCTGCCTTTTATTAAACATAAACATTTTACTATTTCCTATTGGTTAATTGTATATATTAATGAAGCAAGTTAAATTAACATGAAACTATAATATGCATTGTTTTATTTTACTGATTCATATTGCCTGATTCAATAATGACATTATTTAAGCTAAAACAACCATGTCAAAGATCAGATCTTACTGGGAAGTTTTAGAAGCACATTGGATATGGACTGCATAATAACAGCCAAGCCTTATCCCCTTAGATGGGATATCTTGTACATGAACTTCATATGATATATTGAAATATGTAAAGAAATGACATGTTATATAAGTATGCTGCATACAGGATTACTTTTCTTAAATAGAAAATCTTGATTCAAAATGATTTATTTTTCTAACAGAGAGCGAATGCATTGTCCACTATAGAGGGTTATAGTGGTTATGGAGCCGAACAAGGTGAAAAGGTATGTGATTTTAATCTGTCTAAGAGGTGTTTTCTGTTTTCCATTTTAATGTTGATGTATTTTTCCAAAATTGTTACATTTTCTCTCATCATGTGCAAGTCATTGAAGTATATTGTTTTGTCTTGCTGTCAGAATAGACCACAATGTCTCTTTTTTCAGGCAGAACACATTCCATGACTTACATATTAATTGTTAAACCAATTCTTTCCCATATGTTAGTGAGAAATTATAAGATGTGTGCCAAAATCATGTTGTAACCTCGCCTTTTCTTGATCAACAAGGCCTTTTAGGAAGAAAATAGAATATGATTTTTGTTCATGCATCAGCTTATTCCTTAAGTTCACATACACTTGACTTAATTGGAATTTATCTTGTAAAAAATTATATTGATAATTATTTTGCGGTTCACATAAACTTAAGTTTTACAATGGTTTTTGACCTGTTGCACTATTATGTATGTTCTGATTTAGTTCACTCTTTTTCTAATTCCAAATGGTTTGTTTCTGTTTAATTTTAGCTTTTTCTGTCTGGGATTTTGGGGGTGTGTGTGTGTGTGGGTGGGTGAGGGGGGAGAGAGAAGAAATAAGGTAATTTGATGGTTAACAGACCTCCTTCTAACAAACTATGCATTCTGTTATCATTTCAGATTGGACAATCCATTAATATAACAAATGGAGAATTATAAATGGATCAATTCTTTTGATTTTTATTGCACATTCAGAATGAATGGACTCGCTATTGGACTGGTTTACTCATGGGATTGATCACCACTTTAGTGACTTTAGTGGATCAGCTGGTTACTCTAGAATCCAAATTATTTTATTTTCTGATGTTAGTAATGCTTTAGCACTCAAATAAGATTATTCTCTTCTCAAGATATTTACTTTATCCATTATGTAGGAAATGGAATTAATTTCTATTTATAACATTCTTGTATGGTGGGATATGCAAGTATAGCCCCTAAAATAAGCCTTATTTTTATCCTTTTGTGGATTTACTGAGATAGATATAGAAAGAATTGGGATCAGGTTCATGATGCTAATCATCACTTAGCTTCATAAATTTAAGCCCATTTAGATCTAGGGTCTTTGGATGTTTTTGTATTTTTTGTTTTCAAAAACTGTTTTTGGGTTTAGAGAAAAGAAAGATCAAAGTGCCATTGGCGGAGCAAATAAGGAAATGTTTTGTTAAATTAGAAAATTGCCATTAGGAGCAAAAATAAGTTAAGAAAATATCTAAAAATTGTATCTATTTTTGAGTTATACTTTTGGAGTTATAACTTTTTGAAATTGATTATAAAAACACTTATCTGAGCAAGAATTTTTGTTTTTAAAAACATTAAAACTAAGAACTGTTTTTTGTAAAAATAGTAAAACTGTTTTTATTTATTTTTTTTTGCAAAAACAGTAACCAAATAGACCCATATATTCTATTTTTTTTTTCTTTTTGTGTATATGTGCGCATGTAATTTTTTTAGTACTCAAAGAGTGATGGGGTTTCTTATCTATGCAGCCTTTGAGATGTGCAATTGCTTCAACATTCTACAGTGATCTTGGCATAGAAGAAGATGATATATTTGTTTCAGATGGAGCAAAATGTGACATATCTCGCCTTCAGGTTTGACTATTTTTATTTTAATCTTAAGTTACTGCCTCTGCTCATCCTGATCTTTTTGTCTTTGCTCCTCAATGATGCTTGTTTAGAAGTTACAATGGCTCCCTTGGTCAAGAAAAGGAAATAAAAATAGGGAATTTTTTACTCTCATGTTCATTTTAATTCTAATTGTTCTTCTATTATTTTCATGTTGCGATAGCTTGTCTTTGGCTCTGATGTAACCATGGCTGTGCAAGACCCATCATACCCGGTAATTCATGTTAATTTAATATCATCTTATCATCAGTCATTTTAGTATTTCATTTGCTTTTATTTGGTATTAAAGTTGAGCTCAATTCTTCCTTTGTCATTGATAATATTGATCTACTAAGTTTATTCTGGCCGATTTTTTTTCATTTATTTTTTCATCATCACCTTTTGGTTTAATGGAAATTAGTTGGATCGGCCTGTATCTTGTCCATTTTTTTGTTGATGCGAGAGCTAGAAATGATGTTTTTCTTTGTTTAAATCTTTCAAGAAAACAGCCTTAGGATTTGATTAGAGTCAACTTCTATAGAATTTTTTGTGACTGTCCAGGGGATGTTTTGCTGCTTGACTCTAAATAGTAAACACTTGGGAAGCTTAAGTGTGTTTTACTAGGGTTTAAATTTCCACTGACTCACAAACATGCATGCATAATTCTTGCTCAGTATCATCTATGTTACTGTACTGAAAATATCTATATCACCGGGCCTTTGGCAAAGATTGATATAGGCTAGTTCTTTTGTTGGGTTTTCTTTCTGGCTGCTTGAGCCCAATCAATGGCCTTTATGATGCATATCATCATTTTTGCATGGGCTGACAAAGTTGCAATTATCAAAGCCAAAGTGAATCAATGTATACTTCTGAGGCTTATTTCTATGTTGCAAACTCTGCACTTTTTATTAGATGATAGTTAAGTATATATAAGCATTACAGTTTTCTTTTCAGGAATTCTCTTGATTATATTCTTATTGGGAACAGCTTTAATATTTATTAGAAATGAAACAGGCAAAGGATGAGCCCTGTGTTATTCTGCACAAATTACTTTCTCTTGTCTTCCTGGCTGAAAGCTCATGTTAATTTCTTTATTTGCAGGCGTATGTAGATTCAAGTGTTATAATGGGCCAGACTGGTCAATACCAGAAGGATGCGGAGAAGTATGGAAACATTGAATACATGAGGTGTAGTCCAGAAAATGGCTTCTTCCCTGACTTGTCTACTGTCTCAAGAACAGATATAATATTTTTCTGTTCACCAAACAATCCTACTGGTGCTGTAGCAACAAGGGAGCAACTAACTCGGCTAGTGCAATTCGCTAGGCACAATGGTTCTATAATAGTTTATGATTCTGCATATGCAATTTATATTTCAGATGACAGCCCACGTTCCATCTATGAAATTCCTGGTGCCAAAGAGGTATTAGATGTTTAGAAAGTAGGTTATGTTCACTTTTGTTTTTTGTTTTTTGTTTTGGACCAAGATAATTCATTGAGATAATAGATGGTTTTAAATGCAAAATAATTTTCCTTAGAATGCATTTGATTGATATGGATTCTCTTCATACATTATTGGCACTTTGCTTATACTACAAGTTGCTTTGTAAAAGTAGTAGAACTTTGAATTAATTTCTTCCATACATGTTATTTTTTCTTTCAATGCTATGCATTTGAGGTTTAATTGTTGCAAGAACTGTAAATTTTTCTAAGAGTGTCATTAATGACATTTGTAAACACGAGGTTGTATGATCTCAGTCCCATCTATCAAAGCAACAGCAAAAGTGTACTTCCTTCGTAGAACTATGATCCTCTTGTGCCCACCAGACATATTTGCTTCGCTGTTTTTCATTTTTAACCACTATAAGAAGGTCTATGATATTATGATGGATATGGGATGGAGGAAATTTCCAATCAAGGACTATTGGTTGAATTGTCTATAAAAGGAGGACTGGAAGTTGTTTTGGCTGAATGCAGTTGGGTTCACATAGGGAACTGCTCTTAATCTTAGTGAGTGCCTTGGGGGTATATTTCTAAAGCACATTAATTTGCAGGTTGCCATTGAGACTGCATCATTTAGCAAGTATGCTGGGTTCACTGGAGTCCGATTGGGTTGGACTGTAGTTCCAAAGCAGCTGTTGTTTTCAGATGGATTTCCCGTTGCCAAGGACTTCAACCGTATTGTTTGTACTTGCTTCAATGGTGCATCCAATATTTCCCAAGCTGGCGGTTTAGCTTGCCTCTCACCAGAAGGCCTGAAGGTCAGTTTTTGTTTATGCCAAGGAAAGTGAGAATATTATACATTCTTAATTTTCAAGTCTCTGAGTTATATTCGTCTAGAATATATTATACTGCTTATAATACTCTTCATTTATCTCATCAAGTTCAATGCAATCCTTTTTCCATCTTGAAAAATAGAAGCTGAGGTCTCCCAAAACCGGTCCACAATGTCAGAACCCTTTGGTTGTGTTTAATTCAATTGTGCAAACAAACAATTGGCATAGCACCTTACCTTTGTAGTCCATAATCTACCATTGTCAATCACCTTTAATAAGGAATATGCGACAATGGATGCAAAATTTTTTTGCGTAGAGATATAGAAAAAGCTAGGAATTATAAATTCAGCATAGATTTGCAAAAAGACTTGAAAAGAATTGTTGTGATATGCTGCATGACAATGTTGTCACGATAAATTTTTATGCAGGCAATGAAAGGGGTTGTGGGATTCTACAAAGAAAATACTGACATAATTGTGGAGACATTCGAATCTCTTGGATTCAAAGTTTACGGAGGCAAAAATGCACCATATGTGTGGGTGCATGTTCCCGGCCAAAGCTCATGGGATGTTTTCAGTGAAATTCTTGAGAAGACTCATGTGGTTACCACTCCAGGGAGCGGTTTTGGACCTGGTGGGCAAGGTTTCATCAGGGTTAGTGCCTTTGGTCACAGGGAGAATATTTTGGAGGCCTGCAGGAGATTCAAGCAGCTTTACAAATGAATTTAGAGAATCCAATTGGTTTCGATCTGTATCCTCATCCTGATTAGGACTGAATATTTCTAATTTGTGCTGTTGACAATCCCTAAGATTTCAACATTAGTATCTATAGGTGGCTATTGTCAACCGAATAAAAGTGTCTTATTTTTTTCTGCTTGAAAAAGAACATTTTATAAATAGAGAATAGCACACACAGAAGATGATAAGGAATCTTCAAGATATATATATATATATATATAAAGTAACGTTATTCTTATTCTTCTTTGGTCACTCCTTATGCACTCTCTCCTTATGGGTTGTGGGATTCATAATTATGTGTATTTCACTATTTATCAGAGGAGAGTAATAGATTACTCCTCTTTTAAAAAATGTACATTTTTAAAAATATTTTTTGAAAATTTAAACTAAATATGATAAGTTGACATTCTCTTATAATATTCTAAAAAATGTGAGGAGTATTCTGGAAACCAAACATTAGTTGAAAGGTGCAAAGGCAAAAAAAATACTTTCCCTCGAAATGTTATTTGTCAAGAAAAATTTTAAAGTAAAGAGAGTGGGTATTTTATATTTATGTGACATAAGAATATTTTAAATTTAGTGAAAGAAATAAATTATTTTATTTATTATTTTATTAAAATTTTATTCCCATTAATATTTTATTTTATCATTATTTATTATTTATAATAATTGCTAGCCATCATCTTATGTACATTTTTAAGATTGTTTTTTATTTAATATTTTTTTAAATATTTTTATGAGAGGAGATAGGTATCTCATATTTATATGATATAGGAATATTTTAAATTTAGTGAAATAAATAGACTTTTTTATTTATCATTATATTAAAATTTTGTTATCATTAATATTTTATTTTACTACTATTTATTATTGATGATAATTATTGACTATTACATATCGTTTGCAGTTATTTACCATCAATGACCAATAACTAATGATCACTGTCTACTGCCTCATGTTTATGACCACTACATATTATCACTTATGTTAATAATTACCATTGATCACTATTTATTATTAATGATCATCATCAGTTATTATCTATTATTAAGGATCATTATTCATCACCATTTGTCATTGATAATCATCATTCGTTAATTGTCATTACTTATTCTTAGTAATTATTATCATTCACCATCCATTATTAGTAGTCACTCCATGTTGAAGATTATCATCTATCACCACCTATTGTTATTTGCAATCCATACTTAATAATCTCTGTTAGTGACCATCTGTTGCTAGTTACCTTCAGTCATTATCTATTATTAATTACCCTTATTAATTATTATTTATTATCAGTAATTATTATTTATTATTATCACTGTTGACTACCACCACTATCATTACTTATTATCATTAATCATTGTTAATTATCACCTATTGTTAGTTACCACCCACCGCCATTGATTACTAAATTTTCAACAGGATATTTTTAGTAATTTAATAATATATTTAAATATATATATGAAATAATTAAAATATAATATTTTAATATTTTTAAAAATATTTCTAATTAAATCAAATATGGTACATCACACTCCTAAAGATTAAATTCCTAAGAATATTAAGATTTTTAAAAATGTTCAATTTTATGAATTAAATGCCATCCCTAGGCAATGATGCATTTTTGTTTTCTATTTGTATCGAACAATAATTGTCCATATTGTATAAAATTAAATAATAGTAACATTATTATGTTGTATTGTATTATATATATTTCATGTATGATATGAAATTTTTAATTAATATATAAAATCATGAAAATTTAAATAGGATTATCTTTATAATTTTATTATATTTTTTTCTTTTATTTTTTAATTTTTAAAATTTTTTGATTTCATATTTATTTTTGTTTTGATATTTTTAATAATTTTTTAAACTCATTTATTGAGTTTGAAGATAAATATATATTTTTAATTCTCTTTCTATATTTTTTACTCTTATTGTTGATTAGAATGATGATTTGTAACATATTTAAACTTTTGCTTGCATATATGTGGATTTTGCCACATTATTTTAATATAATAAATGTATAATATGATATATACATCAAACTATTTCATCTATGTCTAGTCATAAATAATATATTTAATAAATTATGTTTTAATATTAATTTATGACACATGTCTTTAATCTAATTCAATAAGAAAAAGGTAATTATAATTTGAGAAAATTATAATATGCCTTTCTAAATTTTCACTAAATGATAAAAATGGTATATAAACTTTAAAACTTTATATTTTACTTTCCTTATCTTTGACTAGTGATAAAAAGATACATGAAATTTAAAACTTTGCACTTCATCCTTTTAAACTTTTAGAAAAAGTGAAAAAATCAATTTTGGATTAAATCTAATAGCAATATCTATTGATTTTTATTTTTTCATTGTGCTAAGCCATTTTTTAGTTTAAACAAAGGAGGGAAAAAAAACTTAAGTTTGATAATAGATTCTCTAAGAAAATCAAAGATGCGTTTAGAAATTAAGATTCAAAATCACTTTTAGAATTTGACTTAAAGTTTTTTTCTAAACATATAAGTTATTTTAAATATATTAATTTGCTTAATATTTTAAGAATGTGTAAAATAAATTAAACATTACATCTCAAATTCATTGTGCCTCCTATAGATCAAAACTATCATTTATATATTGATCTTTGAGATAGTAATTTACTGAAACAATAAATAGAAACTTCTATGATATTTCTTAATTGTGTTGATCAAATATGCCAATTTTTAAATCTATCAATTTGATAGAATTTATTAGGCTTTCATAATTATAAATTTTTGAAGATTTTTCAAAAATTTTTTTCCACTAATTCAACTTGATCAAATATCATGTATTTTTCAAGTTTTAACAACTATCATAATATTTTTCATAATTTTTGAATGACTTATCGTATATATTACCAAAATAATATCTATATTTAAATTAAAATTAATGATTTTATATTTTCTAAAAGTTTTGGGGTTAAAGTATAAGTTTCAACTTTTATATATCATTTTTATCATTTAGATAAAGTTCAATGAATAAAGTGTTAGATTTTAATATTTATGTATTATTTTCATCATTTAGTCAAAATTGACGAAATAAATTATATTTTCCTCTTATAAGAATTTTAAATTCATTAAAAATTAGAAATTATAATTCTCATTAATCTATCTATTATATAAAAAGTAAGATTAATTTGTTTTTAGTGTTGTGGCACATGGCACTTTCTTACATTTCTTTTTTCAAACCTAAAAAATTTTAACAACCAACTTTTTGCTCTCTCTTTCTTACTATTTTTTTAATATTAAATTATAATTACAATCATATACAACTAACTAGCCAAATAAATAATAATATAATAATAAATTTATATATAATGACATAATAATAAAAATAAACAATAATATATTATATAATGTTATAATATATTTATATTTTATTATCTATCTATCTATATATATATATATATATATATATATATATATATATATATATCTTATTCGATATTTCTATATATAAATTCAAAGCAATTTAAATAAATATATGTCTATGATTTTAATATATTTTATCTTTTTATTTCTAATTTTTATTAGTATTCATTTTTATATGATCCCTTTATACTAATTTTTTCATTTTTTCATTTTCCCCTCTTTTTACATTTTTCAATTATTTAAAAAATAAATAATAATTTTTATAATAATAGTTTTATATATAATGAAAATTTATATATATGATAATATTATAATATAAATAAATAATAATATAACATATTATATATAAGCTTTATATTAAATTATACACAATTTTATATATAAAAAATCATGGCTATTTACATTAATTAATGTCTATAATTTTATTATGTTTTTTCTTGATTTTAAATTTTTAATACTGATTTTATTTTTTTAATATTTTGTAATATATAATATTATGTTTATGTTATATATACTATATTATATATTTTTTGTAGGTAAAATAATGACAATTTAAATGGATTTATATCAATAACTTTACTGTATTTTCTTTCTTTCTTTTTTATTTTCTTTATTTCAACCTTCTTTTTGTATTATAACAAAAATAAATAATAGCATAATAATAAAGATTATATATATTTTTTTAATTTAAATAATAATGATGTAAATAATAATATATTTTTTAATATAATATTTTATTTATATTATATTATATTATATATATCTCTTACCCTATATTATAATTTTCTACTTATAAAGTGAGGTCAATTTGAATTGATTTATTTCTACAATTTAATTGTGTTTCTCTCTTTATTTTTTTAACTAATTTTCTTGTTTTTCTAATCTTAATTATGCAATGGTTTTGAAGTACAGATAGAAGCATTTTTTTCCTAAGCTTTCATTTTAATATTTTCAATAATTTTCCTAAACTTATATGCTAAGTGAAAAAAATATAGTCAATACAATATTTTTACTCTTTTTTTTGGACAAATTAAAATGAGAATTTATGATATGTATGCTTTTATCCTTATATATATATATTTGAGTATTCTTTATCTTAAAAATTTTTTGCAACACTGTTTTAGAATAAACTATAACTTGATACTTATATTAAAAATATTTTAATTATATTTTATTATATATCATAAATTTTAATTTTGCATAGGGTGAAACTAGTTAATAAAGAAACAAAATAGATAAAATTGCTTTTTAAAATGGTTAATAGCTTCTAGTCATAAAAATGTTACAATTGAAATTGTCACTCCTAAAGGGAAGTGTAGTTATGCCACTCCTTTAAGGATTCTAGAATTTCTTTTCAATGAAATATACCAAATGATAACATCTCAAGTATAATCTTAAACAACTATATCCTTGTTATATCCAAAACTTCTTGTCTTTTGGTATATGTTTTTTGCATAGCACAAAGCTTTATTTTGATGTCCTGAACTTTGAAGATTAATTTCCAAAAAAAAAAAATGCTAGTTAAAAAAAATTATACTTTACTAAATGATTTTGATTCAAATGGTGCCCATTAGTTGTGGAAAACAATTTTAGCTAAAACTTATTATGATATGAACAACTATGAGGGCCTTTGTCTAATCATTAAGAAATTGGGTGCATTGTGTTTCCTCAAGCCATTATTTATGATATTTAATAACCAAGATGTGGCTGAAAGTCGTTAATTTAAGTAGTGTTTGATGTTTTTTGAAGGTTTAGTGCCTTTCATTACATTCAAGGTTTAATCTTTAGTTTTGTATGTATACATCTAGTGGTTTAACCATTAGAAAAAATAATCATAACAACAAGATATGACAAAGGATGTTGCTAGATGTTTAGTTTATCTTGGATCATTAAGGGACTGTGTACAATGCTTAAAATGAATAAATATGTAGATACTTAAAATCATGCTCCCTAGAGTTTTTTTTCCCTAATGAGATTAAATGAGCTAAAATTGTTGAAATTTAAATTACATCATAGTATTTTCTGTTGACGGGTAGTGTTTTCGTTAGTTGAAAACAATAACTTACCAAAAAAATTATGCTACAAGAAAAATAAAACTCTATTTCAAAGGAAATTGGAAAGCAGAATAAAAGCAAAAGTCAAGACCAACTAATAACAACAACAATAATGTTGCAATGTCCTATTTTCAATTTTATCCATTGTGATGCTTCCATCTCATCATTTACAACATAATGGACAAAATTATCTTAAAACTATTGCTTAAATTTGAATTCCAACTAATCTTGTAGAAAAATTAAAAAGAAATAGGCTTTTTCATTAATTTCACTAAGCATAAATTCAATTAGATATTTCATTTAAGTACTAATATGTCACAATAGGAAAACAAATAACAAGGAAAATAACATTGTTCCTTGTATGAGAGCATGGATTCCTTCTTCATTATCCAACTTTAATTTTTTATTGTTACAACAAAATCTCGATCTCAAAACAACAGCAAAACAAAATTCATTTTAAATGCTATCAGGTCCTTTTTCAATGAGCCCATTGCTCAAAGTAGCTTGATAGCCTTATAGAAATTAGGGAAAATAATCTTCTTGTCCAAAAATCCAATTATACAACTGTGAAGGCAACTTACCAACTAATATTTAGAATTTTTTATTTGTAATGTTTTGGCCTTTGTTAATATATTTCCTATATCATTTACAGCAGTAAAACCATCACATTGTTATGAGGGAACCTAAATATGGTTTACTCCATAAGTTCAAGAAATGTATAATATGAATTAGTCAATCCAAAGAGATCTAGTTGGAATATGCAAGATATTCCAATATTAAGAACACTTATGAATAAAATGTCAACACATTAGAAAAACTAACTTATGAGCAATAATTTGAAAGATCCTATAATTTAAAAAGGAAAATTCAAATTACATAAGGAAAAGAGATGATAGTTGGTCAATTGTCAAGGCTAGGATAGTTAACAAACAATAAAACTAGTTCAAGATAACTTAATAAATATTCAATTAAATCAAGCATAGAAACCTTTTAGTTCATCAATATACTGGTACTTCTTTAACCCAAAAGAAATAAAAATTTGCAACATCACTAAAATTCATATCATACAACTGTGTAACTCAAATTAGAATTAAAGTAAGTTTATTTCTAGCTTTTAACATGCCCTTGTCAATCATTTTATGAATAAGCTTCCCTGCCTTGTCATTCTGATTATCTTCTAGGAGGGCTTGAATAGTTGTTTCATAACCTACAGCATTAGAGATGTAGTAACTATCTTTCATTTTTAAAAGCAAAGTAATTGCATCATCAAACAAACCTTCTTTACAAAGCCCATTGATCATAATGTTGTAAGTACGCATATCTAGATAATAATATTCATTGTTCAAAAGATGCTTAAACAACTCTTGAGCAATATTGATTCTTGCACCTTTGCATAACCTGCCAAGAAGTATATTACACATGCACAAAGTAGGAAAATCCCTTGGTTACCAAATTGCATATATAATGAAATTGCCTTTTCAATAATAATGTTTTTACAAAAAAAATCCAACAAATTATTGTAAGTGAACACATTAGGGTTTTGGCCTATAAAATATATTTCATTGACAATATCTTGTACATAAAAGAATCTTCCTAATTTGCACAAACTATCAATGAGATTATTGTAAGTTAAAATATTAGAAACAAATTATTCTTGTATATTTCTTCAATGAGAGCTAGGATTGTATCCACCTTTTTAGTCTTGCAATATCCATTAATCATAATATTTTAAGTTCACATATCTGGAGACAAACCCTTTTTGACCATGTTATTATATAATTCTATTACCTTGTTCACTTTATTGTTTAACCAATATCCATCCAACAAAGCATTGTAAGCAACAATATTAAGGTAATGAGCTTTTTCCTTCATCATATCAAGCACTTGTTAGGCTTCTATGACATTTCCTTTTTTATATAAGGTATCAACCATTATATTAAAGATATAAACATTTGGATTGATGTTCTTCAAAACCATTTCTTGCAAGAATTGAGTTGCTTCTCTCAATTGGCCTTTCATGCAAAAAACATGAATTAGACAAGTGATAATATTAGGAGAAGTCCCTTGACAATCATTTCAGAACATAAATCACTTGTGTCACTTACGAATCCATCCTTGCATAAGCTATCAATGACTATAGTGTACACTACTACATTAGGTTTAATTGCTTGTTCGGCCATCTTTTGTAGTTATTCAAATATAGTCCTTGTGCTTCCTATCTTACATAGTCCATTGATCAAGGTCCCATAAGTGACTTCATCAAATTGGAATATGATTGCAACTAGTCTATCTTGAAACTCTAATGCTTTCCTAATCTTACCATTAATACACAACCCTTTCATTAGTGTTGTCATAGTAATTTTATTTGGATCAAATCCCCTTTTAAGAATCTCTCCCATCAAAGAAAATGCAAAACCCATTCGACCCAAATGGTAGTAACTATTAATTAAGATGGTCAAAATAATTAAATTTGGCTAAATTCCTATTGACTGCAATTGTCTATAAAGTGAAGCAGCACTAGAATAATGTTTCATCTTAATAATGACCCCTCAAATCTAGTTAATTTCAAGAATAGATTGTGGAGAATGCTTATTGAGCAAGACATTGAATGATGCTACGGCATCATCAGTCTTATCAAATCCAAAAAGATTATTGAATTTTCTACTTTGGGATTGTTTATATGACAAGAGCAAGTTTTAGATTGCAAGAATAGATGGGAATTTCAAATGGGTATACCTAGTGTCCAACATTTTCACCTCCGCCTTCTTTCGCTTGAAATGACTTTTGTTGCTTTAGTGTTTCTATTTACACTTGCGGATTAGAGGGCAGGAAAAATTTAGAGACCAATTTATGCTTCCATGCCTAACCATGAGTATTAAAGGTCAAGGTAAGAATGAGATAAATCCAAATTTGGATTTTTCTTCCCCACTTTGTGTGAAGTTTATAAGAAAGCAAGATATTTTATTTGTTAATATATAATTAAATATTACAGATTTTAATATAAAACATTTTGACCTCATTGAAAAAAACCTTAGTAATGGAAATGAAGTATATCATAATAATTTTTTTTATTAAATTAATCCGTTGCTCTTCATATTTTTTCTTCTAATTTTTAGATTATTTTCTATGATTTATTTGGTTTTAATTGAGTATTTATAATTTTAATTCATTTCTAATTAATTCATTATTGAGTGACGGATAATTTTCTCAATGCATTTTTCTTACAAAATCCATGTCATGTAATGATTTATAGTGTTTTTATGTTACACTACATTCAAATAAACAATAACCTGTACTCAATAGTGGGGAAGGGAATCTTAAAATTTGAATATTCCATTTTAGTTCCAAAGCAGAATTCGTCTCATCTTCCTCCTCTCTTCAAATAATTAAGTGAGCTGCACATAAAGGAAATAAAGTCCCTTCCACTAGTAATTGCATTAGTAGCTTGTTAACGAATGAACTTGACACTTATTACTGAGTAAGGAGTTAATAAAAAATAAATTAAAATTATGAAAACCCAATTAAAAGTAAATAAATTATAGGAAGCAATTTTCAAATTCACTAAAATTACACATTAATTAAAAATGTAATTTAATTCAAATATTTAAATTGTTTTAAAACATAGAACATTGTTTATTAACATTTGACACCTTCTTGATGAGTTTAATTTACAGAACAAGATTTTTTATATTAGGTACTTTTTTATAAAATTGCATTTTTGGAAAAACATATTAAAAGAAATTTAGGTACACTTTATCATTTTTGCATCCTTGTTATATATTCAATATATAATATCATTTTTATATTCATTCTTGTTCTCACATTTTTTAATAAATGTGGAACTATATTTACATTAAAATTTTCCCTAGTTATATATTTTTAGATTATATTATGTGTGAAAATAACTACACATAAATGAATAGAAAATAACATATAAATATATGACCAAAATTCAGTGCCAATTATAGGTTATGTTGAGGATAAATACGATGTTAAAACACAAAATGCATGGTTTGGTGGTAAGAAATTTCCATGATACACTAAAGATTTAAACTTTCTTGCTATCAATTTATCAATAAAAAAAATTAAAAGCTAAAAATTTGTTTGAAATTGATTATAAAAATAAAAAATGATGATTTACTATTATCAAGGATTTTAGATTGGTGGATGTTAAATTTGGCTATAAAACCTCAAATGCCATCTTTGATTGTGATCTAAATTTGCATACTACCAATGTCTTGGCTGACCTTTCACAATACTACAATTCAATTCCAAACTATTGCACAATATGAAGATGAATTGCCCAACTTTTCTTTTAAAATTTCTTTATCACTCTAGCTATAAGAAGTCTTGGTGATAGGTGCTCTAAGTTACATCCATCTCAGTTTGTTGGCAGTAAATAATCAAATCCTTGACTGCATAGTAATTTAGCATTTAATTATTTTGATAGAGTAATAGAGACATGAAAGACGATATCTCCTTTCACTATGGATTTGGAGTTTGCATTGCAGAAGTTAAGTTGTATCCTTACAATCATTTTCTTTCATATTGATTTGTAATTACTCCTTAGTTAATTGACAAATCAAATTGGTTTAATTTCTTATGAAAAAGGATCTGAAAATAAAACAAGCAGTAATTAACTTGCACATTGTGTCTCAATTTTAAATCGATTTCCTCAATTATAAAATCTTGAATTCAAGAAATAGAATAACACTCAAGTTTACTCCTTATTTGGAAGAATTTAAAAAATGGGGCTGATTAGCGTTCACCAATGAATGATAATTCAATTCATTTGTTTAGTAACATTTGCTTTTACAAGATCTTGAATTCTAAAAAATTTGTCATGATAGAGTGGTGGTTTTTTTGCTTTTTTTTTGGACTTGTTTAGCAATGATGGGATCGCCCAGCTTGTAGAGTTTTATATCTTAAGCAACTCTTTTAGCAATCTGATGGTTTTTATCCAGCAGCTGAAAGTAAAAGAGGTTGATTTAGGAAGTCAAATTTGGAAAACTTATGCTAATTTGATTTATTGGAAAACTAAATATTTTTTATTTTTTATTTTTTGAAATCAGTTCATTAATCATCATTCATGGCAGTTTCATCATGTAAGAGTTGATGAATGCTCCAGTTGGCAGGGGGATGAAATATGATGATGATGATGTAACTGTAATTGTAATCACTCTTGGGATAAGCCAAAGGATTTAAAAAGCATTAGCATATATTTAAAATTTTTCTTGGATGTCCTTGGTCATGTCCATGGATAGAAATCATTTCTTATAGAAAATAGCCATATTTTTATTTATTTTTTCTTTTTTTGGTAAAAAAGTGAAACAAATTTTAAAATGCTTCCAAACATGAAATATGCTAGTATAAATATTTTGGAGGATACTGACATAATTCTATTATTTAACTGTAAGTTAAAAATGATTATTGCAATTAAAAATCATATTATATTAATATAATTATATTAAAAAATTATTCGCTAACCAATAATTCTCATGAAAGGATTGATAATATTCTATTATTTCTATCCAAACTACTATGACATATTAATAGTGGAAAATGCTATACTCATAGCAAGAATGTAAAAGCCAACCTTGTACCAATAAGAGAGTATCTCAACTCTTCATAAAACCTTTTTATAACATTGTTCTTTTTATTTCATTATCAACATGAAGTGTCTTCATTCTAACTTGTGGGGCACAGATACATAACACATTAATTTTGCAATATTTTTAAGGCTAAAACTTGTGCTACTGCTGCCAACAATATCTAAACCCAACAAAATGGATGGCTCTAAGTTTTAAGGCACCGGTAACGCAAGTTACAAACAAGGATCTTCTTCTTCTTCCTTTTTTAACTATCTTTAAATCCGAGAAGAAAAATGTAGTCCTATTGATATCGAACTTTTACATATGATACTAAAAAATTCATTTGAGACTTATTCTTCCTTTTTGTGGTTGCATAGGCATAATACATACATAGTTTTACCTCTACAGTCCTTATGATACCCACACATATTGGAATTAAATGTAACACACTTGACGATTGTAACAGGTTCCTCACAAACAGAACTTTCTTGGATATGGCAATGTGGTTGAATGTTCTCAATTTCAGACTGTCAATCCTCAAAATTTCATTATTTGAACAGAGCAAATCACCCATGGAGAAGCTGTCATAGCCATCATCAGATCACCCGATCTTCCATCATCAAGCACAACAACCCAAGAAGCCATCAACTACAAGGTCAAATAGCTGAAACAACAGCAATACATCAACACACGGTGCATCCTTTGGGACTTTACTCTTTCCCATTTTAAATCCATTGGAAAAGAAGATAATGAAGAGGAAAATTTGTGAGATGGGGTTTGAATCATCCAGTTCCCCATATCTGTAGAAAGCACTAGAGAACAAACTTATACTAGGAATACGTTGTTTTTTTGAAAAACATTGATCATATTTTCATGTGACCACTTAAGAAAATCAGAGGAAATTTTCATGATATGAAAACAATATAGCATATACAATCAATATAGCATGTACGATCACAGAACTTATTCAAGGTAACATCCATTACAAATAACTCAAGATTCTGCATTAGAAAATTTTGGATGCACAGGTCCTCTCTACAACTTGGCAGCATATGATAATTTCATTCGTCAACTTAGATGAGCAAGAGGAGAAGATATGCACATCAATTCCCAAGCTTGCTGCAGCAGCATAAAGTGCAACAGAGGATTCCATTGCAATTAAAAAATAAAACAAGCAACAAAATTTTCAGCCAAAGTCTGTCAAACAAAACCACTGCAATAAAATAGACTTCCAGTTCCTTTGCAAGTTTGTCAAACTTGAAACCATAAGCTTTAAGCCAAAGTGAGGTGACAAAGTCAATTTTGTCCATCAGCTGATATAACTACTTAAAAATTCTAAAATTCCTTTCCAACCATAATCACCATAAGACTGAGACATTAAGTCTAGCAACTTCCAAAAGTGCTCTTTTTTCCTTGATCCTCCTAAAACCACAACATCTAGCAAACCTGAGATCCGCTTATTAAGTTTGTCTTCCACACTGGCAACTCGAGATATCATTGCTCTAGCATATCAAAGAAGTTAGGAGGAGGGCTTTCCTTTCTAATCGTCAAGAGATGTGCTTCATATCTTCATTACTAATGCAATGACTAGTAGAAAATAAAGGGACAGCATACAATGATGAAAATATCTCGTTTTTCTTGTTTGCTTGACCAAACATATGTTACATTACCCTTTTATGATGCATCTAAAGGAAACTTCTAAAATGGCCAGAGCCAAGAAGTTCAGCTCCAAGATTGGCATTGTTTCCCAACAATGTTTCGAAAATAGCAGCTAAAGAACCCATCTGATTGCCCTATTTATCATGGCTGCATTTACAAATTTACAAAACAAGTTCATAAAAGTAAAGATCTAATATTACAGGTATAATAAGTGTAAAATATGCAATTACTAGAAAACAACCACCACAGACAAATCAAGCTGAATTCATAATACTAGAACTTATCCTTGAAGTCATTACTTCTGCAATGGCAAAGGTGGAATCCTTGTCGACTAAAGATAAAATATCAAGCATGACCAACCTTTATTACAAAGAAGCATTTTACTGTACCCTCTTAATTGATGGTGTAAGTTAACGAAGCAAGTTAATATAGTGTCAGAGTTCAGATCCTACAGAAAAGTTTTAGAAGCATGTTTGGGTATGGACTGCATAACAATAATCAAGCCTTATCCCAATACATGGGATCAATTGTATGAAGATCAAATACGATATATTGAAAAGGTTCCTCTTTTGACTTCAGTTTTTCATTGATCCACCCTTAATTCCATCTGCTCTAGCTTCTCTCTGAGGCTAGAAATATGTAAAGAAAAAATGTACTATATAAATATGCAGCATGTAGGATTTCTTTTCTTAAAATGAAAATCTTGATGAATAATATTTTAGTCAATTAAAATAAAACTCAAGATTGCCAATTACAGAATACTAAATTTTAGATACACAGATGTAGAAATGAGAACACCTGCCTGAGCATGATAGAGATCAGGATAGACGTACAACAAGACCAAAGCTATCCACCTCCTCTGGATGATGTGTGCAGCATCTCCAATGGAAGCGCACCAAAAGATGCAACAAGGAGGAACAAAATGTCCTTCTCATGGACAAGAGTTTCCTCCATCAACAGCTGCAACAAAAGCTTTACAAAGTTCGGAGGGAAGCTGAAATATACAAGTTACTGAATAAGTTCAAGAAATGAGAAACATGAATTAGTTAATTCCATAGAAATCTGGCTGAAATATGTAAGATTGTTAATAATTAAAAAAAAAATGCATGTCAACAAGATGCCCACACCAATACCACTAAGCATCAGAAACGCTAACCTGTGAGTAACAATTGAGAGATTCTATGATTTAATCAACAAATTCAACTTATGTAAGGAAAGAGAAAATGATAGGTCAACGACCAAGACTCAGATAATCAATGAACAACAACACTAGTTCAAAGTAAATTTAGCGTAAAAAAAAAAAATCCTTCTAGGTCATCACATAATATACTTAGTTGACCAAAAAGAAAAAAACACATGCAACATTCACCAAAATCTATAGTTCCTGGTGTGTAACTCAAATAGGAATAATAGTAACTCACTTTATTTTCCACTTTTAAGAGGTCCCGATCAATCATTTTATGAATAAGCCTTTCTGCCTTGTCATTTTGATTATCTTCTAGAAGGGCTCAAATAGTTGTTTCATAACTTACAGCATCAGGGAGACAGTGACAGTCTTCCATTTTTGAAAGCAAAGCAATTGCATCATCAAACAAACCTTCTTTACAAAGCCCCTTAATCATAATGTTGTAAGTACGTATATCCGGACAATAATATTGATTGTTCAAAAGATGCTTAAATAACTCTTGTGCAGTTTTCATTCTTGCACCTTTGCACAACCCGCCAAGAAGTATATTGTATGTGCACAAATTAGGCGAAATTCCTTGGTCACCTAATTGCATATATAATGAAATTGCCTTCTCAAAATGTTGGTTTTTACAATAAGCATCCAACAAGATATTGTAAGTGAACACATTAGGTTTTTGGCCGGTATGATGCATATCATTGATAAAATCTTGTACAAGGGAGAATCTTCCTAATTTGCACAAACCATCAATTAGAGTACTATAAGTTACAACATCAGGAAACAAATTATTCTTGCACATTTCTTTAAAGAGAGCTAGGCCTGTATCCACCCTTTTAGCCTTACAATATCCATTAATCATAATATTGTAAGTCCGCACATTTGGAGCCAAACCCCTTTTGACCATGTTATCAAATAATTCTATTGCCTCATTCACTTTATCATGTAACCAGTATCCATCCAACAAGGCATTGTAAGTAACAACATCAGGGTAATGACCTTTTTCCTTCATCCTATCAAACACATGTTGGGCTTCTATGACATTTCCATTTTTACATAAGGCATCGACCATTATATTAAAGACATAGACATCTGGATCAATGTTCTTTTGAACCATTTCTTGCAACAACCGAGTTGCTTCTCTCAATTGACCCTTGATGCAGAAACCATGAATTAGAGAAGTATAAGTGACAACATTAGGAGAAATTCCCCCACCAATCATTTCAGAACATAAATCACTTGCCTCATTTACAAGTCCACCTTTGCATAGGCCATCAATGACTGTGCTGTACATCACTACACTGGGCTTAACCGCTTGTCTACCCATCTTTTGTAGCAGTTGAAGGGCAGTGCTTGTGCTTCCTATCTTACACAATCCATTGATCAAGGTACCATAAGTGATTTCATCAAGCTGGAATCCGTTTGCAACTAGTTTATCATGAAACTCTAATGCTTTCCTAATCTTAACATTAATACACAGCCCTTTCATCAGCGTATTCACAGTAATTTTATCAGGAATAAATCCCCTTTTAAGAATCTCTCCCATCAACGAAAATGCAAAACCTATCTGACCCAAATGGCAGTAACTGTTGATCAAGATGTTCAAAGTAATAACATCTGGCTGAATTCCCATGAATTGCAGTCGTTTATAAAGTGAAACAGCAATGGAATAATGTTTCATCTTAACAATAGCCGTTAAAATCTTGTCAATTTCAGCAATACATGGCGGAGATCGCTTATCAACCAGGCGATCAAACGTAGCCACGGCATCGTCAACCTTGTCAAACCCAGAAATATCACCAACATACCGTCTTTGAGTTTGTCTACTTAATAGGAGCAAGTTGGGTATTTCAAGAATAGATGGGAATTTCAAAGCGGCATACCTCGTATTCAGCATTTTCATATTGCCTTACCTCCTTAAAAGATTGCCGCAGATTATATGAAGATGAACTCTCTGTTTTGCTGCTTAATGTTTCGATTTGCATCGGTGGATCATCTTGGTTGTTTTGAATGAAGATAGTGTTGGGGAGGCTTCAAGTCCCAACGGAGATGGGCGTTTGGTGTGTTTCGCTGCCAAGTAGATAGAAGGCGAGGAAATTCAGAAGCAGAGCACGAGATTCCTTTGGGGAAAATTTGGAGTGTGTTTGTTGGTATTTTCAGTTTTTTGTTTTTAAAATAATTTTATAAAATATATTATAAAAACAGTTTTAAAAAATAATTAAAAAAAGAATGTGTTTGGTAAGTTATTTTAAAAATAAGCTTAAATTATAGAAATATCATTAATAAAGTTATTTTGGGAAAAAAATAAAATTAACTTAAAATTGTTCTTTTTTTAATTTTTAAAATACATGTTTTGAAAATAGTTTTTAAAACTAAAGAGAAAAAAATACTTAAACAAATAAATTTTTTTATTCTTTTATTTTTAAAAATATAAAATTATTTTTAAAAATAGCAAATAAACAGACTCTTAGCTTTTAATATTTTGTGAGCTGTATTTTACAAAGAAAAAATTAGAGCTTTATTAAATTGTAATTGGTAAATATGCTAGTATAGGATAGGATAAGATATGATAAACAAATATGATAAATAGTATAATATAATAAAAGGAAAAGATATAATATTATAATAAAAGGAAAAAATATAATATTATAAAGTATTTGATAAATAATCATATAAATATTTTGATATTATAAATTTATCTTATTATGTGTTTATCATTAACTTTAAATATCACATAATAATAATACAAATTTTATTTGGACAAAATTTATCTTATTTTAAAAATAATTTCTATCATATTTATTTTATTATATTTAATAATTATAAATTTTTAAATTCTTATAATCACTTTAATTAATAATACTTGATATATTTATTATATTTTATCAATTTTATACATAAAAATAAATATTAATATTTTTAAGTTTATAATTGGTTAAGAGTAAATTAAAAATGATAAGAAAGTTAAAGATAAATTATTAATATTTTTAAGGCTAAATTAAGATAAATAATAATTATCAAATAAAGAGATATAAAAATAAGTTAAAAATAAATTAAGAATGATAAGATTTATCCTAATCGTATCTTATTATATTAGGTCATGAAAGAAGGTATTAATTTATTTTATATTGATGTGTAAAAGAGGTTAGCTAAATTATTTTATACTATCATGTATAAGGCTAAAACACTTGATAAAATATTATATTATTTACTTATACTATCATGTGTCACTTATATAATGTAACAAAGGAGTTCTTAGGTCTTTTTAGTGCCTTGTATAAGATAGATATATGATAGTATAAATGAATATTATCATGTTTTAACATGTATTTGAAACTTACACATGATAATATAATTTAATTCAATCAATTTATTTTTTATGGTTAATATAAGATAATTTAATATCTATATGTTTACTATGTTAACAAATATTTTTTTTATTTTTTAAAAGAAAATTTTTTATTTGAAAATTATTTTCAAAATCTATCTTTAAAAATTATTTTTGAAATTTTTATTTTTAAAAAGGAATAAGTTTTAAATATTTTCTAAACTTCTTTTTTTAATTTTTATAGTAATTTTGTAATTAAATAATTTTTTTGTTTTTTTGCTTCATCAAAGATGATCTTTCCATTTTTTTTTAATTTAAAAAAATTTAAATAAAAATATTTTTTACAAATAAAAACACATCTAAACGACACCCTTAATCCTCTTGTTTTAGATATATTATAATAAGACAAGTTTAGAATAAGATTTATTATTCTTAATTTAGCATTTATTTTATTATTATTATTATTATTATTATTATTATTATTATCACTTTATCTCTATTAATAATTATTTATTTAACATAATTTAATATTAACTTATTTTATTCTTAAAATATTTTTAATTTAATCATAACATAACTTATTTATTATTCTTAATTGAGTCTTAACCTATTTTAATATTAAAAATATTAATAATTATTTTTTACATATAAAATAATTAAAATAAAATAAATATATCAATTATTACTAATTAAAATACTATATCTTGAAAATTTTTTAAATTACCAAATATAGTAAAATAATTATGATATAAAGTATTTTTAAAATAAGGTTAATTTTGTTCAAAATTTTTTTTTAATACTATCAAATTATTTATATGTTGTTTATCACCCACTTGATAATATTATATCTTATTATTCTATTATCTTATACTATATTATCATTGTTGCTCATCTTATCCTATATTATACTATCATATCCTTTAAATACATCATTAGTTATTAAAGACGATTGGTGTATACAAAATTATTTGAAAAATTAAGCTTCATAACTATTAACTTTTTAAATTATTTTTATGATTTTAATTAATTGATAGTCTATAATTTAATTTATGTAAATTTACTGATGAATTTTAAGGTGCTCCTAAGGGTTTGGTACTCGGGGTGGTATGGCAAAATACAAGCCATTGGATGAGATTACTAAGTTATTACTAAAATTTTTGTATTCTTATCCATTGGTATGTATTTTGCCATATCATCTTGGGTATTAAATCCCCAGGGGCACCTTAGCAAACACCAAATTTATTTTTCATTTTTTTCATCACCTACTCTGCGTCCTTCTTGATGTAGATTGTTGTATCAAATACGCATATGGTTCAAGCTAAAAACTTTCAAAAAGAGCAACAAAAGTTGCATTAAATGTTTTTTTGGACAACATCAATCTTGAAAATTAGGCTTTAATGGTCAGTGTTTGTTTTTTATGACAAAGTTCTTTGTTAGATAACTTAAACAAGAACTAAAGACTTATAAATTTACAACAAAATCATATATTCACCATAATGCTTTATATTACAATGATGTTATTCTTCTCAACATAAAAGACATAACTTCTAGAAGTCTTTTGTTATCTTCCCATCCCTCAAATTCTTTTAGCTAGTCTTTAAGACTAGCAATATCAATGCTTGGAATTACACCAAATAGTCACCAATATCTTGGTTGGAATTACACCAAAACAGGAACCAAACCATTAGAACAACTACAAGCTAGATTGCTTCCAAATTATGCTTATTGTAACAAAATTCTAGCACATTATACAACTCAACATGCACCAAATTCACCTAAAACAAATGGCTTGAAAAAAAAAATCTCAACCTTAGTTTTTTATATAGTAAAATCACAATTAATACCTTTCAATGCTAATCAATACAATACTAATCAATACTATTTCTAACATATATTTACAACACTATTCAATTATATTTAATACTATTTAACATATATAGAGCATATATATAACGTATGCACCAAGCTTGTCATATATATATATATATATATATATAGCTTATTCTTGGACCTTGGAAAGGCTTTGTGAGCATATTGATCAGTTACTTATCATAAATTCACAAAAACAATGATAATTTGCTTTGCAACAAGTTTCTCCTTTCTTTCTTATGGAGTGGCAATCAATTTTAATGTGTTTAGTTCTCTTATGAAAGATAGGATTAAAGGCAATACACAAAGTTACTTGATTATCACACATAAGCTTCATAGGATAAGATGCATAAAGTTTTAACTCTTGTAATAACTATTTTAACTCTATGAGTCCACATATAGCTAATGTCATAGCTTGATACTCTATTTTTGCACTCCATCTTGTGACTACACTTTACTTCTTACTTTTTCAAGAAATAGGATTTCCTCTAAAAAGAACACAATAGTGTGAAGTAGAATGGTAATCGTTTCGAGAACTTGCCTAATTAGCATCTGAGTAACCAAAAATCTAAGCGTGTCTTTTATTCTTATACAATACAACTTTAATTGGATTTCCTTTTATATAGTGAAGAATTCGAATCATTACATCCTAATGAATATCACTTAATGAATTAAGGAACTAACTCCCCATGGTCATTGCAAAGAAATGTCTAGTCAAATGATTGTGAGATAATTTAGTTTTCTAATAAGCCTATGATATCTTTATGGATTTGAGAATGGTTTCCCTTGATTAGGTAGTAATTTAATATTTAGATTCCAAGAAGTATCCACAGGTTTAGAATTCATTAAGCCCTATCTTATCTATAATATTAAAGATATATTTATGTTGAGAGACAAAAATGCTAGAATGAGATTGAGCCATTTAAATGCTAAGAAAAGATCAAAGTTTTCCTTTATAAAAAAAATGATGAAAAATATGTTACTTGATTTGATCAATACTATCCTGATCACTTCCTATAATAACTATGTTGTTAACATAAATAATGAGATATATGAATTAAGAAGAAGATGAATGATAATAAAAATAGAGTGATCTACTTTGCTTTGGTACGTGTCAAAATCTTGAATGACTTTACTATACCTTCCAAACTAGGCTCATAGGAACTACTTAAGATTATATGGAGATTTTTTCAATTAACAAACAAAACTAGTATCCTTTTGAGCAACAAACCTTAGAGGTTGCTCCATATAGATTTCTTCTTTAAGATTCTCATATAAAAAGACATTTTTAATATCTAGTTAATGTAGAGACTAACACTATAATAAATTAATACTTATATCATAAATTATGCCACAAAAATTTCAAAATATGTCAAATTTGGGTTAGTTTATTTTCTATTTTTAAAAATAATTTTTTATTTTTTATTTTAAAAATAAAAACCTATTTAGTAATTTATTATTAGAATTTATTTTTAAAATTATTCTCTAAGTGTGCAAATTAAAAAGAGAAAAATAGAAATAATATTTGGCCATTTTTTGAATTTATTTTCTTATTTTGGATGTTAGTTTATAATTAAATAAGATACTTCCTTATTTACAATATCAATTACCTTATAATATTGATTTTGCTTCAATTTAAAAATAGTTTTTAAGAATAAAAAAATAATTTTTGAGAATAATTTTTAAAAACACAAAAAAAGAATATATCCAAATACACCCTTTATCTTTTTTCACAAGAATAAAAAATTCAAATAAATATTAAAAAAATTAAAAAATTTATGCTATAAAAATTTTTATTTATGATAAAATATCATTTTTGCCATGAATTAAGTTATAAAAACACATTTCCTATAGTAAAATATTACTTGTGTTACAAAAAAAAATTTACTCGTGATAAAGTATCACTTATATCATAAACTAAGTCATGAGAGAACATTTTTCATGATAAAGTATCATTTGTATTAGGGAAAAATTTTTATTCATAGTAAGATATCACTTGTGTCACAAAGTAAACTATGAGAATACATTTTTTATAGTAAAGTATCACTTGTACATAAATTAAGTTATAAGAACGCATTCTTTATAATGAAGTATCACTTGTTCAATTGTATAAGTTAGAAAAATTTATCTGTAATAAAGTATTATTCATGTTACAAATTAATTATAGATAAGATCATAGTCAAATATACTATTTCTATGGTAACTATACATATAAAAAAGTTATTTATAATAAGTGCAACATGTTACAATATAGTAAATAATAAAAAAATATAAATATTTGTATATTGTAGGTAAAATATCACTTGCACTAGAAAAAATTTTTTATTCATGATAAAATATCACTTATGTTATAAATCAAATTATGAGAATACATTTTCTACGTCAAAGTATCACTTGTGCATAAATTAACTTATAGGAACACATTCTTGATGATAAAGTATCACTTATTTTATTATATAAGTCAAAAAAATTTATTTGTAATAAAGTATTACTTATGTCATCAATTAATTATGGATAAGATCATAGTCAAATATACTATTTCTATAGTAACTATACATATAAAAAAAGCTATTTGTAATAAGTACAACATGCTACAATATAGTAAATAATAAAAAAATATAAATATTTATATATTATGGGTATTTGGCAAATAGCTAATTCATCACTTGAGTTAGGGACCTTTAATTAATTGATTAAGTTAAATAATTATTTTAAAAAATTAGTAAATAGTTTATTTAATCAATTAATTGACCCTTAATTAACTAAAATAAAAAAATTATAGAACCTAGTATTTTCAATAAAATAATTCATAAAATATATATAAAATATAGAACTACCCATAAATTGCATACTTATATACATTTATTATTTTTCTTAAAGTAATAAAGATAGGAGTTGAATCCCAAATTTTAAGATATATAAAAAAGAGCTAAACTGTTAAGCTCCTAAGCATTTTTGTTTATATATATATACTAAGTTTAATATCTATTAGAATGTAATAATTTTTTTATAAATAATAAATAATCATTTAACTTTTATTTATTAAATTTATATAGAATATTAATATATATCAACAAAATAAATATTATACTATAATAAAGGTTGTGTTTTATAATTATTTAATGAATTTAAATTCTTTATATATTAAAATAAAAAATTAATAGGATTAACCTATACGTATGTATAATACATATATATACAATAATTTTTTAATTTATTTTTTGGTTTAATTTTTTAAATATTATTTAAATAAAAATAAATCATTCAAAATAAAAAATATTATAAAAAAATTATTTTTTATCACATCACATTATTTTTAAAAAATGTATTGACAATGAAGATATATATATATATATATATATTATAAGAATACTAAAATCATTATATTATACACAAATAGTATAATTTATGGCATAAATAATAACAAGTTTTATTATAGAATATGTCATAACAAGTTTCACATTGATCACTATAATATTAAAATTTTTTTAATAAAAATTAAAAATAATAATTATATAAAATTATATATAATTTAATAATAATTAGATTATCATATTACAAAATTTTAAGTAAATTATATTTAAGGAAGTGATATATATAAAGTAGTCTAAAATTTTATTTTCATTCTTTATTAATTTTAATTGTATCAATTTTGTTCCTCATAGATATTTTGTATTAATTTCTTTCCTTTTAAATAATAATTAATTAATTTAACTTATTCATTTATAATTTTATTGATGAGCTAATAACTTGATAAATAGAAGGATAATTTATATATGAATATTAAAAATTTGTGAAAGGTCAAATGATCTAATTTATATTTATAAATGATAAAAATATATATTATAAATAAAAAATTTAAAGTAAATAATTTATAATAATTTAAATTTTAATTTATAATTAAAATTTAAATATGCATGATAATTCAAAATTATGATTTATATGAAATTTTTTTATATAATTCAACCTTTATTGCAAATTTTTTTAAAAAATAAAAAAAATTGCTTGAAAGAGGAAAAAATTTTACTTTTATATTATAATAACTTAATTAATATTAATCAATGAAAAATATTATTAAAATAATAAAATTAATTAATTAATTAATTATGAGCGATAAAATTGATATAAAATATTTGTAAAGAACAAATTTGATACAAATAAAATTATTAATGAAATAAATGAGAATTTAGTGTATATAAAATAATTTTAAAATAAAATCATAAAGTTTTTTAACATTAGTATATTTTATTATATATATTTATGTAATATTTTATTATTATATAATTAGTGTCACATAAGTATAGTTTTATTTTTAATGTCAATCAATTTATTAAAATTTTGTATAAAAAATATTGTATTATAATATGAAAAAAATAAACTAGCATAATGGTAAGACATGGTATTCATTAACTTGGAGAATTAGATTTGATTTCCTATAAATACAATTTGTAATTTCTAGACAAGTATAATTTTAATGATTATGGGTTAAAAATATTAACAGGTTTCAATGGATGTGCAAGTAAAATGATAAGCTAGTATTTAATCAAATTAACTAGATAATTGATTTAATTTTAATATGTAAAAATTATTTTAGTTAGCTACATTAGTTTGTATATTTATTTTATTTTATTTTTTGTTATGATTTTGTTCATGGCAATATAAGTTACTAGAAACAAATGTACCTTTCTTGTTAGGTTTGCACTCATGACTAAAAGAATCTATTAGCAATGGGTGAACCAATGGTAAAAAGAAAATCATTTATGCCACAAGATAATTTTTTTCTGTAATAATTTCCTTACCATGCTCACTTATGTTATAAAACCATTTAACTAGTATTTCCATGATTAAATAATATAACCACAAAAATTTTGATCTTATGTGGCACATGTGATGATTTGTTGTAGTGCAATGATTAATGCTTGCAAAAGATAAAAACAAATGAACTAGTGTAATTTTGGCAATAAGAGAGAAAATGTAACCATAGTTTAGGCTGAAAATCTAAGTGTAGCCTTTAATAACTAGTCTAGCTTTCAACTAGTGGATTTTCCTATTAGGTCTAACTTTGATGTGTTGCATTATCATGTATGTTCTAACTTAGCTTATTCTATCTTTTTAATTCCAAATAGTTTGTTTCTATTTAATTTTAGCTTTTTCTATCCTAGGATTGTGTGCTTATGGAAAGAGAGAAAGAGGGAGAAAAAATAAAGTAATTCAATTGTGTACTATTTATATATGGTTAATAGACCTCCTTCTAATAATTTATACATTATGTTATCAATTGGAATTAGGTTATCCATTAATATAACAAATGGAGAATTATAAGCGGATCAATTCTTTTAATTTTAATTGGACATGCAGAATCAACGGACTCATCATTGTACTGGTTTACTTGTGAGATTAATCACCACTTTTTAATATATGAGTTTTACTTTGGAATCTAAACTATTTTATTTTTTAATGTTAGCAATGCTATAGCACTCAAATAGGATCATTCTTTTCTCAAGATATTTGCATTTTTTTCATTATGTAGGAAGTGGAATTAATTCCTATTTATAACATTCTTGTTCAGTGGGATATGCAAGTATAACCCCTACAATAAGCCTTATTTTTATCCTTTTGTGGATTTACTGAGATAGATATAGAAAGAATTGGGTTTATGATGCTAGTCATCATCTAGCTTTATAAATTTAAGCTCATTTAAATCTAAGTTCTATTTGGATATTTTTTTTATTTTTTCTATTTCAAAAACTATTTTTATGTTTAAGGAAAACAAAGATCAAAGGGTAGTTAATGAAGCAAATAAGAAATTATTTTGTTAAATTACAAAATTACCATTGGGAATAAAAATAAGTTAAGAGAACATTTAGAAATTATTTCTATTTTTAAATTATATATTTGAAGTTACAATTTTTAAAAACTAATTACAAAAAAACTTATCCTAGCAAGAAATTTTGTTTTTAAAAATATAAAAGCTAAAAATCATTTTTTTAAAAACTAGTTATCGAATAGACCCATATATATATTGTGTGTCTGTAAGTTTTTTAGTACTTGAAAAGTGATGGGGTTTCTTATCTATGTAGCCTTTGAGACATACAATTGCTTTAAGATTTTATAGTGATCTTGGCATAGAAGAAGATGATATATTTGTTTCAGATGGAGCAAAATGTGACATGTCTCACATCTAGGTTTGATTATTTTTTATTTTAATCTTATCTCAATCTTAAGTTAGTGCCTTTGCTCATCCTAATCTTTTCATCTTTGCTTGTTAACGATGCTTTTTTAGAAGTTATAATGGCTCCCTTGGTCAAGAAAAGGAAATAAAAATATGGTATTTTTTACTTTTATGTTTATTTTAAATCTAACTAATTGTTCTTCTATTATTTTTATGTTGTTAAAGCTTGTCATTGGGTCTAATGTAACCATGGCTGTGTAAGAATCATCATACCTGGTAATTTATGTTCGCTTTGTAATTTAATATGGTCTTATGATTAGTCATTTTTAGTATTTTGTTTATTTTTATTTAGTATTAAAGTTGAGCCTGATTCTTCCTTTATTATTGATAATGTTGATCTACTAAGTTTATTCTGGTTAATTTTCATTTTTCATTTATTGTTTCTTCATCACTCCTTAGTTTAATGGAAATTAGTGGGATTAGCCTGTATCTTCATGTCCATTTTTTTGTTGATCTGAGAGCTAGAAATGATTCTATAATAGTTTATGATTTTGCATATGCAATCTATATTTTAGATGATAACCCACATTCCACTTATGAAATTCCTAAAGCCAAAGAAGTATTAGATGTTTAAAAGTAGGTAATGTTCTTTTTATAAAAAAATAATAACTCATTGAGATAATAGATGGTTTTGATTGTGAAATAATTTTCCTTAGATTGATTTAATTGATATGGATTCTCTTCATACATTATTGGCACTTTACTTGTACTACAAGTCGCTCTATACTAGTATTAGAACTTCAAATTAATTTCTTCCATATATGTTATTTTTTCTTTCAATGCTATGCATTTGAGGTTTAATTGTTGCAAGAATTATAAATTTTTGCAAGAGTTTCTTTTATGATATTTGTAAAAACAAGTTGTAATAATCTTAATCTTAACTATCAAAGCAACAGTAATATGTTGTGTAAAATGGATGCAAAGTATAGGTGTATATAAAGTAAAAAAGAAAAAGCTAGTAATTATAAATTCAATATAGATTTGCAAAAAAAATTGAAAAGAATTGTTGTGGTATGCTATATGATAGTGTTGTTTTGATAAATTTTTATGCAAGCAATGAAAAAGGTTATAGGATTTTACAAAGAAAATACTGATATAATTGTGGAGACATTTGAATTTCTCAAATTTCAAGTGTATGAAGGTAAAAATGCACTATATGTGTGGGTGCATTTTCGCCGACCAAAGCTCATGGGACGTATTCAGTGAAATTCTTGAGAAGACTCATGTAAGGAAGGTTTCATTAGGGTTAGTGCCTTTAGTCATCGGGAGAACATTTTGAAGGCTTGCAGCCTTAAGAGATTCAAGTAGCTTTGCAAGTGAATTTAGAGAATCCAATTGGTTTCAATTAGTATCCTCATCCGAATTAGGATTGAATATTTTTAATTTGTGCTATTGATAATCCTTAAGATTTCAACATTAGTATCTAAAGGTGGCTATTAACTGAATAAAAACGTCTTATAATTTTCTATTTAAAAAGGAGCATTTTATAAATAGAGAAGAAAGTACATAAAAGGTGATAAGAAATCTTCAAAATCAATCTATACATAAAGAATAATGTTACTCTTATTCTCTAGTAATCACTCTCTACCCATTCTCTCTACTTATAAATTATGAAATCTATAATTAAGTGTACTTCATTGTCTATTAGAAGGTTTGTGTGCACTTCACTATTTATTAGAAAAGAAAGTACACAAAAGATGATAAGGAATCTTTAAAATCAATCTATATATAAAGAATAATGTTACTCTTATTCTCTTATAGTCACCTTCTACCCACTCTTTCTCCTTATAGATTGTGGGATTCATAATAATGTGTACCTCATTGTTTATTAGAGACGAGTGAAAGATTACTCCTTTTTTCTTTTAAAGAGTATTAGTAGCATTTTTTTGTATATAAAGTATCCTAAATGTACTCTCTTTACTATAAAATTTTTCTTAACAAGTGGCATTTTGAGGGAAAGTATTTTCTTGCCTTTTTGCTTTTTAGTTAGTGTTTGATTTATAGAATATTTTTTACATTCTTGATAATATTGTAAGAAAATTTTAGGTTATTGTATTTAATTCAAATTTTAGGAAAATATCTTAAAAAATGTACATTTTTGGATTATTTTTAGCTCAATATTCTTTCAAATATTTCTATAAGAGGGGGTGAGAATCCCATATTTACATAACTTAGGAATATTTTAAAATTAGTGAAATAAATAGACTATTTTATTCATTTTTCATTAAATTCTTATTACTATTAATATCTTATTTTACCATTATTCATTATTAACGGTCAGTGCTGGTCACTACCTATTTACCACCATTTACTATCGGCGGCCAGCGACCAACGACCAACGACCAACAACCACCGCCTAATGCTCACAACCGTTGCCTATTATTACCTATATTGATAACTATGATCGATTAATAGTTATTATTGATAATCATTATTAGTTATCACCGACTACTAATACTTATTATTCATCATTATCTATCGTCGATAACCATTATTCATTAACAATTACTACCTATTTTTGACAATGACCATCATTTACCATCTACTATCGATAATTACTTATTGTCGAAGGCTATTATTTATCACTACTTATCATTATCTGCCATTCATTTTCAAAAACCACTGTTAGTGACCATCTGTTGCTAGTAACTAATTTTAACTACTATTTATTGTTAATGACTATCATCAATCACTATTTATTATAAGTGATTATCATCCATTACCATTTATCACTGGCTAATACCCAATATCAACACTTACCACTATTAATCACTATTAGTTACCACATATTATTATTTATTACTTGCCATTATTTACTACTAACTTTTCAATGGAGACATTTTTAGTAATCTAACAATATTTCAAATATATACAAAATAATTGAAATACTTGTAATATTTTTAATTAAATCAAATATGGTAATATCATATTCTAAAGATTAAGTTCTAAAGAATATTAAGATTTTTGAAAATATTCCACCATAAGGCAATAAGGTAATTTTGTTTTCTATTTTTATCTAACAATAATTACTCATACTATATAAAATTAAATAATAGTAACATTATCATGTTATATTATATTATATATATTTTGTGTATTATATGACATTTTTAATTCATATATAAAATCATGACAATTTAAGCAGGATTTTGTTTATAATTTCATTATATTTTCTTCTTTTATTTTTTTATTTTTTTAAATATTTTTGTTTGATTTCATATTTATTTTTATTTTGTTATTTTTAATAATTTTTTAAACTCATTTCTTGTGTTCAAAGATAAATATATTTTTTAACGCTCTTTCTATATTTCTGCTCTTATTCTTTGTCGATTAGAATGATGATTTGTAACATATTTAAATTTCTTCCCTCATATGGATTTTGCAACATTATTTTAATATAATAAATGTACAATATGATATATACATCAAAACATTTTATCTATGTTCAGTCGTACATTATATATTTCATAAATTATGTTTTACTATTAATTTATGGCACATGTCTTTAATCTAATTCTATAAGAAAAAGGTAATTATAATTTAAGAAAATTACAATATGCCCTCCTAAATTTTCATTAAATGAACAAAATGGTATATGAACTTCAAAACTTTACACTTTATACTCTTAAGCTTTCAAAAAAAGGTGAAAATATTAACTTTAGATTAAGCCTAATGGTAATATCTATTGATTTTCATTTTTTCATTGTACTTAGCCGTTCTTTAGTTTAAACAAAGAAAAAAAATTAAGTTTGATGGTAGATTCTCTAAGAAAATTAAATATGAGTTAAGAGATTAAGATTCAAAATTACTTTTAAAATTTGACTTAAGGTTTTCTCTAAGAAATAACTTATTTTGAATATATTAGTTTGCTTAATGTTATAAAAACCTGTAAAAAAATATTAAACATTATACCTTAAATTCATTGTACCTCCACCAAAACAAAACTATCATTTATACATTAATCTTCAGATAGTAATTTACTAAAACAATTTAAATAGTAACTTCTATAATGTTTCTTAATTGTGTTGATCAAATATTTCAATTTTTAAATCTATTAATTTAATAAAATTTATTACGTTTTCACAAATATAAAATTTTGAAGATCTTTCAAAAAAATTCATTAATACAAATTGACAAAATTTCAATATGAATACACCTTCTGACAATTGTTATAATACTTGTATAGTTTTTGGATGACTTATCCTACATATTATCAAAACAATATTTTGACTTAAAGTTAACGATTTTATATATTTCTTTTTAAGTTTAGGGGAGTAAAGTATAAGTTTCTAAAATTCATATATTAGTTTTATCATTTAGTTAAAGTTCAAATAATAAAGTGTAAAATTTTTAATGTTCATATATTATTTTTATCACTTAGTTAAAATTGAAAGAGTAAATTGTATTTTTCTCTTATAAGGATTTTTATTTCGTCAAGAATTAGAAATTATTATTCTCGTTAACTCATCTGTCTATATAAAAAACAAATTAACTTGTCCTCGGTGTTGTGCCATATGGCACTTTCTTACACGTCTTTTTTCAAACCCAAAAAATTTTAACAGCCAACTTTTTTTTCTCTCTCCTTCTTTCTATTTTTTTATATTAAGTTATAATTACAATCATATACAAACCAACCAACCAAATAAATAATAATATAATAATAAATTTATATGCTATAATTCATAAATAACCATATAATAATAAAATTGAAAAGTAATATATTATATAATGTTATGATATATTTATATTTTATTACATATATATATATATATATATATATATATATATATATATATATATCTTATTCTATATTTCTATATATAAATTCAAAGTAATATAAATAAATTCACGTCTCTGATTTTAATATATGTTATCTTTTGATTTTTAATTTTTATTGATATTATTTTTTTATTTGATTCCTTTACACTATTTTTTTCATTTTTCCTTCTATTTTCCCACTTTCTACATTTTTATATTATTTATAAAATAAATAATAATATATCATATTATATATAAATTTTTTATTATATATATATATAAAACCGTGGCCATTTACATTTACTAATGTCTATCATTTTACTATGTTTTTTCTTCATTTTAATTTTTTTTAGTGCTGATTTTCATTTTTGTCTAATATGTTATAATATAATATATGTTATATAACATATATTATATTATATATTTTTGTAGGTAAAATCATGACAATTTAAATGGATTTATATCAATACCGTTACTGTATTTTCTTTCTTTCTTTTTCATTGTCTTCTTATTAATTTTCTTTCCATTTTTCTTTATTTTGACCTTCTTTTTGAATTATAAAAAATAAATAACAATATAATAATAAAAATTATACATATTTATTTAATTTAAATAATAATGACATAAATAATAATATATTATATAATATAATAGTTTATTTATAGTATATTATGTTATATATATCTCTTACCCTATATTATAATTTTCTACCTATAAAATGAGGCCAATTCGAATTGACTTATGTCTATAATTTAATTGTGTTTCTCTCTTTATTTTTTAACTAATTTTCTTGTTTGTTTGATTTCAATTATGCAACGGGTTTGAAGTATAGATAGCAAGCATGTTTTTCCTAATTTTTCATTTTAATAGTTTCAATAATTTTCTTAAACTTATACGCTAAGTAAAAAAATATTTCTATTTAATACAAGATTGGTACTCTTTTTTTTTTTTTGACACATTAAAAATGAGAATTTATGATATGTATGCTTTTATCTTGATACACACATACGGGGATATGAATTTTTGAGTATTCTTCATCTTAAAAATACCGATTTGCAATGCCATTTTAGAATAAACTATAACTTGATACTTATATTAAAATATTTTAATTATATTTTATTACATATCATAAATTTTAATTTTGCATGAGAGAAAACTAGTTAATAAAGAAATAAAATAGATGAAATTACTTTTTAAAATAGTTAGTAGCTTCTACCCATAAAGATGCTACAAATGCAATTGCCATTTTTAAAGGGATGTTAAGTTGGGTCACTCCTTCGAGGATTCTAGCATTTTCTTTCAATGAAATATACCAAATGGTAGCATCTCAAGCATAATCCCAAACAAACTTGTCCTTTTTATATTTGAAACTTCCTATATTTTGGTATATGTATTTTGGATAACATAGAGCTTCATTTTGATGTCTTAAACTTCGAAGATTAATTTCTAGAAAAGGAAAATTCCAGTTGTTAGACAATTCTACTTTAGTGAATGATTTTGATTTAGATGGTGCTCATTGGTTATAGAAAACAATTTCAGTCAAAACTTATCATAAGATGAACAACTATGAGAGGCTTTGTCTAATTATTAAGAAATTGGGTGCATTATGATTTCTTAGGCCATTGTTCATGATATTTAATAACCAACATGTGGCTAAGACCCTTACTTTAGTGATATTTGATATTTCTTTAACTAATATGTATGACTTAAGTAATATTAGATTTTATATTTTTCGCTATATTCAGAATTCAATCCTTGGTCTTACTCATGTACATTTATTAATTTAATCATTAAAAGAAAATTGATAATAATAAGAAGACTTGACAGAGGATGTTGCTAGGATTTGTCTTGGATCATTAAGGGATTGTGTATAATGCTTAAAAGGAATAAATATGTAAATACTTAAAATCATACTCCACAGAGTTTTTTTCCCCTAATGACATCAAATAAGCTAAAATTGTCAAAATTCAAATTACATCACAATCTTTTCTATTAAGGGCTAGTGTTTTAATTAGTTTAAAATAATAGCATAATAAAAAAAAATCCCACAAGAAGGATGAGGCTCTATTTTAAAGGAAATTGGAAAGCAGAATAGGATCATAAGAAGTTAAGACTAACTAATAATAACAACAACAACAAGAATAATGTTCAAACGTCACATTTTTATTTTTTCATCCATTATAATGCTTCTATCTCACCATTTAAAATACAATGAGCAAAATTATCTTAAAAGTATTGTCTAAATCTAAATTTCAACTAGTCTTGTAAAAAAAAACAAAAAAAAAACCTAGGCTTTCTCATTAATTTCGCTAGGCATCAATTCGGCCGGATATTTCATTTTGATACACAATATGTCATAATAGGAAAACAAAGAATATGGGAGATGACATCATTCCTAGTAAGAGAGCACAGACTCCTTCCCTTTCATTAAACTCTAATTCTTATTATTACAGTGAAATCTCATAACAATAAAAAAAATTCATTTTAAATGTTATTTAAGGGATTTATTTCTAATCAGATCCTTCTTCAATGTGCCTATTGCTCAAAGTAACTTAATAGCCTTAATAGAAAGAACGAAAAATAATCTTCTTATCTAAGAATCCATCCTTACAGCTGTAAAGGCAACTTACCAACTAACATTAAGAATGTTTAATTCGCAGTGTTTTGGCCTTTGTTGATATATTTCCTATATCAGTTGTAGCAATAAAAGCGTCCTATTATTTTAAGGGAACTTGAAACATATGATTTACTCCATAAGTTCAAGAAATTGTATAACATGAATTAGTCGATCCAAAGAGATCTTGCTAGAATATGCAAAATAGTCCAATATTAAGAACACTTACAAATAAAACATTAACACACATACCACTATGCATAAAAAAAAACTAGCTTATGAGCAATAATTCAAAAGATCCTATGATTTAAAAAGGAAAATTCAAAATACATTAGGAAGAGAGATCATAGTCAAGTTAATTGTCAAGACTAGGATAATCAATGAACAACAATTAAGTAAAAATACCTTTAAGGTCATGAACATACTAGTACTTCTTTAACCCAAAAGAAATCAACATTTGTAACATTCACCAAAACTCATATTTTACAAGTATGTAATTCAAATTGGAATTAAAGTGACTCACTTTGTTTTTTACTTTTAATAGATCCTTATCAATCATTTTATGAATAAGCCTTTCTATCTTGTCATTTTAATTGTCTTCTAGAAGTGCTCGAATAATTGTTTCATAAATTATAGCGATAGGAAGGCAGCGAATGCCTTCCATTTTTGAAAGTAAAGCAATTACATCATCAAAAAAACTTTCTTTACAAAGCCTATTGATCATAAAGTTGTAAGTATATACATCTAGATAATAATATTCATTGTTCAAAAAATGCTCAAACCATTCTTGTGCACTTTTCATTCTTGCACCTTTGCACAACCCATCAAGAAGTATATTATACATGCATAAATTAAGTGAAATTCTTTGGTCACCTAATTGCATATATAATGAAATTGCCTTTACAAGATGTTAGTTTTTACAATAAGCATCCAACAAGTTATTGGAAATGAACACATTAAGCTTTTGGCCTATATGATGCATATAATTGACAATATCTTGTACATAGGAGAATCATCTTAATTTGCACAAACCATCAATAAGAGTATTATAAGTTGCAATATTAGAAAACAAATTATTCTTGTGCATTTCTTTAAAGAGGGCAAGGATTGTATCCACCTTTTTAGTCTTACAATATCTATTAATTATAATATTTTTAGTTTGCATATCTAGAGCTAAACCACTTTTGACCATGTTATCAAATAATTTTATTACCTTATTCACTTTATTATTTAATCGGTATACATCTAACAAGGTATTGTAAGTAGCAATATTAGTGTAATGACCTTTTTCCTTCATCCTATTAAACAAAGGTTGGGCTTTTATGACATTTTCTTCTTTACATAAGGTATTGACCATTATATTAAAGATATAAACATATTGATTAATGTTCTTCAGAATCATTTCTTGCAAGAACTAAGTTGTTTCACTCAATTGACCTTTGACATAGAAACCATGAATTAGAAAAGTATAAGTGACAATATCAAGAGAAATTCCCCTCATAATTATTTCAGAATATAAATCACCTATATTGCTTATGAGCCCATACTTGTATAAGTTATCAAGGACTATAGTGTACATTACTACATCAAGTTTAACCACTTGTTCAACCATTTTTTGTAGTAGTTCAAGGGTTATCCTTATGCTTCCTATCTTACATAGTCCATTGATGAAGATCCCATAAATGACTTCAATAAGTAGGAATTCGATTGCAACTAGTTTATTATGGAACTCTAATGCTTTCCTAATCTTACTATTATTACACAGCCCTTTCATTAGTGTTGTTACAATAATTTTACTTGAAACAAATTCTTTTTAAAAAATCTCTCCTATCAAAGAAAATGTAAGACCCATTTGACCTAAATGGTAATAACTATTGACTATAATGGTCTAAGTAATTAAATTCGGCTAAAATTCCATTAACTATAGTTGTCTATAAAGGAAGCAAGTTAGAGAATGTAAGAATAGATGAGAATTTCAAACTAGCATACCTAGTATTCAATATTTTCACCTTTGTTTTCCTCCACTTGAAAATGTCACCATAAATCATACCATTGTTTTGCTGCTTTAGTGTTTCTATTTACATTTGCAAATAAAAAAGTAGGGAAAAATCAAGGATCAATTTATGCTTCCACATTAAGGTGGAAACAAGCCAAGTTGGGCTTTAGCATAAATGGGTTAGGCCTATTTCAAAATTTGTTAGCTTGGATTTAACTTATAATCTATTTCTAGGATAAAATTTTGGATTAGCTTGACATGGTTATAAAATTTAAAAAGCTTAGCTTGGTTTGTTATTTTATTTTGGCCTAATTATTAAAATCTAAATAAATTATTAATAGATTTATACACATTTACATATGTCATAAGTAGGTTTCTCAATAAAAACAAAATAATAATTTTATTAAATAAATAAAGCATTAAACAAAACTTCATCTCTACTTTTGTAGAAGTTTTAATCATTCAACGAAAAAAGAAAGTACAATTATAAAGTAGTGGTAACAATTATAATGTAGCTAATTAATTAATTAAAGTAGACTAAATTAGAAAAAATATTAATTAAATAGGCTGGTCTTATAGACTAAACATCCAAGCTTAAAGTTAAATAGGTTAGGCTTATTTAATAAATAAGCTAATATATTGGCTTAAACTTGATTTATTTAATTAAATAAACAAATCAAGCTAAACTTTTAATAAATTAAATTATAAGCTATTCATGAATGGTCTGATTTATTTTAATCCTTATTCAATACTCGACATCGAGTATTAAAGGTCAAGGTAGGAATGAAATAAATCTAAATTTCTATCTTTCTTCTCTGCCTTGTGCGAAGTTTATCATAAAGCAAGATATTTTATTTGTTAATCTATAATTCAATATTATAGATTTTAATATAAAACATTCTACCCTCATTGAAAATAAAAACCATAGAAATGGAAATGAAGTATATCATAGTAATTTTTTTACTAAATTACTCTATTGGTCTTCATTTTTTTTCAATTTTTAAATTATTTTCTATGATAATTTATTTTGGTTTGAGTATTTATAATTTTAACTCATTTCTAATTAATTCATTATTGAATGATGAATAATATTCTCAATGCATTCTTCTTACAAAATCTAAGTCATGTGATGATTTATACTGTCTCCATGTTACATTACATCCAAATCAACAATAACTTCTACTTAATACTATAAATTTTAAGATTGGAATGTTAAATTTTAGGTCCAAAATGGGGACTTCTTCATCTTCTTCCTCCATTCAAATAGATAGGTGAGCTACATATAAAGGAACTAAAGTCCATTCTTTCTAGATAATTGCTTGGGATGCACTTGAAAACTCTACAAAGATCAACTAATGAGTACATCGATAACTTCTACTTAATAGTGTAAATTTTAAGATTGGTATGTTAAAATTTAGGTGTAAAATCTTGAGTCATGTGATGATTTATACAGTCTCCATGTTACACTACATCCAAATCAACAATAACTTCTACTTAATAGTGTAAATTTTAATATTGGTATGTTAAAATTTAGGTCTAAAATCTTAAGATGGAATGTTAAATTTTAGGTCCAAAACGGGGACTTCTTCATCTTCTTCCTCCATTCAAATAGTTAGGTGAGCTACATATAAAGGAACTAAAGTCCATTCTATCTAGATAATAGCTTGGGATGCACTTGAAAACTCTACAAAGATCAACTAATGAGTGCATCGATAGCTTATTAATAAATGAACTTAACACCCCTTATTGAGTAAGGACTTAATAAAAAATAAATTAAAATTATAAAAATCTAATTAGATGCAAATAAATTATAGAAAGCAGTTTTAAAATTCACTAAAATTACACTTTAGTCAAAAATATAATTTCATTCAAAGATTTAAATTGTTTTGAAACATATAACATTGATAATTATCATCTGACACTTTACTGATTATAAATTGGGTACATTTTTTTTATAAAATTGTATTTTTTTTTAAAAATGTTAAAAGAAATTTAGGTACACCATATCATCGTGTTATATATACAATAAGTAAGTAAGTATGTATCATTTTTATTTTCATTCTTGTTATCATTCTTATATTTACATTAAAATTTTCCCCTATACTTCTAGATTATATTAAGTGTAAAAATTATTATCATAAATGAATAAAAAATGACATATAAATATATGACTAAGATTTAGTAACGGGTTATGGTCGGAAATTTGCGATTGTCAAAGTCGTGAACTGGATTGTACAAATGCAAGATTCTATAACTATAAACATGGTTTAAGATTCCATTCTCTTGGAAAATTTGTACCTGTGCAGATCGTTATAGGTTCGCGACTGATTTCATGAGATCGTTAAAAACGATCAAATCACCTCACCCAAGAGATAGAATAGACATAATTTTTTACCAAAATAATATCATAACATCCTAGCTTTGTTAGAAGTTAAAAATAAATCATTTTAAAAAGAAATTCATTCAAAAATGAAGTGAAATCTTATTTTTGATTATGGTAAATCAGTCTAATCGATTCTAGAATTTCCATTGAAACTTAGATTTGGCTTTCTAGAACTTACCTCCAATACCTTCTTTGCTGCGGTGTGAGAGCCAGGGCAGCACTAAAATATTGATTATTATTGTTGAGTGCGGTGCGTGAGGCTTGATTTTTTGCTTTTCTTCATTGATGAGAGATAACAAGCAGAAGCCAAAGAAGACGGAGTAGAAGAAGGAAAGACAAAAGCAGAAAAGGCAGGAAGAAGACGGAGTAGAAGAGAGGAGTCGCAGAAACTGGGCAAAGAAGGAAGGCAACTATAGTTATTTTATTGGTTTTTTAATATAATAAATTATATATTAATTTGGTCATTTAATTTACTTTAACAAATTCATTTTACTCAATTTAACTTTATATATTAATAACAAAAAATATTTTACTCAGCCAGTGATTGTTTGAAAGTTTATTTATTCATTTATTTCGTGTATGATTGTTTAATTTTTAAGTTGTGTATAATATATTTATAAAAATTTATATTTTATTCAATCTAGTTCTAATTATATGAATTATCCAAATTCATATTTAGTTTCAATTGTATTATGTCTATATTGATAAGAATTAAATGATTATATTTATTTTATTCAACTTAGTTTTTAATATTGATAAGATTTTATATATATTGATAAGTCTTGATATTGATCTTGTTACTTGTGATTTTCAACATGTTATGAACTTTTTCTTGTTTGTGTTAATGTTAAGACTTAGATTAGAACTTAATTTTATTTTAATTATTGTAAGTTTAAAAATATTTATTATCTTACAAATTACAATCTTAAACTCTTTCATCCAATCCTAGGTAGGATTAATGACTTTGACAACCTTGGTTGAAATAGATATGATGTTTAAATGCTAGATGCATGGTTTGGTGGTAAGCAATTTCCATGATATGCTCAAGATTTAAACTTTCTTGCTATCAATTTATCAATAAAAAAAATTTAAAAGTTAAAAATTGGATCAAAATTGATTATAAAAATAAAAAACGGTGATTTACAATTATCATGGAATTTAAATTAATGGTATGCTAAATTTGGTTATAAAACCTTAAGTCCTATCTTAGATTATGATATAAATTTGCATTCTACCAATGTCTTAACTCACTTTCTACAATACTAAAATTCAATGCTAGACTACTGCACAATATCAAGATGAATTGCCTAAATTCTCTTTTAAAATTTCTTTATCACTCTAGCTATAAGAAGTCCTAGTGATCAGTGCTGTAAGTTATATCTATCTTAGTTTGTTAGTAGTAAATAGTTAAATCTTTGACTGCATAGTAATTTAGCATTTACTTACTTTGATGGACTAATGGAGACATGAAAGACAATACCTCCTTTCACTAAGGATTCATACATTCTGCATTTTGGGTTATAGGAATTAAGTTATAGCCTTACAATAATTTTCTTTTAGATTTATTTGTAATTTCTCCTTAATTAATAAACAAATTAAATTGGTTTAATTTCTTATGATAAAGGATCTAAAAACAAAACAAGCAATAAATAACTTGCATAATATGTCTTAATTTTAATTTAATTTCCACAATTATAAAATCTTGAATTCAAAAAATATAGGAACACTCAGATTTACTCCTTATTTGGAATAATTAAAAAAATCATAATTCAATTTATTTGATTAGTAACATTAACTTTTACTAGATCTCGAATTCTAAAAAATTTTTCACAATAAAGTGGTGGTTTATTTGACTTGTTTAACAATGATAGGGTTGCTTAGCTATATCTTAAGCAACTCTTTTAGCAATCCAACGAAGTTTTTCATCCAGCAGCCAGAAGCAAAAGAGATTGATTTAACGAGTCAATTTTAGGAAACTATTAATTTGATTTATTGAAAAAGTAATTTTTTTTTATTTTTTGAAATCAGGTCATTAATCATCTTTCATGCAAGTTTAACCATGGAAAAGTTAATGAATGCTCCACTTGGGACGAGGATGAAATATGATGATGATATAACTGTAATTGTAATCACTCTTGGGATAACCAAAGGATTTAGAGGGTATTAGCATATATTTAAAAATTTTTCTCGGATGTCCTAGGTCATGTAGATCTGTTGGATATACTATCATGATTATTCAAATGATATATGGATTGAAATCATTTCTTATAGAAAATAGCCATTTTTTTTTGGGTAAAAGAGTGACACAAATTATAAAATGCTTCCAAACATGAAATATACTAGTACAAGTATTTTGGAGGATACTGGCATAATTTTATTATTTAACTGCAAGTTAAAAATGATCATTTTAATTAAATATTATATTACATTAATATAATGATATCATTATATACGAAAATCATTCACTAGTCAATAATTCTTATAAAAGGACTGATAATATTCTATTATTTCTATCCAAATTATAACATATTAATAGTGGAAAATGCTAGCATGAATGTAAAAACCGGCCTTGTACCAATAAGAGAGTATCTCAACTCTTCATAAGACCTTTTTATAATATCTTTTTATTTCATTATCAACATGAAATGTCTTCATTCTAACTTGTAAGGCATAGATACATAACACATTTATTGATTTTGCAATATTTTTAAGGCTAAGACATGTGCTACTACTGCTAAGTGATATTGTACTTTAAATTCCCCTAAACCTATCAAAATGGGTGACTTTAAATCTTAAGGCTCCGGTAACATAAGTTAAAGACATGGATCTTCCTTTTTTCTTTGAAAAAAAAAAACTTCAAAATATCTTTAAATCAGACGATAAAAATGTAGTCCTATTGATATTGTACTTTTAAATTCAATACTAAAAAATTCATTTGAGACTTATTCTTCCTTTTTGTGGTTGCATAAGCCTAATACATACATAGTTTTACTTCTACACTACTTATGATACACAAACATCTTAGAATTACATGAACACCCTTGACCATTGTAACAGGTTCCTCATAAACATAATCAAAACTTTCTTGGATTTGGCAATGTGATTGAATGTTCTCAATTTCACACGGTCAATCCCCAAAATTTCATTATTTGAACAGAGCAAATCACCCATGGAGAAGCTGTAATAGCCACATCACATTACTCGATCTTCCATCATCAACTCTCCTAACAGACTAAAGGTACAATGCATTGATAGGGCACCCCAATCCAAAAAGCTATCAACTACTTGTTCTAATAGCAAAAATAACAGCAGTGCATCCAAACACAGCACATCTTTTGGGACTTCACTCTTTCCTTTTTTATACATTGGACAAAAAGATATTGAAGAGGAAAATTTGAGATATGGGATTTAAAATTTGAATCATCCAGTTCCCCATATCTGTAGAAAGCACTAGAGAACAAACTTAGATTAGGAATAAACATTGATCACATTTTCATATGACCATTTAAGAAAATTAGAGGAAATTTCCATGATATGAAAACAATATAGCATGTACAATCATAGAATTTATTCAAGGTAACATCCATTACAAATGACTCAAGATTCTGCATTAGGAAATTTTGGATGCACAGGTCTTCTTTACAATTAAATAGCATATGATAATTTCATTTGTCAACTCAAATGAGTAAGAGGAGAAGATACACATATCAGTTCCCAAGCCTGCTGCAGCAGCATAAAGTGCAACAGAGGATTTGATTGCAATTAAAAAAAAATAAAACAAACATTAAAATTTTAAGCCAAAGTCTGTCAAACAAAATCACTACAATAAAATAGACTTCCAATTCCTTTGCAAGTTTGTCAAACTTGAAACCATAAGCTCTAAGCCAAAGTGAGGTGACAAAGTCAATTCTATCCCACACCAAAACCATCATCTTATATAACTACTTAAAAATTTTAACATTCCTTTCTAGCCATTAACACCATAAGACTGAGACATCAAGTCTAGCAACTTCCCAAAGTGCTCTTTTCCCCTTGGTCCTCCTAAAACCACAATATTTAGCAAACTTGAGGTCTGCATATTTAGTCCGTCTTCCACAGCAACAACTCAAGATATCATCACTCTAGCATATCAAAGTAGTTAGGGGAAGAGCTCTCCTTTCTAATCCTCAAGAGATCTGCTTCATATCTTCATTACAAATGCAATGACCAGTAGAAAATAAAAGGATAGCATACAATGATGAAAATATCTGGTTTTTCTTGTTTGCTTGATCAAACATATGCTATATTACCCTTTTATGATGCATCTAATGGAAACTTCTCAAATGGCCAGAGCCAAGAAGAAGTCAAACTCTAGGATTGGCACTGTTTCCTAACACGGTTTTGAAAATAGCACCAAAAGAACCCATTTGATTGCCTTATTTATCTTAGCTGCATTTACAAATTTACAAAAAATAGTTCACAAAAGTAAAGATATAATATTAGAGGTATAATAAGTATAAAATATGCAATTGCCAAAAAACAACCACCAAAGACAAATCAAGCTAAATTCATAATACTAGAACCTATCCTTAAAGTCATAACTTCTGTAATGGCAAAGGCGGAACTCTAATGATAAAATATCAAGTATGATATACCTTTATTACACAAAAGCATTTTACTATACCTTATTAATTAATGGTAGAAGTTAGCAAAGCAAGTTAAAGTAATGTCAGAGTTTAGATCCTACAGCAAAGTTTTAGAAGCATGTTTGGGTATGGACTGCATAACAATAATCAAGCCTTATACCAATAGATGGGATCAATGGTATAAAGACTAAATACGATATATTGAGAAGGTTCCTCTCTTGATTTCAGTTTTCCATCCATCCACACTTAATTCCATCTGCTCAAGTTTCTCTCATAGAGACTAAAAATACATAAAGAAAAAACATATTATATAAATATACTTCCACTATAAAAAAATATTGTGATAAGAAACCTCCTGGCTGTCTCTGCACCCTTACCTGTTTTATCACTGGGCAGTCATTTAGGGGCCTTAGCTGGTGATCTGGTATTGAGCTGAAACAACTTGTACTTCCTAAATACTTTAATTCAATGCCAACAAATTCAAGGGTATTTAGAACGAAATAGGTTTCAGCAATATGACCTCCTATACCCACTTATATTTCGGATATAAATATGCAGCATAAAGGACTTCTTTTCTTAAAAGGAAAATCTTGATGAGTAATATTTTAGTCACCCATTAAAATAAAACTCAAGATTACTAGTTATAAAATACTAAATTTTGGATGCAAAGATATAGAAATAAGAACACATGCTCAAGCGTGATAGAGATCAAGATAGATGTACAACAAGACCAAAACCATCCACCTCCTCTGGATAATGTGCGCAGCATCTCCAATGGAAGTGCACAAAAAGATGCAACAAGGAGGAACAAAATGTCTTTCTCATTGACAAGAGTTTCCTCCATCAACATCTGCAATAAAAGCTTTACAAAGTTCAAAAGGAAGCTGAAATATACAAGTTACTAAACAAGTTCAAGAAATGTGAAACATGAATTAGTTAATTCCATAGAAATCTGGTTGAAATATGTAAGATTGTCAAACATAAAGAAATACATGCGAACAAGATGTTTGCACAAATATCACTAAGCATAAAAAACACTAACCCGTGAGCAATAATTCAAAGATTCTATGATCTAATCAACAAATTCAACTTTAATGAGGAAAGAAAACATGATAAGTCAACGATCAAGAGTCGGATAATCAATGAACAACAACACTAGTTCAAAGTAAATTTAGCATAAAAGCCTTCTAAGTCATCACATACTATACTTAGTTGGCTAAAAAGAAATAAACACGTGCAACATTCACCAAAATCAATAGTTTCCTGATGTGTAACTTAAATAAGAATAATAGTAACTCATTTTGTTTTTTGCTTTTAAGAGGTCCTGTCGAAGACCCACTTCTTAGTTACCAAGAAGAGGAGCCTTGATCTCTCGGTGAAGTGAAAGGCTTGTTCAGACAAAGAAGCAAATAGGCCCGTAGTTATTTCAAAACTTATAGCATCAGGGAGGCAGTGATTGTCTTCCATTTTTGAAAGCAAAGCAATTGCTTCATCAAACAAGCCTTCTTTACAAAGCCCGTTGATCATAATGTTGTATATACATACATCCAGACGATTATATTCATTGTTTAGAAGTTGCTCAAACAACTCTTTGGCAGTTTTGAGTCTTGATCCTTTACACAACCCATCAAGAAGTATATTGTACGTACACAAATTAGGCAAAATTCCTCGATCACCAAGTTGGATATATAATGAAATTGCCTTCTCAAGATGATGGTCTTAACAAAAACTTTCCAACAAGATATTGTAAGTGAACATATCAGGTTTTTTGCATGTATGATGCATTTCATTAAGAAGATCTTGTACACAGGACATTCTCCTTAATTTGCACAAGCCATCAATAAGAGAAGTATAAATTATAATATCAGGAAACAAATTTTTCTCACACATTTCTTTAAAGAGTGCTATGGCCTCATTCGCTCTTTTAATCTTGCAATGTCCAATAATCATGATAGTGTAAGTCCAAACGTTTGGTGCCACGCCCATTTTGACCATGTTCTCAAATAATTCTATTGCATCATTCAATTTATTGTTTAACCAATAACCATCAATCAAGGCACTATAAGTAACACTATTAGGGTCATGACCTTTTTCCTTCATCATATCAAACACATGCTGGGCTTCTATGACATTTCCTTCTTTGCATAATGCATCCACCATTATAGTAAAGGTATAGGCATTTGGATCGATGTTCTTTTGAACCATTTCTTTCAATAATAGAGTTACTTCTCTCAATTGACCCTTGATGCAGAAACCATAAATTAGAGAACTATAGGTGATAACATTAGGAGAAATTCCCCTAACAATCATTTCAGAACATAAATCACTTGTCTCATTTACAAGTCCATTCTTGCATAGGCCATCAATGATTGTGTTATACATCACTACATTGGGCTTAATTGCTTACCTGTCCATCTTTTGCAGCAATTCAAGGGCGGTGCTTGTGCTTTCTATCTTACACAGTCCATTGATCAAGATCCCATAAGTGACTTCATTAAGTTGGAATCTAGTTGCAACTAGTTTATCATGAAACTTTAATGCTTTCCTAATCTGACCATCAATACACAGCCCTTTCATTAGCGTAGTCATAGTAATTTTATCCAGAATAAATCCCCTTTTAAGAATCTCTCCCATCAACGAAAATGCAAAACCTATCTAACCCAAATGGCAATAACTATTGCTCAAGATGTTCAAAGTAATAACAACCGGCTGAATTCCCATGAATTGCAGTCGTTTATAAGGTGAAACAGCAATGGGATAATGTTTCATCTTAACAATAGCCGTTAAAATCTTGCTAATTTCAATAATAAATGGCGGAGATCGCTTATCAACCAAGAGATCAAACGTAGCCATGGCATCCTTAATCTTATCAAGCCCAGAAATATTACCAACATATCGTATTTGAGTTTGTCTACTTAATAGAAGCAAGTTGGGTATTTCAAGAATAGATGGGAATTTCAAAGCGGCATACCTCGTATTCAGCATTTTCTTACCGCCTTACCTTGCTTAAAAAGATTGCCGCAGATAATATGAATATAAACATTTTGTTTTGCTACTTTAATGTTTCGATTTGCATCGGTGGATCATCTTAGCTGTTTTAAATGAAGATAGTATTGGGGAGGCTTCAAGTCTCAACGGAGATGGGCGTTTGGTATGTCTGCCGAGTAGGTAAGAGGGGAGAGCGAGAAGATCAAAAGAGAAACGAGGGACGCGGGAGGGAGAGGAAAGTTAGAAGCAAAGCACGAGATTCCTTTTTGAAACTTCTAGCTTCTAGTACTTTGTGAGCTATATTTTACAGAAAATTATAACTTCATTAAATTGTAGTCGGTGGATATTGTAGTTTAGGATAAGAAATAATAAACAAATATGATAGATAGTGTAATATAATGAAAGAATAAGATATATATTATCAAGTGTTTGATAAATAATTGTATAAATATTTTGATATTATAAATTTATCTTATCATGCCTTTGTCATCAAATATAAATGTCACATAATAATATTACAAATTTTATTTAGATAAAAATTATCTTATTCTAAAAATAATTTCTATCATAATTATTTTATTATATTTAAAAATAATAGATTTTTAATATCTTATAATCACTTTAATTAATAATAATTGATATATTTGTTATATTTTACCTATTTTATATTAAAAAATAAATATTAATATTTTTAAGTTTATAATAGGTCAAAAGTAAATTAAAAATGATAAATAAGTTATAGTCAAATTATTAGTATTTTTAATGCTAAATTAGATAAATAATAATTATTAGATAGAGAGATACAAAAATAAGTTTAAAAAAATTTAGGAATGATAAGATTTATCTCAATCATATCATGTTATATCATGTCATGAAGAAGAGGATTAATTTATTCTATATTAATTGTATAAAATAATTTAGCTAAATTATATTATACTGTCTTATATAACATTAAAATACTTTATAAAACATTATATTATTTACTTCTACAATTACACCGTCACTTATATGATGTAACAAAGGGGTTCCCAGGCCTTTTTGGTATCTTGTGTAAGATAGAGATATGATAGCATAAATAAATATTATCATATTTTAACATGTGATTGGACCTTACACATGATAATATAATTTAATCCAATCAATTTATTTTATATAGTTAATATAAGATAATTTAGGATCTATTTATTTACTGTTGTTAGAAACAGTTTTTTGCTTTTTCTATTTTTAAAAGGAAAAGTTTTTATTTGACAAATTGTTTTCAAAATTTATTTTTAAAAATTATTTCTCAAATTCTTGTTTTTTTAAAAAAAAAGAACAAATTTTGGATTTTTTTGAATTTTTTTATTTTTAATAATAGTTTTGTAATCAAATAAAAGTTTTACTTATTTTCTTCACCAAATATTATCTATTCATTATTTTTTTTAAAAATTTGGAGAAAATTTTTGAAAGTAAAAAAAATAATTTTTAAAAATAAAAAATAAAAACACATATGAATACACTCTGAATTCTCTTGTTTTGGATATGTTATATACTCTATCTCTATTAATAATTATTAATTAATATAATCTAACCTTAACCTATTTTATTCTTAAAAATATTAATAATTTAATCATAAACTATTTATCATTAATTTACTCTTAAACTATTTTAATTTTAAAAATATTAATAATTATTGTTTACATATAAAATAAGTAAAATATAATAAATATATCAATTATCATTAATTAAAATACTATATGTTGAAAAAATTTTAAATTACTAAATACAATTAAATAATTATGATATAAAGTATTTTTAAAATAAAGCTAATTTTGTTCAAACAAAATTTTAATACTATCAAATTATTTATATGGTTGTTTATCACACACTTAATAGTGTTATATCTTATCATTTTATTATCTTATATTATATTATCATTATTGCTTATCTTATCCTATATTATACTATTGTCTTCCAAATGCACCTTTAGTTATTAAAGATGATTGGTGCATACAAATTTATTTGAAAAATTAAGCCTCATAACTATCAGCTTTTCAAATTATTTTTTAAATTTATTTTTCTTATTTCAACTAAATGATAGTCTATACACAATTTATGTAAATTTACTTTTCATTTTTTTTCATCACGTGCTTTGCTTCCTTTTTGATGCAAAATATTACATTAGATATGCATATGGTTTAGGCTAAAAACCTTTAAAGGAAAAAAAGAAGCTACATTAAAGGTTTTCTAGATAATGTTAACCTAGAAAATCAAGCTCCAATGGTAAGTGTTTGTTCTAAATCATAAAGTTGTTTGTTAGGTAGCTTAAAAGAGACCTAAAGACTTATAAATTTACAACAAAATCATATATTCACCATAATACTTTATATTACAATGTTGCTATTCTCCTTATAATAAAAGATATAACTTTTAAAAGTCTTTTGCTAGCTTCCCATCCTTCAACTTCTCTTAACTAGTCTTCAAAACTAGTAACACCAATGGTTGGAATTACTCCAAACAATCACCAATACCTTGGTTGGACTTATACCAAAACAAGAAACAAACCACTAGAACAACCACAAGCTAGATTGCTACTAGATTGTGCTCATTGCAATAGAACATTAGCACATTATACAACTTAACATACATAAATTCACCTAAAACAAATGGCTTGAGAAAAACATCTCAACCTTAGTTCTTTATATAGTAAAAATACAATCAATACCCTTCAATAGTAATCAATACAATACTAATCAATACTATTTTTAACATATGTTTACAACACTATTCAATTATATTAAATACTGACACATTCCTTCAAGATAAGGCATATATATCATATGCACAAGCTTATATATATATAGCTTATTCTTAAAACTCAAAGGCTCTTTATGAGCATACCAAGAAACTTTCTCTTTTATGAAATGCTTAAGTTGATCATGTTGTAATGTGCCCCATAGCGAAATATGAGGGAGGCAAACGGGTTTTCACACCTCCTCGAAAATGTGATTTGAATGTGTATTATGAATAAGAAGAAAATGGAGTCACCACCAATCATTTTTTATAATGTGATTGGAATACCAAACATGGTCTGCATTCCAAGAGTTCAAATTCGGGAGTAGGTTACATATAGAGAAGGTGTTAGCATCCTACAACATCGGTTCAAAGAACGGTTATCTGTTTATTCTAATTCTATCTTATGAATTGAATTACAATGATCTTTATTGTATTGCATATGTATTTTTCTAAAAATATAATTTTAATTTTAATTATTTTTATTAATATAATTACTCAAATTTATCCAATTTCATAGTAGGATTTAGATGAAATAAAGTATTTCAATAATGTTAAGGGCTGTCATAATTACACCTACAATCGGATTACTTAACTTCAATATATTATAGGCATAGATTTTATTATTTTTAAGAAATTTTTATATTTTATATTTTTAAAAGATTTTTAAATAATTTTTTGATTAGGTTATCAATTCCTTTCAACTTCATAACATGATTTGAACAAAATAATGTACTTCAATAATATTAAGTATCATTGTGATCGCACCTAGAATTATATTACTTAATTTTGATACATCATAGGTATAAATTTCATTATTTTGAAAGAATTTTACTTTATTATATTTAAAAATTTTATTATTTTTAAAATATTTTATTTTATCATTTTAGAAAGATTTTATTTTATTTAAAATATGTCAAATCCATCCAATTTCATGGCAGGACTTGAATGAATGAAAATTGCCTCAATAACCTTAAGTATTATTATAATCGCACTTATAATTAGATTACTTAATTTTTTTATATGTCATAGGCACAATTTTTATTATTTTATTCAAATATTTTAAAAATATTTTTATTTTTATTTATGAATAATTATTATTAAATATTTGATTTTATTAATTTTTTAGATATTTTTTATAAAATGGTTCTAATATATTTTTTTAATAATATGAGGGAAATTATTTTAAGTAGTTTTATTTATTTATTTGTTTAACATTGAATTAATAATTTTTAATTTTTAAATTTATCTAACTTCATGATCAAATCTGAAATAAAAATTTAAAAGAATTGAAATTATAATTTTAATATTATTCCATAATTTTAAAATATTAAATTTATTAATTTCATGACCAAATTTGAATACATAATTGTTCAAAAAAATTGAAATCATAATTCAATATTATTTTTATAATTTTTTAAAATCTCAAATTTACCCAACTTCATGGTCAAATTCAAATAAAAAATTACTCAAAAAATTAAAATTATATTAATTGCACCTGTAATTAATTTCAATATTATTCCGTAATCATAAAAAATATATATGAATCATAAGTGCACATGATAAATATAATATAATTTTTATGTGCAATGATATTGATACTTTTTAGTTTAATCAGTTCATTCGATTTTAAAAAAGCATCTCTCACCTTAAGATTTTTATTTATGAATAATAATTATTAAATATTTTATTTCATTAGTTTTTATATATTTTTGATAAAATGGTTGTAATATATTTTTTTAATAATAAGATAAGGAAAATTATTTTAAGTGGTTTTATTTATTTATTTATTTAGCATTGTATTAATAATTTTTAATTTTTAAATATCAATTTTATCTAACTTTATGGCCAAATTTGAAAGAATTGAAATTATAATTTCAATATTATTCTACAATTTTAAAGTATCAAATTTATCAACTTCACAACTAAATCTAAATACATAATTGTTCAAAAAAATTGAAATTATAATTTAATATTTTTTTTATAATTTTTGAAATATCAAATTTACCCAACTTCATGATTAAATCTGAATAAAGAATTTCTTAAAAAAATTAAAATTATATTCATTATACCTGCAATTAATTTCAATGTTATTCCGTAATCATAAAAATATATATGAATCATAAGTGCACATGATAAATATAACACAATTTTTATGTGCAATGATATTAAGATTTTTTAGTTTAATTGATTTATCTGATTTTAAAAAAGTATTTCTCACCTTAAGAATATTAAATAGTTTAAACCTCTAAATTATTTTATTTTATTTTATTATAGGAATTGCATAAAAATACTTTTGACATCATATGTTAAATAAATATTGATTAATTAATTTTAAAATAAAACAAAAAAATAAAATAAATAAAAAAATAAAATGAAAAAAAGCATCAGGTGGGATGGTACTAACTGGCCTACCTTATTATTTAAAATTTGAAAAGAGCACTTCTCTTCCTCTGGAAGGGACGTCCTTTTTTATTATTTTATATATTTATTTTTAAATTTTAGTTTTATTAATTTTTATAAATAAAAATAACAAAATGTGATGAGATAACATATTAAATGTGTGGTTCTTATTCTTGAAGCCAATAGTATTGCCTATTTCTATTTTTCATTTATCTCTCATAGCTTCATTTCTCTCTATTTTCCAAGAACTCAAGTTTAGGCATTATAAGAATGAAGTTTATTTTATTTTATCTCTTATCTTTTTTTATTTTTTGATATAGATATTTTTAAAAGCTAATAACAATTGTTATTTTAAAATGTATAATTGGGATTTATTTTATATTTAAAATACACATCTGGGATTCTAAAATAATGAAAGTTTTGCTATTTCAAATATAAAATTAAAGAAAGTAAAAGAAAGTATACTTGATAAGAAAATTTTCCTTTTAGCGAATTCTCTCTACTACACTTTTCCTTTTTTTTATTGCTCCACTTTGCTTCTTTTGTTATGCTTTTCTTCTCATTTAGAAATTCTTTCAAAAAAATTCTTTTTTCCAATCTTTTTGAATTTGTCTCAATGTCTTTCTGAATACCTCCTTAACAAAATTGCTTTGGCTTTTATCGAGAGAATTTCAACTATTACATTTGCACTTAACACATATTTGATTTATATTTCACTTAAACATTGTTAGCAGGTTAAGAATTCAATAACAAACCTTATTATTTTTCAACATTGGCTATTGCCGTACGAAGTGTTCTTTCTTTTCGATTATGAAGATGGTGATGAGCCAGCAACAAGTCCATGATTGCTGGTATCGATAACTCTTTATATGCTATTCTCATCTTATAAAAATTTTATTTTTTAAAATTTTTAAAAAAATCTTAAAATTTTATTTATTTTTTATTATTATTTTTTTAAAATTTTATTTTAGTTATATTATTACTTGAACAAAATTACGTGTCAACAGATCAATACTAGCCTGATCACTTCTTATAATAACTATATTGTCTACATAAATAATGAGATATATGGAATAAGAAGAAGATAAATGATGATAAAAACAAAGTGATCTCTTTTGCTGTGGCACATGTCAAAATGTTGAATAACTTTACTATACCTCCTAAATCAGGCTCAAGGGGATTACTCAAAACTATATAGAGATTTCTTCAATCAATAAACAAAAATAGTGTCCTTTTAAGCAATAAATCTAGAAAACTACTCTATATAGAATTTTTCTTCAAGATACTTTTGTGAAAAGGCATTTTTTTTATATTTGGTTAATGTAGAAACCAATAATTAATGGCCACAAAAGACAAAAATAAATGAAGTGATGCAATTTTGGCAATAGGATAGAAAATGTCACCATAATCTAGGCCAAAATCTAAGTGTAGCCTTTGGTAGCTAGTCTAGCTTTCAACCTCTCTATTTTCCCATCAGGTCTAACTTTGATGGTGCACACCTAGTGACATCCAACAATATATTTGTCAGAGGGTAAAGGAACCAAATCCCATATGCCATTAGTTTGTAAGGCTACCATCTCATCTAGCATCACTTAATGCCACCTTGGGTGAGAAAAGCTTTCTATATAATTTTAAGAATAGAAACAAAAGACAAAATAGAAACAAAGGCAAAATGGGGTGAAAATAAATGATGATAACTCAAAAATTATAAATAGGACAAGTAGAATGGGTATCTTTATGGAAGATAATAAGAAAATTTTGTAGTAGAATTAAAGCAACTAGAATGATTTGAACAATATATTATGTTTGAATTGTCTTTAATCCATAATTGTTTCTAAGATAAAAATACACAATTTGGAAACTTGGGGGGGTTAGTGTTGGTAGCTTTGTTTGTTTTTGGGTAAATTTTAAGTTAAATTATGAATTCTTTGTGTTTTCTAAGCACAGTTTAGGTATAGAAAAAGTTATGGGTAAAGAAAAAAAAAAGAGCTTAAAGCTCAATAAAAAAGAATTGAAGCAAAAGCAAAATCTCTCAATATGAAGGCTCTGATACTAACTGAAGATTGTTGCAATGGCTTGAGAAAAAATCTCAACCTTAGTTTTTTATATAGTAGAAATACAATCAATACTCTTCAATGCTAATCAATATAATACAAATTAGTATGCCCAAACTTTTGTTAATCACTCTAATCACTAACTAATTTCTAACATATATCTATAACACTGTTCAATTATATTTAATATTATTTAACATCAATAATTAAAGTAGAAATAACATTGCTTATAATTCTATGTAGGCCAATTCCCATTAATATTATTAAAGCATTTAGCTTTAATTAAGCATATTTGTATAAACAATTCGTGCATAAACATATCAAACACCATAAGCCAAGTATATTCAACATAATATAAGGAACATTGTATGAAAAACTCTTGACTAATAAAAGTATCAAAATTAGCAAGTCTATGAGAAAAGCTACTAACTTTTTTTATAGAATTTATGTAAGGGAATATTTACAATGAAGGCTCTAATTGTTTTGATAGAAAATGTTTATTTTGTAAAATATAGTTATAAAATATTAATATTAGGAAAAGTTTTTTTCTTTGTTTAATGTTGAATATGAAAAAATTGGAGAAAACAAATTTTTTTATTTCAAAAAAGAATTTATTTTCCTTTATTAATATGATTTTAGGTATCATTTTTTAAAACCATTAATACAAGTAGCATATCACTCATTCATTAATATAAATATATATAAATGATTTTTTTATTGAAAATATTTTTCAATAAAATAAACAAAGTTGAATTCACTATTCAAGTATAGTTAGCATGGCCACCCAAAAATTGAGAACATGTAACCCCATATATAATATCTAAATTCATCATGTAACCTTATATTTCAACCAACATTAATAACACAACCTCCTGTTATTAAAAAATGTAGAAAAGCGTTCTTGATATATTAAATGATGGTAAAAACTAAGGAAGATCTAAGTTTTGGTTGAAAAATGCATGTATATACAAATAACTTCCATTTATGGCTTATTTATTGTAGCTAACAACCTCAAACTTCATATAAGTCATCGTCTTATTACAGTTTGTGATTGTAAAGATCAGAAATCAAATAATTAAGAGGTCATTTGATTTACCTCAATAGTATGAAAAGTTTTATTTTATCGGGAAATAAAAAAAAGGTGAACTATTTGATTGGTCATTATCTAACAAATTGAAAGAAATAGAAAAAAAGGACTTTCTAGGAAATCCTATTTCCCGTAAAGCATGGAAAATTGCTTACTTACCTTTCTTTTAGGTAAGTTCTACTATTTATAGATATAATAACAATATTATTCTTATTAAATTTAATTAATGATAATTAAAATTTATTATTTTATACTATGATAATATTAAAAATATAATAGTCATTTTATACTATAATAATATTAAGAATATAATAGTAATTTTATTAATACTTCTTAGGATATCCAAAGTTGAATCAAATAAAATATAGGAAGTTACTTCTTAGGAAGTATCATTTTCTATTTGTTAATAAAATAACTTTAAGTAATTTTCAAAAGTTCATATAAGAAGCTATTTTTTGAGAAATTCAATTTCTTGTAGGAAATTACGTCTTGTGCGAACCAAATGACTCTTAATAAAAAATGCATATCTTTCTCTATTTTTTTTTAAGGGGAAGGGAAATGTTTCAAAATGTGTTATTCCTTACTTAGAGATCTAATTGGTGAAAAATTATTTATTTTTTTTATTTTTAAATTACATATTTAGAGTTACAATCTTTAAAAATAGATTCCAGAAATAAGTTACTAAACATTTTTTTTAATTTTAAAAATAAAAATTTATTTTTAAAAAAAGGAAATAAATAAAAATATCCTAATCCTCTAACTTTTGCATATTTCTCATATATCAAAAAAATAAAAAATCACTCCAAACATCTAAAGTAAAATCTTATTGCTTACACACATATTTAAATTTAGTTTAAATGCAGTACATGCTATCAAGGAATATAGTAGCTGCAACACCTTCATAGAACCAATCAATCTTTTTCTTCTATAAAAGAAAAATCCCTCTAAGGATTATGCTAGTAACCTTGTAACTAAAAAATGTAAAGCAAAGATTGGATAATATATGGAAATAAATTCTCTAATATAAATTACATGATTTATAAGAGCACATAATTTTTTTCTAAAATGATATAAGACATGATTTTAAGATAGTATAAGAATATTAATCATATACTACATATAAGCAAAATTATAAACCTTATTTAGGTGTGCTTCGTTGGTTACAAGGGTAAGTGCACTTCCTCATGAACCACCAAATACTTGCATAATTGAATGAGAAGGATCATATCCTATCATATAAGAATTAAGAAAGAAAAGAAGGAAAAATTAAAAATGCTAAAGAATCAAATGTTAGGAACATTTTGCCATGCTGGAAACTCAAAATATTCTTTTAGCTTTTCAATGTCATTAATGAGATTCCAAGTGGTATTTCCCTCCAAGCAAGCATAGGGTGTAATTTTTCTTGCACCTCTCTAATAACTAAAAACATATATCATTATGCAAAGCTGTAAAGATTATCACTGCACAAAAGCATTCATAAAATTTACTAGATAAAATAAAATAATCCAATGAAACTTAGGATAATAAACTTTCAATTATATGGGAAGTTCCACCTTTAAAACCTTATGAAATAAGGCAATTAGCTATAAAAAAAAAAATAAACAATGAAGAATTAAAAATTTCACTTGTAAGCATATTTGTATAAACAATTCATGCATAAATACTTCAAACACTATAAATTAAGTAAATTCAATATAATGTGAGTAACTTTGTATGACAAGCTTTTAACTTATGAAAATATCAAAATTAGCACATCCATATTAATAACGTAACCTTCCACTATTTAAAAAATGTAGAAAAGGAAAGGTTTTTTATATTTATTAAATAATAGTAAAAAAACTATAGAAGAACTAAGTTTTGGTCCAAAAATGCAAGTGAATATAGATAACTTTTATTTATAGCTTGACTTATTGCAAACAACAATCTCAAGTTGGATATAAGTCATACCATCTAATTATAGTTTATGATGGTTTTAAAGACTACAGGGTTCCTTCCTAATAGCCATGTTGGTTAAGTAATTTCAGGCCACCATGTTCTTGATGATGTTTTTTATATGGTAAACATTTTATTCCATTGAATATTCTTTTTTAAAAAGAAAAATTATGTTATTTCTACTACTTATTTCAATTTTCAATGGATGTGAAGGTTAAGAATGCCCTTACTCTTTTCCTCCATTTAATTTTGAGATTAACCTTTTTGTGATGTTTAATATTGCACTCATTTTAATTCTAAGTCAAGTGAAAAAATATTCCATTTTTTCCTAATTCTGTGATTTTTTTATTCAACTTTTATAGGGGATAAATTGTTAGAAGAAGATCTACACAGTCATTAAAGTATCTTGATACAAAAGTAATAAGCCTTAGTATTAGTGATACCACAAAACCTATCCTTGAAGTCATAACTTCTGCAACAGCAAAGGCCAAACTTTTAATTGATTGAAGCTAAAATACTAAATATGATATGCTTTTATTAAACATAAGCATTTTACTATTTCCTGTGGTAAATTGTATTAACTAATGAAGCAAGTTAAATTAACATGAAGCATTATTTTATTTTATTAACTCATATTTCCTGACTTGGTAATAATATTATTTGAGATAAAATAGCCATTTCAAATATCAGATCCTCTCAGGAAGTTTTAGAAGCATGTTGGATATGGATTGCATAACAACAATTGAACCTTGTCCACTTAGATAGGATAAGTTGTATATAGACCTCATATGATATATTAAAATATGTAAAAAATGACATGTTGTATAAGTATGCTACATATAGGATTACTTTTCTTAAATAGAAAATCTTGATTTATTTTTCTACTAGAAAGCAAATACATTTCCATTCTAAAAGGTTATAGTGGTTATGGAATCGAACAAGGTGAAAATGTGATTTTAATCTATCTAAGAGGTGGTTTCTATTTTTCAAATTCACGTCCATGTATTTTTCCATCTTTGTTACATTTTCTCTCATATTGTGTGCAAGTTATTGAATTGTTTTCTTTTGTTGCCAGAATAGACCACAATGTCTCCTTTTTTCAAGTAAAACACATTCCATTATTTATATATTAATTATCAAACCAATTCTTTCCTATATGTAAATGAGAAATTATAAGTTGTGTGCAAAAATTATGATGTGACCTTACCTTTTCTTGATCAACAAGGCCTTTTAGGAAGAAAATAGAATACAATTTTTGTTCATGCATCAACTTATTCCTTAAGTTCACATACGCTTGACTTTTAAATTAGAATTTATCTTGTAAAAATTTATATTGATAATTATTTTGTAGTTCACATAAACTAAAGTTTTACAAATAATTTTTGACCCATTGCATTACTATGTATGTTCTAACTTAGCTTTTTTTATCTTTCTAATTCCAAATAATTTGTTTTTGTTTAATTTTAGCCTTTTTTGTCCAAGATTTGATATATATGTATATGAAGAGAAAGCATGAGAGCAAGAAAGAGAAGAGATAAGGTAATACGATCATATATTATTTGTATATGGTTAATAAACCTCTTTCTAACAACCTATGCATTCTACCATTATTTTAAATTGGATGATCCATTAGTATAGCAAATGAAAAACTATAAATGATTCAATTCTTTTAATTTTTATTTAACAGTCAAAATGGATGGACTCACTATTAGACTGGTTGACTCATAGAGGTTCTAAATGGGCTTTAAGCCTGTAGGCCTTGCAGGCCAGCCCATATATATATTTGCAGATTAGGCCTGTAAAAATAAGTCAGTTTAAAAAGTGAGCTTAAACAAGCTAAATTCAACGGGTTATGATCTACATGGACCGGACTTCCCAATAGCAGATTGGTTTGCAGACAAATTTTTTTCCACCTAACTCGATAATTCAACCCAACCTACCTTAATACCTAACCTAACTTCTATGGTTGCACCTTATCCTGACCATGATTGAATCCACTGTCCAGTTTGCACCCAACCCAATTTTTGTTATTTAAAACAAAACCTTATCCAATTCGATAAGTCCCTTCTCAATCTTAAATAGCCAACTTAATTCGGTAAGTCTTTTCTTAATCTCATATGACTGAATCTCGAGACACTATTGATTAATTTTGATTGACACTACGCTCAAACACTGTGTCATAGGGGAGATTGGGCAAGACTTTGAGAAATTGAGAGAAGCGCCAAGCATAGTTAAGCTCAAATAAAAAATGACACATGCGGACCACCGTAGCACAACAATATTTATAGTAGATATTAGAGAGATCGTTGCTTAGCTGCTATTAGACCAAAACACCAAGAAAGGGACATCATAACTAAGCTACACACAAATAGCAAGGCATCACCACATAACAAACAATACAACTGTTACTAGCTTCGATGAGTACTATCAATCTTGTAGCTTGGTGATTTTATCATTTTTTTGTTACTTTGTTAATGAGTTAGTATATGGTTAAATAATTCTAAACCAATAAACCTAACTTTGTTCATAACAAGTAGTGGGGTTTGATTTTGGAATAAAATAATAAAAATAAAAAATTACCCACATCTCTATTATTTAATTAGGTTTGCTCACTTATATTTTTTTTCTATTATAGAATTTATATTCATATTGCCTACTATATAAATTCACGCTAGCATGTTGTTATTTTGAATTGTGCTAAAGTTTTAATGCTTCATTCAATAGAACAAATATTGTAATGTGTTGTATACTGTTATGATTTCATGTTGGTATTTTATTTTTTTGGAATTTATATTTGTTTCCTAAAAGCTTCTTCTAATAGTTATGAATCATTATAAAGAATTAGTGTTTGCATAAAAGTTTATAATCATGCATTTTATTTTATAGTTGTACTTGGGATTTTGGAATCGTGTTTGGGATGAGCATGATGCTATTAATGTGGATAAGTTAGAGACTTCTAAAGAAAATGTGTGCTCTAATTCTAAATAAAAAAAAGCCTATAAGTACACATAAATTTGAAATTGATAGTAAGGATTATAAATAAGAAGACATTAAAATTAGTGAATCTTAATACAAAAAATCTAGGAAAAATACTTGAATTATGTGATGGGAGGTATGTAATGGAAAGTAGTAAATATGACACCTCAACCCTTAGTCATCACATGTAGAAGGGTAAGAGGATTAAAACTTTAAAACAAGAAGATATTAGGAACATGCTAATTGATTATGAAGGAAAATTAAAAAGTTAAAAAATTGATCAAGGAGTTTTTCAAGAATTATTAGTCATAGCAATTATAAAGCATAACCTTCCTTTCTCGTATGTGGAATATGATGGGACTAGGAAAGTGTGGAAGTACTTAAGCAATGAAGTGAAATTCATTTTTTAGCATACTATTGCATTTGATATGTGAAAAATGTATTTGAAAATTAAAAACAAATTAAAAAAACAATTAGCATAAATTCATGGCAGAATATACTTTACTTGTGATTTGTGGACTGCATGTTCCAATAAGGGATATATTTGCTTAATTGCTCATCATGTTGATTTAGAATGGAAGCTTACTAGTAAGATACTTGCCTTTTATGATATGAAACCTCCACATTCAAGGTTTGAATTGGCAGGTAAGGTAATGGAGATGTTAAATGAATAGGGGGTAGAGAACAAGATTTTCTCTATGACTTTAGATAATGCTTCCTTAAATGATAGCATGTAATCTATAGTGAAAGCCTTACTTTGTGATGGTAAGTTCTTTCACATTAGATATTATGCTCACGTTTTAAATATGATTGCTGAAGAAGGATTGAAATTAAGTTCCATTACCATTGACAAAATCAGAGAAAGCGTTAAATTTGCTAAGGCATCGAAGGCTAGGATGAAGGCATTTGAAAAGGCTTTGAGAGATACTCACCTTGATACATGTACATATTTAGTTTTAGATGTACTCACTAGATGGGACTCTACCTATTCAATACTTGAAAGTAGTTTAAAGTATAGGTGTGAATTCTCTATGCTTAAATATCATGAGTACATCAAGTGAAAAGTGGAATAAAAGAGAAAAATATGTGAATTTCTAAAACCATTTTATGAGATGACAAATTTGATATTTAGTTCAAGTTACCTAATTGCCAATTTGTACTTTGTCCATATTTGAAAAATTGAGTTATTTCTCTAAGAACATTTAAATAGGGAAGATAAAGTTTTGAAAGACATGGCTTCATGCATGAAGAAAAAATTTAATAAGTATTGGGGTGAATACAATATTTTACTTTCAATGGTGGTCATTTTTTATACACATGTGAAGTTTTCAATGTTGAAGTGTTGCTTTTCTAAGATTAACCCTTATAGTTTTAGAAAAAGGTTAAATGTGGTGAAAAATAAGCTTTATATACTTTATGAAGAATATGTGAAGAATTCATTTATCTCTTTAAATACTAAAGGTCAACAAAGCTTACTCTCCAGGAGCTCTTTAATACTAATGAGTTATAAGTCAAATGTCAATGTAAGTTTAAACCTTTACATCTTATAAACCTATATTTTAACATATATCATGCATGAAATTAATTTTAATTTCTTTTTATTATGCATTTTATTGCATGAAATGTGTAAATAGATGTGGGCTTTTTTGGCAGATGATGAGGAAGATGATATTATCAAAAGTTCAAAGTTTCAATTGGAGGCATATTTGGATATGCCAAAGCTTGATTTTTCTACTAAAAAAGACTTAGATGTCTTGAAATGGTGGAAAGATCATAGTGTTAAATGACCTATCTTAGCTAATATAATATGTGATTTAATAAGTGTACCAATAACTATTGTGGCATCTAAATTGGCTTTTAGCATTGGGGGTTGTGTATTGAATAAGTAAGTCATCTCCTTAAAACAATTTAAGCTCTCCTTTGCACACGTAATTGGCTACATGGGTTTTCATCTTATGATAATATTTTTTAATTTAAGAAATCATATTGTTATTTTGAATTATTTACATATAGTATATTGAAAAATTAATAATTTCATTATTCATTGATATATAGTTTGGGAATATGAGGAAAAAGATGAAAATGGTGCAACAAATGATGATGCTTTTGTATTGGAAGGATAACAAGCATAGGTACAAGACTTGAATACTATATTGTGCAATTGACTAGCCTTTTTGTATTACCTTTTTGGATGTTATAGTCTTTATATAATTGTATCACATTTTTGCATGTTAGAAGCCATTTTTTCATGTTACAACTTACAAGCCCTTATGCATGTAAAGTACATTACTGAGTTTATTATTGTTTATGATTTTCTTTTTAATATACTACTTAGTGATTCTTGTATATGTATTTAAGGAGCTATATACAAGCCAAATTATTTTTTCCAAATGATTATGAGGAGAATGGAGATGAAAAAGATGTGGATGTCACTTTCAAGAATTAAAATTCAAGCAAATATGTAACTTATATTGGAAGTATGAATTAAAAATCCTAAAATATATAATTGATTATAACAAAATTATGAGCGTACTTGAAGTATAATTTGATGAGGTTATGACTGATCTGAATGATGATGATGAGTAGAATTACAACTTATTTTGCCCCTTAGGTTATCCAGATAGAGAGAGAAAAGGAGAGAAAAATTTTGGAGTGGGAATTGTTATTTTTTAGTATAAAAATAATAACCTTAATCTCTCTATTTAAGGTTAAACTTATGATAGGAAACTACTGACCATTAAAAGGTTGTAGGTTGAGACCTCTACCCATATCGATTTGTGCATAATCCAACCTATCACGGATCATATACATTAAATTAAGGCTCAATTTGTTCTATGCTTAACGTTAAAATACAAAACTAATTACTTAAATAAATATTTCAATAATTGATTAATGCTAATCCATATAATATTTCTAATAAAATTAATTATTTTATTTTTAAATATAATAATCTCCCATTTGGATAGCATTAATTAATTATATCAAATAATTAAAATATCAATAATTAAGCAATTAGTTATACATTAAGCTATAAGTTTAATTTAGAGAATGAGAGTACACAAAATCACTGAATCTGATAGGAAGATAACTGATATGATGTCTCATAATCTGAAAGGAATAGAATAAAGTTTAGTCTTTCGACTACAGCTCAAAAAAGAAATAACTCAAAATCATTGAATCCAATAGGGAAACAAATGATTTATATATGTATAAAACATATTACTAATGTTTCAATATCTAAAATGAGTAATGATTACATAAGTGGAATGAGACTATACAGAATCATTGAATCTGATAGGGAGACAAGTGATATTTAAATATAATGTCTCATAATCCCAAAAGAACTAAATATATTTAAGGTTAGTCTTTTGACCACAACTCATAAGAGAAATAACTCAAAATCATTGAATCTGATAGGGAAGCAAATGATTTATATATATATGTATAAAACATATCACCAATGTTTCAATATGAATAATTACTGGTCACAGACATTAATAAAATAAAACAAGCATATCTCAAACTCCCATTAAACTTAAGCTTCATAAAAAAATTTAACAAGATCCATATGAGTTACTTGATTTTAAAATACTCCTATAGGTAAGGCTTAAGTCAATGAATCCTTAACATGTCTCCACTAGGGTTGTGTACAATACGAGTCTAAGATTTAACAATTTTCTCTCTTTAATGAATAGGAGTTCATATCAAAATGTTTAATATGACTAAAATTCCTGTAGTTTTAAGAGAAGCACAAAGCAGAAGAATTATCATAATAAAAAATTGGTAGAGATCGTGATATAGAATTAACTAATTGCATGCTAGATATCAACTTCTGCAACCATATAGCTTAATAAATGGCTTCATAATATGTGATAAACTCTACTTCCATAGTTGAGGTAGCTATGAGTGTCTGTTTAATACTTTTTCATAAAATAGCTCCTCCAAACATCATAAAGATGTATCTAGATGTTAACTTACGATCATCTATGTATAAGGCATAATCAGAATCTGAATAACTAATACTCTCAAGTAATATTAGATTGTCTATAAGTCAACATGTGATCCTTAGTACCTTATGGATATCTTATAACCTTCTTGGCGACTTTTCAATGATTCATCCTAGGGTTACTCAAGTATTTTCCAAGTACACTAATAGTAAAAGCCATATCTAGACGAATGCAAACTTGTGCACAATAAGACTATCAATAGCGGACGTGTAAGGAATCTTGTCCATTTCAACCCTTTCAATATTAATTTGAGGGCACTATATATCACCTTTCTAAGTAGGCATTGGATTAGATGCACAAGTATCCATTTTAAATCTTTCAAGCATCCGTTCAATCAAATTGGCTTAGTACAAACCCAAAATACTATGAGTTCTGTCACGATGGATCTAAATTTCAAAATAAAAGATGTTTTATCAAAGATCAAAATGTCATGATAACATGCATTTTGACTTATCTAGAAAAGGATCGAGTTACTAGCTAGCAAAACATCATCAGTATAAAGTACTAAGATGATAAAATTACTACAAGTATACAATATAGTCATTTGGTATTGTAAGCCTCTGAACTCTTTGAGTTTATCTAAACCCAATGGCTAGCTGATTAGGTTCTTTAACATGAGGATCTTTATTTTTGAACTGGACTATCGACATTATCTCCTCTAGTGGTGAAGGAATCAAAATAGGTATAGGCAGAATGCTGGCTTCGTCACATAAATTGATAGCCCTAAGTATCGAACTCTCACTATCCAAGTCATCCTCAAAATAAAATATTCGATCAAACTTGATTATCTTGGTACTATAAGTGGGATAATAAAATTTATAATCTCTTAATCCAATTCAATACTTAATGAAGAACTCACTATTTGTTCTAGAGTCTAATTTCTTCAACTAGGGATTATATAGTCTCATTTCTACTTTATAACCCTACACTTAAAATTTTCAAAAAATATGAGAAATCTAGGTTTAATAACACATCTTTATTTTACCAATCTTTCTAATCTCTTTTTAGAAAAATGGCCTAAAATTGATCCCATAAAATGGAAGAATTCAAACTCATTCTAGGTTGTTTATGCCTAATTATAACATTAATGAGAACATCAGAAGATACAATAGGATAATTTTTCAATTTCAAATGATATGGATAATTTTATAAGGTGGCAATACTAACAATAATAGAATCACAATAAATCTTAATCTTTCCACTCCCTTGCCAAAAAGATAACTAGAATTCTCCTAAAAGAACTAGAAAGTAAATTCATTCTCGTAAAAGGTACATAAACGACATTATTAAAAATGTATCCAGAAGATAAATTTAAAGAAATTGATCCTATATATTTAACTTTTATCCCTACTCCCTGCTACTCATAAGACAATCTTCTCACTTGAGATCCATTAGCTTTTGAGCCCCTTCAAAGATTTTGCAACATGAACAGTTGCATTAGAATCCAACTACCAAAATTCGAAAGATATTTCAAGATTATTGGACTTAAAACAGACTAAAGCTAGACAGGTAGAATTGAGTTTCTCTTTAACAATTTTCATGTATTCCATAATAATGTCCTTATCTGGGATACTCTATCTAATTCTTTTATTAATAGTGAACTTAATTACTGCTAAACAAATTTAGTTTAACTCATACCATTATTTGTAATAGATTTTATTTACAGCACTAGACTCTGGTAAGAGATTAACTGACTTTGGTTCTCCAGGAGCCAAATCCTCCTTAAAAATTGTCAGGTACATGTTCAAATACTCTTTCTATTTATCATAGTTTATTCCATTAAAAGTCTTCACCACAGATAGTTGTTGAAAGACCGAGACTGATGCAATAGGATTGAGAAATTATTAATTATACGTGCACAATATAATTATAACACAAGATTCTCAATTAAACAAATAAGTCAAACAACTATATAACAAAGTGATATCAAAATTATATGTACCATATGATTTATCTTGTACAAGAGTCTACATAAAAAATGTAATCAATATAACTATACTGATAGGATACAAGAAATATTAAAAATATTATAAACGTTGCATGCTTATTCTAAGAAGTCTAAACTCTAAAATTATATTAACAATATCACACGAATAGGATGTATCCATCATTAATGCAATATGCTCCTAGATATCCCAAAAGGATAATATTTTATGTAAAACAGTCTTATTATATCCATGATCTATAATTGGTATAAAATAAATGGCTTTAGGTGTCTTTATATGTATAAAATTATATAATTAATGGCTCAAAATTAGTCTAATACAACTATGCTTACAACTAGAGAGAATGGCTTCTCACCAAATCTAAAAAAAAAAAAGTGAAGAATGTCCATGAATTTTTTCAAGCCAAAATTCCACAAGTAAAATATATTTTTATCCAATATAAACTTTACAAAATTCAAAATAATTATTTATTGGCCTTAAAAAATTCTACAAAAATTAATAAAGATAGAAAATAAAATTCTCCGCAACCTGGTCAAAATTGAGCCCTAACAGCCCAGCGTGTGGGCTACACACGCTATCATGCGCCATGCCTACGCATGGGCTTAGTTTCAGTATTCAGGATCAATAGACTCTGCGCGTGACCCCACGTGCTCCCACCAGCATGTGCCACGTAAATTGAAACAGCTACTGCAACTGTCAAGGGTTATTAGGTGCATGATCATCACATGCTTTCTAGCTTGTGGATCTCACGTGATGCAACAGCTATTGCCTAAGCTGGTGCGTGAATTCCACGTGCCATTCGAGCATGTAGACTCCATGCACGCGCCTTCCAAAGACATGTAGAGGGCGTGTGAATATCACGCACTACTGTGCACGTGGCCCATCTCGGTTGGAACTTCCTGGAGTTATATTTTCTAGCAACTCTTTGCCATTTGTCCATGGCATCTGTTTTTCACCATTAATGAAGTTCTTCATGCTCCAGAGTCATTTTTAAAAAATAAAAATTTTATCTAGCCTATTTTTTACACTAATCCATGTATTAATCCAAAGAAAATAAGGGTTTAAAATTGTGCTACAGGATTTCAAAAAATTCAAAATTTTCATGCCTTCATACCACAATAATCATGAAATCTAAAATATAATTTAACAACAGTATAATATTTCAGATGTATATAAGAATAAAATCCATGAATCAATTAAAAGAAACATAGATCCAACTTATCTCAGAATCCAGAAACTAATTGGTGCATAATAATCATGAATTTAATGCAATTAAATAACATAATAATATTCCTGATGTATTTTAAGATTAGGATTTAATATTTAATTGAAAGAAAAATAGATCAAAATTGTTCCAAAATTAAAATCCCCAGTTCTGAATTTTTCATGTACAAAAAAAAAGAAAAAAAATAGAAATTTTATGAATTTATCAAGATAATCAATTGCTCATAATCAGATATTCATATTATCAATATGCTCTTATACCAATTGTTAGAAGTGTGAATTAACAATTCTAAAATATATAATTAATCATAACAAAATTATGAGCATACCTGAAACATAATTTGATAAAGTCATGACTGATCTAAATGATGATGATGAGTAGAATTACAACCTATTTCGCCCCTTAGGTTATCCAAATAGAGAGAGAAAGGGAGAGAAAAATTTTGGAGTAGGAATCCTTATTTTTTAGTATGAAAATAATAACCCTGATCTCTTTATTTAAGGTCAGACTTGTGATAGGAAACTATTGACCACTAAAAGGCTGTAGGTTAGGATTTCTACCTATATGAGCTTGTACATAATCCAACTTATCACGGATCATACAAATTAAATCAGGGCCTGATTTGTTCTATGCTTAACGTTAAAATAAAAAATTAATTATTTAAATAAATATTTCAATAATTGATTAATGCTAATCAATATAATATTTCTAATAAAATTAATTATTTTATTTTTAAATACAACAATTTAAACTCTATTGTGTTTTTATATATTGAATTTGAGACTTGGAATATATTTTAGACAATTGGATGAAGAGTTTATATGACTTTGTTATATTTTAATGAATTTGAGACTTGTAAGATTTTTATGATCTAAATATATTTTATAGGCAGATTGGTTGTCTTCTTTGGCTTCGCGCAAGTAAGGCCAAATTCCACTTAAGGCCTTTTGATTTGTGTAGCTATCTTCTCCAGAAGATTTTGTAGCTCAAGAAACTTTTGTAAGCATTTAGAATCTATCTTCAATGATTGTTGTGTTGGATATTTACAATTCTAACACTTCCCTGTATCTATTCAATATACCACATGACACCCTGTGCCCAAGAATGCCTTGATGCCCAATCTCCATATTACCCCGATCGGCCAAGCTACAGCCCATAAGCATTTTTGAGTTTTTATCAATACAATTGACACAGCCTATTAGGTTTTACTGTTTTGGACTTGGAATGGGTAGGTGGGTTTACGAGATCCTTCCATGGTTTTTGTTTTTGAATATACCATAAGGGCCGGTCTCAATGACAAATCAACTTCTTTTAAGTACAGTCTAAGATTTTGTTATCGCCTAAGCAGGCTTCCAATTATCCAATGATCGTTCAATTTAATATCACACTTTGTTTAGACAATAAAAATGGGTTGGAGTTTAGAGTCATTTCTTGTAGAGTCTGTTCAGCTGTTAGCAAAAACTGGAAAATGGAAATTTACACCTAACAGTGCACTGGATTGTCCATTAATTGTCATACCATTTGATTGTTTGTCTATGTGAAAGTTACAACACATTTGCCATTTCTTTCCAGCAAATCCAGCTGCAAACCTGTCTTTGCTTTGAAGTGATGGGAAATTGGGAATGGAACTGAGGCTTTTGTTCATCATTCAAGCAAGCTTACAAACTCTGAAGTGAATTATAAAGAAGCAAAATTTATCTAGCCAACGTGCTTCTTTGGCATCCTCGCCAAGCATGAAACACTCAAGTTCTATTATATGAATTTTTAAAATTTTTAAAATTTATTTTGAATAATTCAGAATCTTTAATTGATATTAAATAAGGGCTGGTTCTGCAAAATAATGTTGTGAACTGAATTAAAAAATATAAACATGTTTAGGATGCGGGCATTAACAAACCAACCCTAAATGAGTTAAACCTGTATAAGTTTTGGTCTGGTCCTATTTGACTGGCCCATTAAGCATCCTCATTCACTCATAGGTTAATCAATTCTTTAGTATTTGATTAAAGTTAATTTTTATAAAATTTTATATAACTGTTTAGGAATGTTTTGCTGCTTAACTCTAAATAATAAACACTTGGGAAACTAAATTGTGTTTGACTAAGGTTTAAATTTCCAATGACTCATAAACATATTAAAATGCATAATTCTTGCTCAGTCTCATCTACCTTACTATACTGAAAAAATCTATACAAGCAAGCCTCTAGCAAAGACTCGTATAGGGTAGTCCTTTTGTTAGGTTTTCTTTTTGACTACTTAAGCCTAATCAATGGCCTTTATGATGCATATCATCGTTTTCGCATGGGCTGACCAGTTGTAATTATCAAAGCCAAAGCGAATCAATGTATTGTAAAGCTTGTTTCTATGTTGTAAACTGTGTACACGTTTTATTAAATGATAGTTAAGTTGTATATAACTATAAGCATTACACTTTTCTTTCTAGCAGTGCTCTTGATTATATTTTTATTGGGAACAACTTTAATATTTATTAGAAATAAATCCGCAAAGGAGGAGACACATGTTATTCTGCACAAATTACTTTCTTTTGTTCTCCTAGTTGACAGCTTATGTTAACCTTTTTATTTGCAGGCATATGTAGACTTGAGTGTTATAATGGGCCAGACTGATCAATAGCAGATGGATGCAGAGAAGTATGGAAACATTGAATACATGAGGTGTAGTCGAGAAAATGGCTCCTTCCCTGACTTGTCTACTGTTTCGAGAATAGATATACTATTTTCCTGTTCACCAAACAATCTTACTGGTACTGTGGCAACAAGGGAGCAACTACCTCAACTAGTGCAATTCGCTCTGCACAATGGTTTTATAATAGTTTACCCTTATGATTCTGCATATGCAATCTATACTTCAGATGAAATTCCACGTTCCATCTATGAAATTCCTGGAGCCAAACAGTATTAGATGTTTAAAAAGTAGGTAATGTTCCCTTCTATTTTTTTGGACATGATAATTCACTAAGATAATAGATGGTTTTGATTGCAAAATAATTATCCTTAGAATGCATTTTATTGATATGGATTCTCTTCATACATTATTGGCACTTCACTTGTACTACAAGTTGCTCTGTACTAACACTAGAACTTTAAATTAATTTCTTCCATATATGTTATATTTTCTTTCAATGCTTTGCATTTGAGGTTTAATTGTTGCAAGAACTGTAAATTTTTTCAAGAGTGCCTTTATGACATTTGTAAAAACGAGTTGCATAATCTTAATCTCAACCATCAAAGCAACAATAATGGTGTACTTACTTCATAGAACTATGATCCACTTGTGCCTACTAGACATATTTGCTTCATTACCTTCCATTTTTAACCACTATAAGGAGATCTGTGGTATTATGATGGATATGGGATGGAGGAAATTTTCAGTCAAGGAACTATTGGTTGAATTGTCTATAAAAGATGGACCGCAAGTTGTTTCGGCTAAATGCAGTTGGGTTCAATTAGGAAACTAATCTTAATCTTATGAGTGCCTCAGGGCTATTTTTCTAGAGCACATTAATTTGCAGGTTGCCGTAGAGACTGCATCATTCAACAATTACGGTGGGTTCACTGAAGTCCAATTGGGTTGGACTGTATTTCCAAAGCAACTGTTGTTTTCAAGTGGATTTCCCGTTGCTGAGGACTTCAACCGTATTGTTTGTACTTGCTTCAATGGTTCATCCAATACTTCCTAAGCTGGCGGTTTAGCTTGCCTCTGACCAAAAGCCCTGAAGGTTAGTTTTCGTTTATGCTAAGTGAAGTGAGAATATTATATATTCCTAAGATTTTTTTATTTCATTTTTAAGTCTTGACTTATATTCGTCTAGAATAAATTATGCTGTTTATAGTATGCATCATTTATCTCATCGAGTTCAATGCAATCCTTTCTCCATTTTGAAAAAAAGAAGTGGACACCCCCAAAATAGGTCCACACTGCCACAAACCTCTGACTGTGTTTAATTCAGTTATGCAAACATACAAGTGTCTTAGCACCTTACCTTTGCAGTCTCAAAGCTACCATTGTCACTCACCTTTAGTAACGAATATGCGACAAGGGATGCGAAATATGCGTGCATATAGAGTAAAAAAGAAAAAGCTATTAATTATAAATTCAGCATAGATTTGCAAAAAAATTTAAAAGGAGTTGTTGTGATATGCTACATGACAACCCTGTCTTGATAAATTTTTGTGCAGGCAATGAAAGGAATTGTAGGATTCTACAAACTTATATTAGAAAGCACTAGAGAAAAAACTTACATTAGGAATATGTTGTTAACATTGATTATCTTTTCATGTGACCACTTCAGAAACTCAGGAAATCTCCATGATGTGGAAACAATATAGCATGTACAATCACAGAATTTATTCAAGGTAACATCCGTTACAAATGACACAAGATACTACATTAGAAAATCTTTGATCCACAGGTCCTCTCTAGAATTTAGTAAGCATATGATAATTTCATTCGTCAACTCAGATGAGTGAGAGGAGGATACGCATATCAGTTCCCAAGCTTGCTGCAGCAGCATAAAGTGCAATAGAGGATTCCCTTGCAGTTAAAAAATAAGACAACATCAAACTTTTAAGCCGAAGTTTGTCAAACAAAACCACTGCAATAAAATATACTTCCAGGTCCTTTTGCACGTTTGTTAAACTTGAAACCATAAGCTTTAAGCCAAAGTGAGGTCACAGAGTCAATTTTATCCCACACCAAAGCCATCAGCTGAAATAATCACTAAAAAAAATTCTAACATTCCTTTGCAGCCATAAACACCATAAGACTGGGACATCAAGTCTGGCAGACTTCCCAAAGTGGTCTTTTTCCCTTGATCCTCCCAAAACCACAATATCTAGCAAACCTGAGATCGGCGTATTAAGTTTGTCTTCCACATTGGCAACTCGAGATATCATTGCTCTAGCATATCAAAGAGGTTAAGGGAAGGGCTCTCCTTTCTAATCCTGAAGAGATCTGCTTCATATCTTCATTACCAATGCAATGACCAGTAGAAAATAAAGGGACAGCATACAATGATGAAAATATCTGGTTTTTCTTGTTTGCTTGATCAAACATATGCTACATTTCCCTTTTTTGATGCATCTAAAGGAAACTTCTCAAATGGCCAGAGCCAAGAAGATGTTGAGCTCCAAGATTGACATCATTTCCCAACAAGATTTCAAAAATAGCACCCAGAGAACCCATCTGATTGCCCTATTTATCATGGCTGCATTTACAAATTTACAAAAACAGTTCATAAAAGTAAAGATCTAATATTACAAGTATAATAAGTATAAAATATGCAATTACCAGAAAACAACCACCAAAGACAAATCAAGCTGAATTCATAATACTAGAACCTATCCTCAAAGTCATAATTTCTGCAATGGCAAAGGTGGAACTCTAATAGACTGAAGATAAAATATCAAGTATGATCTGCCTTTATTATACAGAAGCATTTTACTGTAACCTGTTAATTAATCATATAAGTGAAGCAAGTTAAATTAATGTGAGAGTTCAGATCCTACAACATAGTTTTAGAAGCATGTTTGGGTATGGACTGCACAATAATAGTCGAGCCTTATCCCACTCAAGGGGATCAATAGTATAAAGACCAAACACAATATATTGAGAAGGTTCCTCTTTTGACTTCGCTTTTCCATCTATCCACATTTAATTCCATCTGCTCAAGTTTCTCTCACAAAGACTAGAAACATGTAAAAAAAAAAAAAATATTATATAAATATGCAGCATACAGCATTTCTTTTCTTAAAAAGAAAATCTTGATGAACACTATTTTAGTCGCTCAATTAAAATAAAACTCAAGATTGTCAGTCGCAGAATACTAAATTTTAGATACACAGATATAAAAATGAGAACACCTGCTCAAGCATGATAGAGATCAAGATAGACGTACAACAAGACCAAAGCCATCCACCTCCTCTGGATCTTATGTGTAACATCTCCGATGGAAGTGCACCAAAAGATGCAACAAGGAGGAACAAAATGTCTTTCTCATGGACAAGAGTTTCCTCCATCAATGGCTGCAACAAAAGCTTTACAAAGTTTGGAGGGAAGCTGAAATACAAGTTACTGAATAAGTTCAGCAAATGTGAAACATCAAACATGAATTAGTTAGTTCCCTAGAAATCTGGATGAAATATGTAGGATTGTTAGATATAAAGAAATACATGCGAACAAGATTCCACATAAATACCACTAAGCATTAGAAACACTAACCTGTGAGTAATAATTCAAAGATTCTATGATTTAATCAACAAATTCAACTTACATGAGGAAAGAGAAGAAGATAGGTCAACGATCAGGATTCAGACAATCAACAAACAACAACACCAGTTCAAAGTAAATTTAGCATAAAAACCTTCTAGGTCTTCACATACTATACTTAGTTGAATAAAAAGAAATAAACACATACAACATTCACCAAAATCTATAGTTTCCTGATGTGTAACTCAAATAGGAATAATAGTAACTCACTTTGCTTTCTGCTTTTAAGAGGTCCTGATCAATCATTTTGTGAATAAGCCTCTCTGCCTTGTCATTCTGATTATCTTCTAGAAGGGCTCGAATAGTTGTTTCAAAACTTACAGCATCAGGGATGCAGTGACTGTCTTCCATTTTTGAAAGCAAAGTAATTGCTTCATCAAACAAGCCATCTTTACAAAGCCCATTAATCATAATGTTGTATGTATGTACACTTGGACGATAATATTCATTGTTCAAAAGATGCTCAAACAACTCTTTGGCAGTTTTGAGTCTTGCAGCTTTGCACAACCCATCAACAAGTATATTGTACGTGTACAAATTAGGCGAAATTCCTAGGTCACCAAATTGCATTTATAATGAAATTGCCTTCCCAAGATAATGGTTTTTACAAAAAGCATTCAACAAGATATTGTAAGTCAACACATTAGGGTTTTGACTTGTATGATACATTTCATTGATAAGCTCTTGTGCAAGGACATTCTCCCTAATTTGCACAAACCATCAATAAGAGAACTGTAAGTTACAACATCAGGAAACAAATTATTCTCGCACATTTCTTTAAAGAGTGTTATGGCCTCATCCACTCTTTTAATCTTGCAATATCCATTAATCATGATAGTGTAAGTCCAAACATCTCGTGCCAAACCCCTTTTGACCATGTTATCAAATAACTTTATTGCCTCATTCACTTTATTGTTCAACCAATATCCATCAATCAAGGCATTATCAGTAACAATATTAGGGTCATGACCTTTTTCCTTCATCATATCAAACACATGCTGAGCTTCTATGACATTTCCTTCTTTACATAATGCATCCACCATTATATTAAAGGTATAGGCATTTGGATCAATGTTCTTTTGAACCATTTCTTTCAATAACAGAGTTGTTTCTCTCAATTGACCCTTGATGCAGAAACCATGAATTAGAGAACTATAAGTGACAACATTAGGAGAAATTCCCCTAACAATCATCTCAGAACATAAATCACTTGTCTCATTTACAAGTCCATTCTTGCATAGGCCATCAATGATTGTGTTATACATCACTACATCGGGCTTAATTGCTTACCTGTCCATCTTTTGCAGCAATTCAAGGGCGGTGCTTGTGCTTCCTATCTTACACAGTCCATTGATCAAGGTCCCATAAGTGACTTCATTAAGTTGGAATCTAGTTGCAACTAGTTTATCATGAAACTTTAATGCTTTCCTAATCTGACCATCAATACACAGCCCTTTCATTAGCGTAGTCATAGTAATTTTATCCAGAATAAATCCCCTTTTAAGAATCTCTCCCATCCACGAAAATGCAAAACATATCTGACCCAAATGGCAATAACTGTTGATCAAGATGTTCAAAGTAATTAAAGCCGGCTAAATTCCCATGAATTGCAGTCGTTTACAAAGTGAAACAGCAATGGAATAATGTTTCATCCTAACAATAGCCGTTAAAATCTTGTTAATTTCAATAATAGGTGGTAGAGATCGCTTATCAACCAGGCGATCAAACATAGCCACGGCATCATCAATCTTATCAAAGCCAGAAATTTTACCAACATACCGTCTTTGAGTTTGTCTACTTAATAGTAGCAAGTTGGGTATTTCAAGAATAGATGGGAATTTCAAAGTGACATACCTCGTCTTCAGCATCTTCATACCGCCTTGCTTCGCTTAAAAAGATTGCCGCAGATTATATGAATATGAACTCTCTATATATTTTAAATTTTATATCCTTAAAAAATATAATTTTAATTATTAAATTAAATACTATATTAACAATAAATCTAATAATTAAATTTTTTAATTTAATAGTTATAAATAAATGATAAATTAATAATAAGTTCAATTTTAAGAAAATATCTTAATCTAATTATCAAAAATTAAATACAAATATAATTATATAAAAATTTGTATACTTATTTAAAAATTTATATAATTTTATAAAATAATCCTATTCTTTTACAATTATCACAAATAATTATTATCTACTCCTTAATACCTATATAAGAAAGATTTTCATTTAAAATAAATTAAAAATAAGATGTAGTTGGGGAGAGAGCGGAAACGACGTTGTTCTCCGATTTCCTCCAGTGAGAAACGGCGCTGTTCATGGTAGCCTGGACAAGCACGGACTGAATCGTACTCTGCGACTCTCAAGAAGCTGCCACAGTTGGGGAGAGAGCGGACGTGGACGGAGAAGAAGGGAACAGGGGGAGTGGGACGTTTTCCTGCGGTTGCCACTGTGGTTATCTTCCGAGCGCACGTATCATGGCGCTAGCAACGCCAAAACTACTGCAGCGTTTATTTCCAATGTCAACCTTCACAGTTTTGAATTTTCTGACAACTAATCCCCTTTCAAAACTCTTTGCGAGAACTAGAATATGATTTTCAGCAAATTGCAGAATGCTGAAGAGTAGGTGACAATTTTCTGGAGGCGCGACCGCGATATGGGAGCTGGAGGCTGTGGCTTGCGGTGGCCGGCTCTCTCCGGTTACTCTCTGCTTCCAAGGGCAGCTCAGGAAAAAAATTACATTCAACTGAACTTCTCCCCACTTCTCTCCATTTTTGGGGAGAAGTCTGAACCGGTTGCAGATGTGGGATCCACTCAACTTTTTTTCTCAAATTTCTTTCTTTCCTCACTTCTGTCACCCGTTCCAAACGGGAGAAGTTTCGTACGGACATCCCAACTTCTTTCTCCCCATTTCTATCGCCCGTTACTTCCCTCGTTCCAAACGGAGGCTTAGTGTTTCGATTTGCATCGGAGGATCGTCTTGGCTTTTTTAACTGAAGATAGTGCTAGGGAGGCTTCAAGTCTCAACGGAGATGGGCGTTGGGCATGTTTGGCTGCCAAGGAGGTTGGAGGGGAGAGCGAGGAGATCAAAAGTGAAATGAGAGACAGGGAAGGAGAGGAAATTCTGAACGAAAGCACGAGATTCCTTTTTAGAATTTATCGTTTTTAGTATTTCGTGAGCTAGATTTTACGGAAAAAAGTTATAACTTTATTAAGTTATAATTAAAAGATATAATAGTATAAGGTAAAATATGATAAATAAATATAATAAACAGAATAGTATAATGAAAGATAAGATATAATACTATCAAGTATTTGATAAATATGTTTTGATATTATAAACATATACTACCATGCATTTATTATTAGATATAAATATCACATAATAGTATTAAAAATTTTATTTAGGAAAAATTTGTGCTATTTAAAAATAGTTTATATCATAATTACTTTACTATATTTGATGATTTTTTAATATTTTATATTCACTTTAATTAATAATTATTGGTATTTTTATTATATTTTACCTAATATATATAAGTAAATATTAATATTTTTATTAATATTTTTAAGGTTATAATAGGTTTAAAGTAAATGATAAATGATAAATAAGTTAATTCTAAATTATTAATATTTTAAGGCTAAATTAAAATAAATAATAATTATTAATAAGATAGAGAAAAATAAAAATAAGTTAAGGATAAATTAAGAATTATAAGATTCATCATAATTCTATCTTGTTATATCAAGTTGTACAAGAGGGAATTAATTTATCACGTGTTAATTGTATAAAATAAGTTGGGTAAATTACTTTATACTATTTTATATAAGGTTGAAATATTTAATAAAATATTATATTATATTACTTACTTATACTATCATGTGTTACTTATTTGATGCAACAAATAGGTTCTTATGACTCTTTTGGTGTATCTTATAAGATAGAGATATGATAATATAAATAAATATTATTATTATTTAATCTGTATTTAGACCTTACACATGATATGAGAATTTAATCTAATCAACTTATTTTATAATGTCAATACAAGATAATTTCCTTTCATTCTGGATTTATTATAATAGGATAAGATTAGAATAAAGTTTATCACTCCTAAATTCCTAATTGTACATTCACTTATTATCATCATCATCATCATTACTTTATTGCTATTAATAATTATTATTTAGTATAATTTAACCTTAACCTATTTTATCCATAAAAATATTAATAATTTAACCACAACATAACTTTTTTATTACTCTTAATTTATTCCTAACCTATTTTAATCTTAAAAATATTAATCATTATTATTTACATATAAAATAAGTAAAATATAATAAATATATCAATTATTATTAATTAAAATACTCTATGTTGAAAATTTTTTAAATTATCGAGTAAATAAAATAATTATGACCTAGGCTATTTTTAAAATAAGGCTAATTTTGTTTAAATAAAATTTTTAATACTATCAAATTATTTATAGAATTGTTTATCACACACTTGATAATATTATATCTCATCCTCTTATTATTTTATACTATATTATCAAGGTTGCTTATCCTATTTTATATTATATTATCATGTCCTCCAAACGCGCTCCTAGTTATTAAAGATGATGGGTACATATGAATTTACTTGAAAAATTAAGTTTTATAACTATTAACTTTTTGAAGTATGTTTAAAATTTTTCTTTCTTATTTTGATTAAATGGTACTCTATATCATAATTTATGTAAATTTATATTTCATTTTTCTATATCAAATGTTTTACCTTCTTTTTTATTCAAAATATTGTATCAAATATGCATATAGTTCAAGTTAAAAACCCCCCAAATAGAACAGCAAAGATTGCATTAAAATTTTTTCTAGACAATATCAATCTAGAAAATCAAACTCTAGCGATGTAAGTGTTAGTTTTGGATGACAAAGTTATCTATCAAGTAACATGAACGAGACTTGATAATTTATAAATGTATGGCAAAATCATATATTCACCATAATGCTTTGTATTACAAGGCTGATATTTTCCTTAGAATAAAAGGCACAACTTTTAAAAGTCTCTTGCTAACTTACATCTCTCAACTTCTCTTAGCTAGTTTTCAAAACCACCAACGTTAATGGTTGGAACTATACCAAACAATCACTAATACATTGGTTGAAATTACACCAAAATCTGAGCCAAATGACAGTAACTATTGATCAAGATGTTTAAAGTAATAAAAGCCGGCTGAATTCCCATGAATTGCGGTCACTTATAAAGTGAAACTGCAATGGAATAATGTTTCATCTTAACAATAGCTGTTAAAAATCTTGTTAATTTCAACAATAGATGGCGGAGATCGCTCATCAACTAGGCGATCAAACGTAGCCACGGCATCGCCAATCTCATCAAATCCAAAAATATTACCAACATACCATCTTTGAGTTTTTCTACTTAATAGAAGCAGGTTGGGTATTTCAAGAATAGATGGGAATTTCAAAGCGCCACACCTCGTATTCAGCATTTTCATACCGCCTTACCTCGCTTGCAAAGATTGCCGCAGATTATATGAATATGAACTCTATGTTTTACTGCTTTAGTGTTTCGATTTGCATCAGCGGATCATCTCGGTTGTTTTGAATAAAGATAGTGTTTGGGAGGCTTCAAGTCTCAACGGAGATGGGCATTTGGTATGTTTGGCTGCCAAGGAGGTAGGAGGCGAGAGCCAAGAGATCAAAAATGAAATGAGCGACAATGGAAGGAGAGGAAATTCAGAAGCAAATCACTAGATTCCCTTTTAGAATTTTTAGCTTTTAGTATTTTGTGAGCTATATTTTACGGAAAAAATTATAACTTCATTAAATTGTACTCGGAAGATACAATAGCATAGTATAAGATATGATAAAGAAACATAATAAATAGTATAATATGATAAAAGAATAAGATAAATATTATCAAATATTTGACAAATAATTATATAAATATTTTAATAATATAAATTTATCTTATCATGCGTGTGTCATTAAATATCAATATCATATAATAGTATTACAAATTTTATTTAGATAAAATTTGTCTTATTTTAAAAATAATTTTAAAAATAATTTTTATCATAATTTTTTATTATATTTGATAATTTTAAATTTTAATATATTATAATCACTTTAATAAATAATAATTGATATATTTATTATATTTTATCTATTTCATATGTAAAAAATAAATATTAATATTTTCAAGGTTATAAAAGGTTAAGAATAAATTAAAAGTGATAAATAAGTTAAGGTTAAATTATTATTATTTTTAAGACTAAATTAAGATAAATAATAATTATTAGATAGAAAAATATAAAAATAAGTTAAAAATAAATTAAGAACATGAGATTTATCTTAATCTTATCTTGTTATATTAGGTCATGAAAGAGAGAATTAATTTATTCTATAATGATTGTATAAAACAAATTGATTAAATTACTTTATACTATCTTATATAAGGCTATAACACTTGGTAAAATATTGTATTATTTATTTATATTATCACATGTCACTTATATGATGTAACAAACAGGTTCTTAGAACCTTTTTGGTGCATCATATAAGATAGAAATATAATAGTATAAATAAATATTATCATGTTTTAGCATATTTTTGGAACTTACACATGATAATATAATATAATTTAATCTAATTAATTTATTCTATATAGTTAATGTAGGATAACTTAGAATCTATTTGTTGTAAAAATAATTTTCTATTTTTTAAAAAAGAAAAGTTTTTGTTTGGTAAATTATTTACAAAATATATTTTTAAAAACTATTTCTTAAATTCTTGTTTGTAGACAATTTTCCAAATAAAAATTTTAAAAAAACAATAATAAGTTTTAAATTTTTTTGAACTTCCTTTTTTTGTTTTTGATAATAATTTTATAATTAAATAAAACTTTTACTTATTTGCTTTAATAAATATTAACCATTCATTTTTTTAATTCAAAAATAACTTTTGAAAGCAAAAAAAAAATTTAAAATAAAAAATAAAATACATCCAAATACATCCTTAATCCTTTTGTTCTAGATATGTTATAACAAAATAAGTTTAGAATAAGATTTATCATTCCTAATTTAATATTAACTTATTATTATTATTATTATTATTATTATTATTATTATTATTATTATTATTATTATTATTATTATCATCATCATCATCATCACCCTGTCTGTATTAATAATTATTATTTAATATAATTCAACCTTAACTTATTTTATTCTTAAAAATATTAATAATTTAATCATAACATAACTTATTATTCTTAATTTAGTCTTAACATATTTTAATCTTAAAAATATAAATAATTATTTTTTGCATATAAAATAAGTAAAATATAATAAATACATCAATTATTATTAATTAAAATACTATATGTTAAAATATTTTTAAATTACCAAATACTATAGAATAATTGTGATATAAACTATTTTTAAAATAAGGGTAATTTTGTTTAGACAAATTTTTTAATACTATCAAATTATTTATACGGTTATTTATTGGATATTTGATAATATTATATCTTATCATTTTATTATCTTGTATTATATTATCATTATTACTTATCTCATTCTATATTGCACTATCATATCCCCCAAATGCATCGTTAGTTATAAAATGACAGGTGCAAACGAATTTATTTGGAAAATTAATCTTTATAACTATTATGTTTTCAAATTATTTTTTTAAAATTTATCTTTTCTATTTTAATTAAATGATAGTCTATATCATAATTTTCGTAGATTTACTCTTCATTTTTCCATCACGTGCTTTGCCTCCTTCTTGATATAGAATATTATTATGGATATGCATATAGTTCAGGTTAAAAACCCTCAAAGGGAGCAATAGAAGCTACATTAAAGGTTTTTCTAGACAATGTCGATTTAGAAAATCAAGCTCTAATGGTCAATGTTTGTTTTGGATGGCAAAATTGTTTGTTAAGTAGCTTAAATGAGAACTAAAGACTTACAAATTTACAACAAAATCATATATTCACCATAATGGTTTATATTACAATGTTGCTATTCATCTTAACATAAAAGACATAACTTCTAGAAGTCTTTTGCTAGCTTTTCATCCCTTAACTTCTCTTAGCTAGTCTTCAAAACCACTAATGCCAAGGTTGGAATTATGCCAAATAGTTACCAATATCTTGATTCAAATTACACCAAAATAAACCACCAAAACAACCACAAGCTAGATTATTGGCAAATTGTGCTCATTGTAACAAAACACTAGCACATTATATAACTCAACATGCATCAAACTCACCTAAAACAAATGGCTTGAGAAAAACATCTTAACATTAGTTCTTTATATAGTAAAAATACAATTAATACCTTTCAATGCTAAGAGCTAGTTGCCTTTTTGTAGCTATTCTCCTTCTTGGTGCTTTTAGGAGTAGGAATTCTAAAAGTCCAATAAGATGATTAGGAAGAAGGGACTAGAGTCCTTTAAGGAGTAAGCTTTTCTGGAGTAAAAACTTATTGAGTTCTCATCCCCTTATTCCTTTATGGAATGAACTCATACTAATCAATACTATTTTTAACATATATTTACAATGCTATTCAATTATATTCAATATGATTTAACATATTCCCTCAAGTTAGAACATATATATTATATGCGCTAAACTTATCATATATAGCTTATTCTTAAACATTGGAGGGACTTTGTAAACATATTGGCTAATTGATCATTGGAATTCACAAAAATAATGATAATTTTCTTTACAATAACTTTCTCTCTTATGAAGTGATAGTCAAGGCAATATACAGGGTTCTTTGATTATCATAAACATGCTTTATAAGATAAGATGTATAAAGTTTTAGCTCTTGTAATAACTATTTTAACCATATGAGTTCACATATAATCAATATCATATCTCGATACTCTATTTCTATACATAATCACGCTTTACTTCTTACTTTTCTAAGAAATAAGATTTCTTCCAAAAAGAACCCAAAAGCATGAAGTAAAGCAATTATCGTTTCAAGAATCTGCCCAATTAGCATTTAAGTAACCAAAAATTCAAGTGTGTCATTTATTCTTATGTAAAAATTTTATTTGGATTTCCTTTGATGTAGTGAATAATTCGAATCATTGCATCCTAATGAATATCATATGGTGAATTAAGAAACTAACTTACAACACTTATTGCAAAAGAAATGTTTAGTTGAATAATTGTGAGATAATTTAATTTTTAAATAAACCTATGATATCTTTATGGATTTGAGAGTGGTTTCCCCTAATCTAGTAATAATTTAATATTTAGATCCATAAAAGTATCTACAGGTTTAGAATTCATTAACTTTGTCTCATTTAGAATATCAAAGGTATATTTGTGTTGAAAGATAAAAATTCTAGAACTAGATTGAGCCATTTAAATGGCAAGAAAATACTAGAGTTTTCCTTTATTCTAAAATGATGAAAAATATATTGCTTTAGTTGACCAATACTGGCTTGATCACTTCTTATAATAACTATATTGTTAACATAAACAATGAGATATATAGATTAAGAAGAAAATAAATGATGATAAAGATAGAGTGATCTACTTTATTTTAGCACATATCAAAATCTTAATTGACTTTACTATACCTCTTAAACCTGGCTTAAGGGGACTACTACTATATAGAGATTTCTTCAACCAATAAACAAAACTAGTGACCTCTTGAGTAACAAACCCTGAAGGTTTCTTTATATAAACTTTTTATTTAAAATTCTTATGTAAAAAGACATTTTTTATATCTAGTTAATGTAGAGACTAATAATTAATGGTTGCAAAAGGGAAAAAAACAAACAAATTAATACAATTTTAGTAACAAGAAAAAAGTGTCACATAGTCTAAGCAAAAAAATTAAGTGTAGCCTTTAATAACTAGTTTAGCTTTTAACTAACATATTTTCCATTAGGTCCAACTTTGACAGTATATACCTAGAAACATCCAATAATAGATTTATCAGAAGGTAAAGGGACCAAATCCTATATGCCATTAGTCTTTAAGGCTATCATCTTATCAAGCATCGCTTGATGCCACCTTGAGCGAAAAAGAACTTCCTATACAATTTTAGAAATAGAAATAAAGAATAAGGCATAAATAAAGGTAGAATGGGGTGAAAATAAATTATGATAACTAATTATAAATAGGATAAGGGTTATGAGTAGAATAAGTATCTTTATGAAGGACAATAAGAAGATTTTCTAGTAAATCTAAGATAGGAGAGTTCATAAAATTAAACAATAAGTCACTAGGTGCATCATCAATTATTTGAAGCTTGATTGGGTACATGGATGTCATGCACTTTTGGGAAGGTGGCATGTTGATGACTCGAACTAGTGGGGGTAGTCAGAAATTCATTAAAGATATTAATTTTGATGATAATTTTTAAAAAATCATAATGCTACTTTGTGAATTAAAGTAACTAAAACTATTTGAACATTATATTATGTTTATACATTCTCTAACCCATAACTATTTAAAGGGAAAAAATGCACAATTTGGAAGCTTAGAAGGTGGGCTTGTGTTGAAAGCTTTTTTGGTTTCTGAGTAAAATTTAGATTGAATTCCAAATTCTTTATGTTTTTGGACAAAGTTTGAGTATAGAAGAAATTCTTTGTAGAGGAAAAAAAATAAGAACTTGAAGCTTAGTAGAAAACAATTGAAGCAAAAGCAAAATCTCTCAATGTGAGGGTTCTGATACCAACTTGAAATTATTGGAATAACTTGAGGAAAACATCTTAGCTTTAATTTTTTTTTATATAGTAGAAATACAATCAATACCCTTTGATGCTAATCAATACAATACTAATTAGTATGCCTAAACTTTTGCTAATCATTCTAATCACTAACTAATTTCTAACATATACTTAAATACTATTCAATTATATTTAATATTATTTAACATCAATAATTAAAGTAGAAATAACATTGCTCCTTATTTTATGCAAGCTAATTCCTATTGATATTATCAAAGCATTCAACTTTAAGTAAGCATATTTGTATAAAAAATTTATGCACAAACACTTTAAACACCATAAACTAGGTATATTCAATATAATGTGAGGAACATTGTATGACAAGATCTTAACTAATGAAAGTATCAAAATTAGCAAATCCATTGAAAAAGTTACAAACTTTTTCTATAAAAGTTATTTTAGTAAATATTTAATATGAAGGCTCTGTTTGTTTCAACGAAAAATACTTTTCATAAAATATAGATATAAAAGTTAATATTAAGGAAATTTTTTTATAATTTGTTTAATATTAAATATAAAGAATTTAGAGAAAACAACTTCCTTTATTTTAAAAAATAATTTTCTTTCCTTTATTAACATGCTTTTATATGTCATTTTTTAAACCATCAATACAAGTAGCATATCACTCCTTTATTAATATATATATATATATATATATATATATATATATATATATATATATATATATAATGTTTTTCTACTCAAAATACTTTCCAGCAAAATAAACAGAGTTGAATTCACTATTTAAGTAAAGTTGCAAGGCCACCTAAAAATTGAAAAATGTAATCCTATATTTAATATCCAAATTCATCGTGTAACCTATGTTTCAACCAATATTAATAATATAACCTCTTACTTTTTGAAAATGCAAAAAAGGGCTCTTAATATGTTAAATGGTGGTAAAAATTAGAAAAGAATTAAGCTTTGGTAAAAAAATACATGTATGTACAAATAACTTCCTTTTGTAGCTTCATTTACTATAGCCAATAACCTTAAGCTGCATATAGGTCATACTGTTTGATGACAATTTGTGATAGTAAAAATTAGAAAACTAATAAAATATACACCTCTCTCTTTTTTTTTTTTGAGAGGAAGGATTCCAAAATGTGTTGTTCCTTTTTTAAAAATCCAATCAATGAAAAGTTACTTATATGTTTTTATTTTTAATTTACACATTTAGAATTATTGTATTTAAAAAATTCTAAAAATAAGTAGCCAAATAAGTTCTTTTATTTTTAAAAATAAAACCATTTTTAAGAAAGGAAATTAACAAAAATATCCTAATCCTTTAACTCTCACATATATCTCATATATCAAAGAAATAGAAAATCATTCCAAACATCTAAAGCAAAATATAAAGCAATACATACCATTAAGGAATATAATAGTTGCACCACCCTCATAAAACTAATCAACCACTTTCTTCCACAAAAGAAAAATCCCCTTAAGGATTATGCTAGTAACCTTGTTACAAAAAAATGTAAAGCAAAGGTTAAATAGTGCAAGGAAATAAATTCTCTAATATAAATTACACGAGTAATAGTAGCACATAATTTTTTTCCAAAAAGATATAAGACATGATTTTAAGATAGTATAAAAACATTAACCATATATTATATATAAGTAAAGCTACAAACCTTATCTAGGCATGCTTGGCTATATGTAAGGGCAAGTGCACATCCTCATGAAACATAAAATACTTGCATAATTGAATAAGAAGGATCATATCCTATCATATAAGAATTAAAAAAGAAAAGAAGGAAACACTAAAGATGTTAAAGAACCAGAGGTTAAGAACAACATGTCATTTTGGAAACTTCAAATGTTCTCTTATCATTTCAATGTCATTAATGAGGTCCCAAGTGGTATTTCCCTCCAAGCAAGCATAAGGGGTACTTTTTCTAATAAAGAAAACATATATCACTATACAAAGCTTTAAAGGCCATCATTACACAAAAGCATTCATAAAATTTACCTAATAAAATAAAATAATCTAATGAAATTTAGGATAAAAAACCTTTCAATTACAAGGGAAGTTCCACCTTAAGGACCCTATAAAGGGAGATAATTAGCTACAAGAAAAATACATAAACAATGAAAAACTAAAAAAGTCACTTTGTAAGCATATTTGTTTAAATAATCCATGCACAAATACTTCAAAAATCATAAATTAAGTAAATTCAATATAATATGAGTAACTTGGTTTGACAAGCTTTTAACTTATGAAAATATCAAAATTAGTACATTCACATTAATAAAATAACATAACCTTGCATTATTAAAAAATGTAGAAGAGGAAAGGTTTTTATTAATTTATTAAATAAGGGGAAAAACATAAAAGAATTAAGTTTTAGTAAAAAAATGTAGGTAAAGATAAATAATTTTTATTTGTGGCTTGATTTATTGCAAACAACAACCTCAAGTTAGATTTAGGTCATACCATTTGATTAAAATTTGTGATTGTTTTAAAGATTGCAAGATTCCTTCTTAATAGCTATGTTGGTTAAGTAATTTAAGCCCACTATGTTCTTAATGATGTTTTTTAGTTTCTTATTTGTAGCAACAAGCTCAATAGCTATGCCAAGTTCATTAGCCAAATATCCAACCTCTTATATAAGCTGTTATATAGTAGTATGATTTAGTAAATATTATCTGTGCAAACTTAGATGGAATTTAATTAAGGTTCAATCCTTTGACTAATTGTAAAGTGTGATTTAACTAAAAAAAAACAACATAATAGAGCATGAAGATTGTGGAAACAATGACACGCAAGAGAAATGGCATAAAGTGGCATTTTCACCTTAAATTTTGGCTTTGGCAAAGTTTTATGAACGTTTTGTATAGACATCATAGGATAGCAAACATCATATCTTCCTAAAGAAATTAAAATTACTTAAGGCATAGATATTTATTAATGGCATGCAATTGTTATCCCTGACAATTTTGGTGTTGATATGCCTTTTCTTATATATGTTATCTAATAGGAATGTATCTAAAAGGAAGAATCCTTGTTCATAAAAAAAATAGTTTTCAAACCTTCTAAATGGCAAGATATAGATGGAAAATATTTGTCATCAGAATAAGTTCTAATAAAATATTGATCAAAGAAAATCACAAAGGATCCCAAATGAATAAATAATTAAATAAAGCTTTGAAACTACTAGATAGAACTAATAAAAGATGCACTTTTTTTCTTATTTTGGAGGAATCTAAAATATGTGTTACTCCGTACTTGGACCAATTAGTGAAAAATTGTCGTCATCCCCTCCTTTAATGTTCTTTTCAATTAGAAGAAGAAGAAAGCATCATTTCCTACTTGGTCATCCTTGCTCTAGTAGCTGCATATTAGGAATGAAGAGAGAAGTAAGAACACAATACCAGTCCACGCATTAATTCTTCCTTGTATCAGGATATAAAAAGCATACTTCCTTTTATTTATTTCTATCTTCATTTTTTTAGCGCAACTTACTATTTAAAATATCAAGTGTTCTGTTATAACTAATATAAATCGACTTATCCAACTGGTTTAAGGTTAATTTCTTATAAAATGATTGATCTTGTCAAGAAGTTTTGTAGTAGTCTTTGAAATATCTATGCCTAGGAATGTATGATAAAGCAAGAGTTAGTCTACACTTCCATTATACATTGGGATATCTAGTTTGTATTATTTAGAATATATTTATAAAGGATTCCATTTCTCTTCAAGTAACCCTTAGAAAAAAAATTGAAATCAAGAGATAAAAAAATTGTTGTCACAAGACAATAAACCTCTAGGGAAAATGCAATTTACCATTATGGAAGGAAGAAGGAGAAAAACATGCTTATGAAACAAGACAAACATTAACTTCAATTTCAATATCATTAGAGGTTAATCTCTTATTGTAGGCATCAACAAAGCAACCTCTCTCGTTTTTAAGAATCAATCTATAAATGGCTCCTAAGCTAGATTGAGATAATAAAATTTAATAGCTACTTAACTTTATCAGGGATTTAACTGATAAGAATAGTTAAACATACTAGCTAAACTAAATATGGAATCATGGAAAGTTAAAACTAAATTAAGGCTTCACAAGTCATATCATTCATAAAAAAATCAATGTCATAGTTGAGCATATGCATAGAAGCTAAAATAATCTAACTCCAACATATCTCTCATATATCAAAGAAATTAAAGAGACTACTCCAAATGTAAGATAAAAGTTTATAACTCACATATATATTCATTTAGTTCATCAAATGAGAAAGTAAATACAATGTAACGCATACCATCGGGGAGTATACCAGCTGCACAACCCTTAAAAAACTAATGAATCTTTTTATTTTACAAAAGAAAAACTCTTATAGATTATATCAACAATGAACTTAGTAATTAAAGCAAGGAATGAATTGTGTATGGCAATAAATTCTCTAATCACAAGTGGAATAAATTGTATATCTTGATTTGATCCGCCATTTTTTGTCTATACACTATACCTTTGCACAACTTGGAGTAGTGAATCTTCATTTTGATGTCATGAAGTTTTTTAGATGAACATTCATTTCCAAAAAAAAAATCATAACAAAGAAACTCTACTGGTGCATATGATTATCCTAAAAATGGTCACTAGTTACCCAAGTACATGGTCATTGAAAATTTAGAGACAAATATTGAAGCATTATTTTGAAAGAAAATCATATCACCATGTATATCATTATAATGAGGAAGTTAATCCTTTGCTTATGCAAATTTTCATACATAAACAAAGTCACAATTTTATATTTTGCTAGCCACCTAATTCATGACTAGACCTAACATATGCTACAAACTAAAATAGCATAGAAAAACTACAAATGATTTGGGGGAAAGGAGAATTTTATCATTAAAAACCTTATGTAGTGAAAAATGATGTCTCTTAGTATGGAATTATAAACTAAATCCTCGGCTTCACCTGTAATATTTTCAATCAAATTTTTGCTCACTATTGTAGCATCTGGTTCATAATTTTCAACAAAAAAGGCAATGTTGTTGCTCTGACTCAAGAAAATAAGCAAACATGGTAGCAAAAGACAATATAGCATTTGCTAGCAAAGGATTTATAGAAGGAAATTTCATGTATTAGACAATTTTGGAAGCAAGGCCCTTGTCAATTAGGTAGCATACATAACTACATTCATCAGCTTAGATGAGAAAGCGAAGAAGTTGCACATCAATTCTCAAGCTTGCTAGTGCAGCATAAAGTCCTAAAGAGGATTCCACTACAATAGGGAAAAAAAGGAAAAAAGAAACAGTAATTACTCATTTAAATACTTGAAAGCAAAATAGAAGCATATCATCACAATTCTTTGCCAAAAAGAAGGCTCAACAAAGACTATGATATTTCAATATGTCGTATTTTCATCCTTTACGATGCCTCTATCTCATCACGTACAACATAATCAACAAACTTATCTCAAAACAGTTGCCTTAAACCAAATTCCAAATTATCTCATAAGAAAACAAAATATCCAAGCCTTCTCCTCAAGCATCAATGTCACCACTTATTTAAACTGTTAGATTTTATTTATAAAAAAAATAATGTAAACCCTAGCCATTGTGCATAAGACTAATTGTCAACCTAAGTCACCTGGCACTAGTCCAGAGTCAGAGTAGGCTAATATATTGGAGGTATTAGGCTCAAATATTTTAAATTTCTAGACCTCATATACTTGTGAAAGAATGGATAGAAGTGTAAGAATTAGAGTGCAAATGTAGCATTATTGTAAATATTTATTATATTGGTTAATTAACTATTTGTTGGAATTTTTTTTAGAAAAATATCATTATATTCTATAAGGGTTACTCAAGTTTTACACCGATTGCTTCAATCTAAATGCAGTGACATCCCCATGTTGCATCTGTAATAATTTTACTCAGGTAATCACTTCAATTTTGGAGAGAACACACCATGATCGAAAGAAGAAATTTATTCCATATATACAACAATGGAAGGCAGCACAACTTCAAAGCCAATCCTTTTTACACTTCTCACTAACAATAATTTTACATTTTGCAGAATACTGTTACTTGCATTTCTTCCATTTACAATTTCTTTCACAATTGCACACAAATCATGTCATCCATACAACTATGAAGGAAGCTGTGATCAGAAGAGAATGCCACTAACATTTTTCCATTTTGCAGTTTCGCAAAGTGCTCCCCTCTGCAGACTCCCTTTTATGAGCTGATCAACAAAGAGAATACAAGACCTTCAATTCTTCTTCTGAGCACTTTCAGCCATCTTTAGCCACGATAACATTGGCTAAAGTGCAAGGCTCTGCTTCTTCCAGCATTTGAACCACTATTCTCATGGACGGCCTTGAAGCGGGAACTTTCGAAGTGCACAACAGTGCTATTCTCAAGACCTTCATAGCATCTTCTTTTAATGGTTTTGGAATTGCAGAATCCACCAATTCAAGCACGTCTTTGTTCCTCATATTGCTGCTGACCCAGTAGACCAAGTCCTTGTTCTCTCCAAACACTGGCTCAATGGGCCTCTTCCCTGTCACCAACTCCATAAGAACTACTCCGAAGCTGTACACGTCACTCTTTTCTGTCACTTTCGTAGTGTAGGAGTACTCTGTCGTAAGAAAAAAAAATCAAGATGAACAATTGATTTCAAGAACAACAATTTAAACAAAAATTAAATTTATCCCCTAGCCTTCATCTTAAAAAATTATTCCACACCTGATCGATTTGTTCTGGTAATACTAATAATGCTAAGCTGGCCCATCTTTTTCCCTCTATAATCTGTTCTTGCAACTACATGGTTATTTGGGTGTGAAGGAAATTAGGGGGAAGGAAAGGGAAAGAAGGGTACTTTGTCAAATCTTACAAAAGATATCAATCTAGCTCTCCCCACATTTTCTTTGTTCCCAAACAAATAATATTGGAAGTTAACGTGACATACCAACAATGTTGACGTAAGTTATAGACTAGATTCTCTGGTGCACTAATTCTAGAAAGGGTAAGTCTCACACTGCATATGTCTTCCTCTGATCTTGTAGTAAGAAAATCCACTTAATCCAAAGAGTAAGAACTTTTGTACAGTAAAAAGGCGAAAAGCTTACCAGGAGCCATGTATCCAACGGTTCCAGCAATGACGTGAGACCAATTGCCTGCTTCTCCTTGCACAATCTTGGCAAGTCCAAAATCAGCAATCCTTGGCTTCCAATCTTCATCCAGCAATATGTTACTAGATTTCACATCCCTGTGTATAACTGATCGATCACACCCATGGTGTAAATACTCCAGTCCTCTAGCTGCTCCCAATGCAATTTCATACCTAACTACCCACCCCATATCAGTCCTTTTACAGCCATGAAGCCTGTCCCACAAGCTTCCATTTGGCAAGAACTCATAAACAAGCAAGCTACTATCTTCACTTGTGATGCTACAATAGAGCTTAACCACATTCACATGTCTTATGGAGCTCAGTGTGGCCACCTCAGCATCATATTCAGGTGGCCGGAAAGTTCTTTTCAGTATAGCGGTGCTGCTCCGGGTACTTCCCCGTTCACCAGGATTTGATGTCCATATGTGTTTGACTGCTAATTCTTTACCACATGTAAGTGAAACCTTGTAAACATCCCCTGAACCTCCTTTCCCAATCAAATTCTGAGATTTGATCCCATCAATTATTTCGTTTTCGTTAAAGTTGAGCATGTGGTACTGCTTGAAATCCCAAGAATTACTCCTTAGTGACAGATCAAACTTGTTCTTCTTCTGCTTCACAAACAACAACCATGCTAATGAAACAAGCAGAACCATCAATCCAGCCGAGAAACTCAGGAAAAGGATCCGGAGCCGCCTGGATTTTCCACCTGAATTCAATGAGCATGGCTTGAAATTTTCTGAATTCTGGCTGCATAAGCCAGGATTTCCCTTAAAACCATCTTGAAAAGCATCAATAGAGAGTGATTCTGGTATAGGACCAAACAACTGGTTGTTTGATAGATCAAGAAGGCTAAGTTTCAGTGATGACAAAGTTGTTGGAATTTCACCAGAAAGCCTATTTGAGGATAAGTTCAATGAATTGAGAGTAGGCAGAGACCCAAGACTAGCTGGTATATCGCCAGAAAATGAGTTGCCAGCAAGGTTTATTTCATTTAGAGACACACACAAACCTAAGGACTCTGGAATGATACCAGAAAACTTGTTTCCATTCAAACTAAGACTGTTCAGTTTCTTCAATTTGCCAATTGTTTCAGGAATATCACCAGAAAACTGATTTGAGCTTAGGTGAACTTTTACTAATGATGTAGCTTCAGAGATTGTCAATGGTAACTCACCAGAGAATCTATTATTAGCTAAAAGTAGCTGCGCAAGAGATTTTGCTTTAGCAATATCAGATGCTACTGGACCTTCAAACTGGTTCATCGAAAGTTCAATTATTTCCAGGTTTGGCAAGCTCCATATGCCAGAAGGAACAATACCTGATAGGGAATTGCTATTTATGAGAAAACGGGCCAAAGATGAGCAATTCGCATAAGTTTCTGGTATACTTCCAGTGAAGCTGTTGTTTAACATTGCCAGGTCAGTCATTTGGTTATTCTTGCACATGCCAGGCGGTATGGGACCTGAAAAAGAGTTATCTGAAACATCAATGAATTGTAAGCCCTCCCAAGAGCCAAGTTTTTGAGGAAGAGGGCCAGTGAACTTGTTATCATAGAGGGAAATGCCCGAAAGACTCTTGAAAACTCCAAGCTCTTGTGGAATCTCTCCTGAGAATTTGTTCTGAAATAGCTGCAAAGAAACAAGGTTTGTCAAGAACCTTATCTCAGAAACATTACCTTCAAGCCGGTTATTAGAACAATCAAAGTTCTCAAGATTTGTAAGATTCCCAAGTGCACGTGGGATTTTCCCAGTCAAGAAATTGTCATATATCTCGAGTTGCCGGAGATTTTGGAGTTTTCCAATATCAGCAGGAATTTCGCCGGAAAGTTGGTTATCAGAAAGCTCAAGATTCTCTAAAAGAGTGAGATTTCCAATACGGAAAGGGATTTTTCCTGTGAGGCTGCTATTTGTGAGGTAGAGCCAATACAAATTTTCAAGCTTTAAAACCTCCATAGGAAAAGGATTTTCATCGAAAAGGTTGTCACCAAGGCTCAAGAAAGCGAGATTTGTTAAATTTTCCAATGATCTCCAAGGAAATGCCCCAGAAATTCCACTGGCATTTAAATTCAAGTACTTCAACTTGTTCAATGTGGATAAGTCAGGCAATGATCCAGTAAACGAATTGTTGCCCAAATCCAAGTATTGCAAATTAGTGCAGTTTCTCAAATCTTCACGGATGCTTCCATGCAAGAAATTCCACTCCAGAGAAATTTTCTCAAGTGATTGAAGCTCACATATTGAATCAAAAGGAAGAACACCCGCAAGTTGTTTCTGGGGAAGATTGATTTCTGAAACAAATCCCTTGGAATTGCATGCAATTCCCGAGAAGTTACAGACAGAATTGGATTTAGTCCAGGAACTGAAAACATTTGCATTTGAGTATTGAAGAGCAGACTTGAGCTTCAAAAGTGACTGAAGCTCATCTGACTGGGACGGAGTAATGAAACTGAGAAAGACCAGAATGTTAAGAATTTTGACCGCTGACCCAAGAAGGGAAAATTCTCCGGCGAACATGTCGGCGGCGAAATGTGGGTAGGAAAGGAAGAGTGGGAAGTTTGAACAGATTAACTGACCCACGGGAGCAGGTTGGAAATTGGAATTTTGGGTTCGGCTTCCCAGAGAGATTGATTCACATGAGGAGTAGGAAATTGCGGCATGCTGCTGCAGCGTCAATACAAAGAAGGCTTCAACGCGGGCCGTCGTTGCATTTGCATGTCAAGTTATTTTGGGTAATTCAAGGAGTTTCCCTTTTTTTTTATAATAGGTAGTTCAAGAAATTTCAGTAGTTTAATTTATCTCCCTATTTTAAAGAAAATAAAACTAAATTAAAAAACGACAATTCTTAAAATAGAGGTATAGAAATAATAATCTTGTGCTAAAGTTGGTATTTTAAAAATTAGATTAGATTGGATTATCCGACCAATCTAACCATTAATTATTGTGTTATTTGATTTGAGTTGATTCAAAAAATTATTTTAGTGATCAAACTAATTTGAACCGTTTGAATAGGCAAGAATAAAGAAAAAGTTTGATTTAAATCAACTATTTAATTTTTTTCCTTTTTTTTACTTTTATATTTCTTTTTTTAATTGGCTAAAAAGCTTATATATAATTAAAAATAAATTTAATACCAAATTAATTAACGATTCATTAATTATAAAAAATAAGCTTTCATTAATCTATACCATTACTTTTAAGCTTTTTATTTTTATATAAATTATAATTCATATATATAATATAAATTAATTATTATATAATTTTATATAAATATATATAAATTTTTATTTATAATGTCATTTAATTCGATTATTAGTTCAATTGGTCAAATTAATCTAAATATGAGCCGATGAATTTTTTTAGTTGGTTGTGCGTTTCGATTTTTAAAAGACAGGCTAAAGCCATTTAATCTCTCAAGGATTAAAATTATGACTTTTAATAGTATTTTTATTATATTTTGATAAATGAAAATTTCATTTTCCTAAATTTTACATTTATTTTATTATGGTAAACATCGAAGTCGACAATGGAGGAGAATCAAGGAAGACAGATTATTACACTTTCGAAAAATTGGTCTATGGAACCATTTTTTTTTATTCATTCGTCAATTCTATACAATATTATAAGCAAATTATTGACATTTAAAGAAGGAAATTCATTTTAATAATACTAAGTATATCTTCTTAATTTAAAATTTTAAACTAACATTACTTTTTTATTATACCATTAATTATTTTATAATTTAATACAAAGTAAGACAAGAAATATTTGCTCCCTACCAAAGCCTAATTGTACCTTTCAGATTCTTCTTTCACCTTCAAAAGCAAATACTAAAATATTTTTCAAGTTCTAAAAAAGAATATGTGATTCTCAATAAAATTTAACTTTTTATGAAAAAAAAAATGTAAAAACGTTTAACATGAATAAATGAAAACATAAACAGGTTTTTGTCACTGAAGGTGGGCAGAAGGTATTTGTCAGTCAAATCGTGCGTTCACATGGATAACTATTCCCTCAATTTTTTACGTATAAATCTTTTAAATTTAATTCTAGAAAATAAAAACATAAATTTCTTATTATGAGATTCAAAATTTTGATTAAAACTTGCCATATTAATATGAAATTTTTATATTTATTCCCTTTTACATTAATTTCGGCATTATTATCTACATAATAAATCGTAAAATAACTTTTTCAGATTTAAATAATATTATTTTTATTCTTCTATGCTCGTTATGTATTCACTCCCAAAATTACAGAATCTATTATTTAATAGATTCTCCTATCTATTAAAAGGTCATTTCCTAAGGAGAAGAAATTTTCGTATTATGTTCTAATTATACTTCGCATCCGTAGTTAATAAATAAATGATGGTTATCAATTTTGTGTGATTCATGCACATCCAAATTTTAATTTTTTAATTTTTAAAATATTAAAAATTATGTAAATTAATAATCATTTTTCATTTATTAGTTATGATTAAATACCTATTACATAATTAGAACATACTTCTTTTATTTCTTTTTAAATATTTTTTAAAAAATTATTCATATTTATTTATTATTTTTAAAAACTAATATTATATTTATTATTTTTTAAATATTATTTTTACTGTTTAAATAAATATTTGATAATTTTATTTATCAATTAATTTTTAATAAAAATTTATTAACAAATTATAATTTATTTATTTTTAATATTTATGCGTTAATTTTAAATTATATTAAGAAAAATGGAAATGAAGGAGTGCATTAATGAAAGAGTGGGAAAAAAAATAGGGTATTTTTCGCACTGGTTTGACCATCATTGATGCAACAGTTGTTAGCAAGTGGTTCAACCACAAAACGACGACATTGTCGAGTCAAGTTTCCAGGGAGAAAAAGTAGCACGCTCTTGTACGTGGCAGCAGCCGCCTCAGTTGACTGCACCTTTTTCGCCCGTCCACGTCCATTGCATTTGGTTTGCTGACTTTACTCTTTTTCACATTCCTAACATTTGTTTGGTACTTAATGAAAATAAATTCACACAGCGAGTTGAATTTTTTAAAATGTAAATTTTTATATGAATTTTATAAAAATATTCAAATTTATTTAATTAATAATAGAAATTATTTTTATCAAAAATTTATTTTATTTTCAAAAATAAATAACTTCTTTTATTTTGTAAAAAAATAAAACTTATCATAAAATTTTACTTTACCTATTTTATTAATTAATAATCATTCAAACAAATCAATCATCTTTATCTTTTACTTCTCTTAAGATGACACTGTTACTAACATTTTTTCCCCTGTCCAAACCACTACCTTTTAATTTTCGTTTCGCGTAATAAATAAGTTAATTTATAATTTATTAACCTTATTAATAAATTATAAGTTAATTTTTAAAAGTACTTCTCGCACTAACTTATAAATTACTTCAGGTAACTTATAAGTTATGATTTAATAAGTTACTTAAAATAACTTATAACTTATAAGTTACTCAATTTTTAAATTCTTTTCAAATCTATTCTTATTTTTTTTATTAATTTACAACTTATACATTTTATAATATAAATTTAAATAATTTTTATAAAATATAATTAATTATATTTTAAGCAATTATAATTTTATACTAAATAATAAAATAAAAATTATATAAGTAAATAAATATAAAAATTTATAAAATATTTGAAACTATACTTTTATTTTAAAATTTTTAATTACATTAATATAATTTTATTTTTAAATAAATAGAAATTATTTTAATTATATTTTTTTTATTAATATGTCATTTTATATGATTTTGTAATTTTAACTACTTCGAAACGCTTTAATTAGCTTATCAGCTATCAGCTATCAGTTATAAACTATCAGCTATCAGCTAGTTTATCAGTTACTAAATAACTTATTAGTTATCAATTAACATATCAGTTTGTTGCACAAAACGAATCATTATTCACTTTCTCAAATAGCAACGATTTCAAAGCCCTAAACTTTATTCCACCATGTAAGAAAATTAATCTGTACTCACTCCTACATTTAAAAGTGACGGTGAGTGTAATATTTCTAAAGATAAATTATATTGTTTTCCAAATTTAATTTAATTATATTTAATACTTCTTATTTTTTAAAATTATATATATTCATTCGTGTTCATTCTTCTGCTATTATAAAATATAATAATTTTAATTTTTAATTATAAATTATTTTCTAATATTATTTCTAATAATTAAAAGATAATTTTTTATATTTTTATATACAAATATCATTTTTTATTAAAGAATAAAAGCATAGCAAGCTTACATATTTTCAGAAAAAGGTAAATTTATATATAAAAATATAGAAAAATTATCTTTCAATTATTAAAAATAATATTAGAAAAGCAACTATAATTAAAAAACAAAAACTACTGTATTTTATAATGGAATAAAAATGGATAAGGGGTGGATGCGAATAATTTAAAAAAAATAAAAGATTTCAAATGTAATTGAATCAAATTTCAAAGGAAGTTAATATAATTTGTCCTAGTTTTAAAAATAGCTTCAACCTATTCAATTTTTGGAAAGGGTTAAATTTATAAAAAAAAAAATAATTGGTCAAAAATATTTGTTTCAAGTGGCGTATAATGATATTTGAAGGTTTTATTTTCCTTTATATCTTGAATTTAATTTCAAAATTTTATGCATATACATTTATCTTGAATTTAATTTTAAAATTTTATGTATATACATTTAATATTTTAATTACTTTAATAATTATTGAAAGAAAAATAAAATATATAATTTTGTTGGTCCAATAGTTATGAAGTATTTGATAATATTCGTGATGTATTATATTCAAACATTTTTACCGTTAACAATTTTAGTACCATTTATAAAATGAGCAACTAATTCCAAGAGGCATGCTTTTTCAATTTAAACTCAAATAATAGGGGTGCATTACTTTGTCAATAATGTATTTTAGCGTTTGCCAAATGAAAAACTCTATAGCCTCCCTTAGCCTTTAATAGTGAAATTGTATGATTAAAGTTGCCGGTGAATATGAGAGTTTTAATATCACATAATTTGTACAATATATTTATAAATTTAATTTAATATTTTTTTATAACTCATATTCAATCACTCTAAATTCACGATTTTGAGTTTATTGGATTGATTACACAGGAATATCCTAATTCTTTTTCATAATATATATAGCCATCATTTTTTCGATAGAATTTCAACATGAGACATTTAGGATGCATTGCTTAGTGCTCAAATATTGAGGTGTTATATGAGAACTCTAATTCATCATCTTTGCACTTAATAAAAATTTATAGAACATTTTCAACTTTAGAACTCCAAGATATGAAATGAAACAGTGTATATATATATTAGTTGAGCCAAAAAATATATTATTAATTTAAATATAATTATATAATAAATAAAATTATAGTCTTTTTTATCACATACCAATAATTTTTTAATTTAATAAGTGTATTTATTATAATGATGAGAGAGAATAAATGAAATTAAGTTAAATATTATCAATTAATATCTTCCAATTAAAATTATTTTTGATAAAGCTTATAAGCCAAAAGAGGGGTGAATTAGCTTTTAATAAAAATTTTATAAAATAAATTTAATGATATTAAAATAATGAACTGCGAATTTTAATTAAAAGATTCTTGAAAAAGAGTGAATATGTAGTTTCAAAAATATGTAATTTTTTATTAAAAATATTTTAAAAGGTATTTTTAATAAATGTAATGAAAAAGTTAATTTCTTTTTGTATGAAGTAATACAACTTTCAAGCCATAAAGATAATAAGACAATAGAAATAAAATAAGAGATAAGTAAAGGAGAGTAGAAATTATACCAAGAATTTTTATAAGGGTTTGATTGTCTAAAAGAAACACGTTTTGGGTCTACTCCTTTCTTCTTAAGTTACTAAGTATCACTTGAGGTATCTGCTAACTTTTACTAAGTTACACTACCTAATTTTATAATATACTCCTGATCTCTATTAGAATTTTCAACCATCTAACTTTACAAGATATACCGATCTCTATTAAGATTTCACCATGACCTAACTTTACAAGATTATCTCAATCTCTTTTAGAATTTTCTCAAAGAATATAAGAAGAATTTTGCTCACAATCTCTCGAAGAGATTTTACAAGATTTCACTTACTAATACTCTTTTGAGTGGATATGCAAGTTTTTACTCTAAAAGGAATAGAAAATGAGAATTAAGATTTTCTAAAGAGAAGGCTAAAGGGAACTTGCAAGTTATAGTGCAAGACTTCAATATTTTCTCCTCTCACATCTTCATATATATATATATATAACCTATTTATAGATGAGAATTAACTTGGGCTCCAAGTTGTCTCAATTTGGCTTTTGGCTCCAAGTTTAAATTTGAATTTGAATTTTTACCTCCAAGCTTTTTTTTGGTTCCAAGTAATTTGAAAATTGAAAAATGGCTCCATAAATGTTGCCTTATCTTAGAAACTTCCTAGGATGTCATACAATCTAAAAATCTCAAGTAAGTATTATATATGTTAGAATTAAAACTACTTTTCACCTTTTCTTAGTTTTTAACATAGGATAGCAACCATATTGCTATTTCACCAAAATTATACTTTCTCCTAAAAGACTAATCTAGCCAATTTGTACTACATATATACTATTCATAACTGTTCATCTAACCATGAAATGCTATCAAGATAGCCTATACAATTTATATTAATTTTAGTACATTTTAGGCTATTCAAAAAATTAAATTTCCCTCTCATTTTTATTTTTCCACTCATAATAAATCAAAAGCTTAAAATAACTTACAAATATTAATCATTAGATCTTATCATCTTTCTTTTGAAAATATTATATTATATTATAGCCAATAGGATTTTTATTTGGTGAGCAAGTTTGGTATTTTCAAAAATAGAAATAAATAGGAAATCATGAAATATTTTCTTCACATGGAAAAATATAATTAGGTTTTTGCAAATGTGATAGCCCAAAAATATTTAAAGGGCTTAACAAGTATAAACCATTTAATTTTAAACCCAAATAAGTTAGATAATAATAAAAACTAATAAATCCAAATTCCAACTTATAAAAACTTTCATGAATCCAATTTATTTTCCATTTATTTCCTCATTCTCCCCTTTATTTGAAAATGACAAACTTTTACAAAGTTTTTCTAAAAAGGAATAATTTCAAGTCATTTTAAAGGTATCAGAGCAATAATAATAACCTTTATAATTATGCCAAAAAGGAATAATCATATAAAAGGTATTAGAGTAATATAAGTATATTAGAAATATCAGAGTAGTGTAATATGAGGAAAATATAAGAGCGTGACTTAATTTATCAGAGCATGAAGAAATTATGTTAGAACCATATAATATGTTAAAATGCTTCTTCTAAGTCTAAAAAGTCTATTGAAAAAAATTTTGCTCTTCCTAAAAACATGAGTATTTCTTTTCAAATCATCTTTCCTTTAAAAAATTTGTAGCCTCTATTAAAAAATTTATGTCCTTATTTCTTTTTTAAAAAAATGTTAAAACTTTGCATCCTCCATTCTCTCCCCCTTTTGGCATTAGCAAAAATAGGAGAAAAAAAATAAAAAAGTAGTATCAGAGTAGAGAAAAATTAAGGCAAAATAGAAGCAAAAAATAGAGGTAAAAACAGCATTAGAATAAGAAGAGTAGAGAAAAATTAGTATGAAAATAATAGTAATGGCGATAGAAAAAAGAAAAGAATGTAAAATACAGACAAGGCAGACATTTCAAAGTAAAAGACTAGTGTCAAAGTGAAATGAAATGAGAGAAAGTTAGAGAGATAGAGGCATATGATAACAAAAAGACAAAAGTAAACAGTAAAAATTAGTTATAAGTTAGAAAACAAGTGGAGGAAATCAATAGTGATGAAAATCATAACATAAAAGAAAAGAAAGAATATTAGAAAGTGATAGGGTCAAGTTAAAAGTCATCAAAAGTTAGAGCAAAGGATAACTAGAAAGTAATCATGACAGAATAGCATAAAAGATAGAAATATTCAATTTTATATGAAAAGATATATTAGACAATAATAGACAAGAAATCAAACAAGAATTAAATGATGATATAATGATAGAAATTAGATAGGGATAAATAACTATCTACAAAAGTTTTTGAAAAGTAAGCAGCATTAAAATATGTGAAACCTTCAACTAAAATTGCTAACAAAAATTAACTTGTTATAATAGTTTTAGATGCATATACAAAGGTAAAATGCTTAAGATCTATAATGCATATGCCTAGGTTAATTGAACTATGCTCTCTAAAGCTTCTCAGAGGGTTTAGTTTATGATAGTAGTAGATCAATGATAGTTTTTATGTGAGCTTGCAAGTCTTGGAAGCCATTATTAACCTTATTGGATAGATTGATAAAATCTTTTTCAAGCTTATCAATCCTGTCTTCATTACTAGGCTTAAAATTGGATGGACTTACTTGTGCAGCCATGTTTGGAAAACAGGGCAAGGTAGGAATGTAAGCCTTATACATCATAGGATTGATAAGGAAATTAAAAAGACCAAATCTTGTTTAGTTAGAATATGGTGGAAAAGGCTATGGTTTTAGAGTATCTCTGGTTTTATCTAATTAAAGTGATTTTGTAGCTAGTGGTTCAACAGGTGATTCTTCAGTAAATTTTGCTATAGTAGGGTTAGGAGTGTCTTAATCAGGATTGTATGGCAGGGTTGAGGGAGTTTGGCTACATTGTTCTTCCTAAATAGTCTAGTATTTAGGCTTATTTTCTTAATTTGTAAAGAATTCTATGACTATTAGGCAAATGAAACACCATATTAGAGTTTATGGCCTCTTTATTTCATGAAAATACAGCTTAGCTAAGTTACATATCAGAAATGGATCTTCAAAAGATGATGAAATTTGTGAAGTCTAACAATTGAAGTAAAGTTGTAGAGGTTATAAATAAAAAAATCTTTAAGGAGGACTGCTACTACCTTCAAATTTAAGACCAATATCAGTGTCCTTTGCAAATTCTACCTTAATATCTACATGCTCTTCTGCTTCCAATCTTTATGGCCCATAACAAAAATGATTCAAAGTTATTTACACTACTTATAAAGCCTTCCTTAAGACATTGTACATTGTAGATAAAATAATGCAAGACCTTTCTATTCATTGTCATTTGGTTTGCTAGAAGAGCTTTCTCTGCATTTTTGCTTCCTAGCTTTCGAATCCATCTTCTAAAGTTGAAGTCATTCTCAATTTTAATGGTTCTGCTCAGGTTTAATCAAGCTCTATTATTTAAAGACCCCAACAGGTAGTTCATCAGTCTCAAACTGACTTTTTGTTCTTTTCCATTTACATAAATTTGTAACCCTTTGTCATTCTCAGAGGATTTAACATTCGCATAGAAAAGTTTTGTGTGCTTTTCATATACCAGTTCGTTCTTTTTCACGAATTCCTCTCATTGCATTTTTATCAACCATTTGAAACACTTTACTCTTTTATTTTATAATGATTGAATATCAATTCTTCAAGATTTCACAAATCTCCTTATCTCAATATCATTATCATATTTACTAGCTGCAAATGCATTTTTTAAATCATCTTTATTGAATATTATGGATTATGCCATTGACAAAGAAAGGGTTTATTAAGGAGAAATAGAGACGATATTGAGATGGATATTTTAGACAGGAGATATGGTTTACTAGAAATTAATTGAATGATTTCTCAATTGGAAGACTTAATGAAATTTAGGTATGGAGATTACAATTTTTGGTAATGAAGAATAGAAAAATGAAATAGTTTTTTAGGTAGTAAAGTCAAACTAACTTGCTTTGAAATGTATTTTATTTTTCTTTAAAATAGAACATCAAATTTAATCAAGTACAATCCTAGATTTCATTAAATCTGAGTAGTTGATATGAAAATAAATGACTAAGAAGTTAAAACTCTATTTTATTTTGTATTAAAATGTTAACTCTATTTTAGAAGGAAAAAAAGTACTTTTAAGTACAAAAAGAGATGACATGTAACAATGAATTTGGTATGAATGTTTCTTTGGTGCCAGAATAATGATTTGACATAATCTAGAAAATAAAAAAAAAAATTTTAGATTTTTAATCCTTCCAGAAGCTTGAGATAGGAACGAGCTTGCTATCTTGTAACCTTAAAGTTATTTCTTAACTAACATGAACTTGTTTGTAAGGAATGATGCATGTCATACCACATAGGTAAAAAATAGAGTAATTTAATTAAGATAAATCATACCAAATTCCTTTCTAATATGACAAAACTTATTTTCATGTAAGGGTTTTGTAAAGATATCCGCTAATTACTTTTCACTATTTATAAATTCAATAGGATATCTCTTATAAGCATATGATCTCTTATGAAATGGTATTTAATTTTAATATGCTTTGTTCGGGATTATTGAATAGGATTTTTTATTATATTAATAGCACTTGTATTATCACAAAAGATTGGTATAGATAAGAATTTCAAACTATAATCTTCAAGTTATCTTTTCATCTACAAAATTTGTGTGCAATAGCTTCTTACTATAATATATTCTGCTTCTATTGTAGATAAGGCAACTGAAGCTTACTTTTTGTTATCCTATAATACAATTTTTTGTCATAAAAATTGACATGGTCTACTAGTACTTTTTCTATCTAATTTGCATCGTGCAAAGTTAGCATATGAATATTTAACTAAATCTAAGGAACTATGCTTGGGATGCCAAGGATTATAGGTCTTAGTTCCCAGTATATATCTAAAAATTCTTTTATTAGCATATAAATAAGTTCTTTAGGATTAGATTGATATCTAACATATATGCACATGCTAAACAGAATATCAAGTCTATTGCGATTAAGTAAAGGAGTAAACTAATCATACCTCTATATGGTTTTTCATCAACCATCTTACCATTTTCATTTTTATCTAATTTTGTAGATGGATTCATATGATTACTGATGGTTTTTGCATTTTCCATTCCAAACTTCTTTAGAAGCTCATTTGTGTATTTTGTTTTGATTTATAAATATTCCTTCCTTTGTTTACTTTATTTGAAGTCTAAGGAAAAACATAAGTTCTCCCATCATGCTCATCTCAAATTCACCTTTCATTAAATCTGAAAATTCCTTACATAAAAGGTTATTAGTAAAACCAAAGATAATATCATCAACATTAACTTAGAAAATTAGTATATCAAGCTTAATGGTTTTCATAAAAATAGTAATATCTACTTTACCTCTTAAAAAATCATTTTTGATAAGAAATTTACTAAGTCTCTCATACCAAGCTTTTAAAGCTTGTTTTAATCCATAAAGGGCTTTAGTGAGTTTAAAAATATAAGTTAACTTTTCTTTATTTTTAAATATAAGGGGCTATGTTACATAAACTTTCTAATTTAGAAAGCCATTCAAAAATGCATTTTTTACATCCATTTAGTAAAGTTAGAAAATTTTCAAATATACAAAGAATAAAAGCATTCTTATAGATTCGAATCAGCTACGGGTGCATGAGTTTCATCATAATTAATACCTTCTTATTGATTATAACCTTGAACTACTAACTTTGCTTTGTTTCCTACCACTTTACTGGATTCATCCAATTTATTGTTGAATACTCATTTGATTTTGATGATTAGATGATTTGAAAGCGGTGGTGCAAGCTTCCATACTTCATTTTTTTCAAACTGATGTAATTCTTCTTTTATAGCTTTGACCCAGCTTTCATCATTGAAAGCATCTTATACATTTTTAGGTTCTATATGTGACAATGAAGCCAAGTTAGTTTTATTTTTAAAAGAGGATCTAGTTCTCATACTTTGAGATGGATCACTAATGATAAATTCATTTAGATAGCTTGGGTGATTTCTTTATTCTTTTAACAGACTTCCTTCATTTCTTAAAGGTGTATGTTGCTACTTTTCAGCTGAATTTTCTATAGCATTGTTATTCTGTTCCAAATATTAACCATCCTATTCATTTTCAACATTCTACTCGAAATAGCAATCTTCTTGCTCTTTTGGAAAATAGGTCTCAAATTGATTTTCTCTCGCTATTTCAGTTTGTTCTTTGGATTTTTGCTCTTTTGAGATTATTTAGCATTTTATCATTGGTTTGCTTTCTCAAGAAATATATGTTAGATTTATAAAAAATAACATGTATAAATTTTTTAATAGTAAAGATTCTTTTGTTGTACACTCTATAAGTTTTGCTTGTATTAGAGTATTCAACAAAAATTCCTTTATCACTTCTTAAGTTAAATTTTCTAAGATTGTCTTTTTTATTATTTAAAATAAAGCACTTGCCTTTAAAAGCATAGAAATAACTAATATTGGGTCTTCAACTCGTCCATAACTTATAGGGTATTTTCATAAAAATAAGTTTTATAAAGTATCTATTTGAAATATAATATGAAGCATTAATAGCCTTAGCCTCAAAATATTTTAGTAAGTTATTTTTACAAAGCATAGTTTTAGCTATATCTTATAATGTCCCATTCTTTCTTTCCTCATTTTACTAATGAGTTCTAAGATAAGAAAAGTTATGACCAATGCCATTTTCATCACAAAAATCTTCAAACTTTTGATTTTTAAATTTACCACCATGGTTATTTCTAATGTTTGTAATGCCAATGCCTTTTTCATTTTGAACCTTTTTGCAAAATTTCTCAAATATTTTAAAAACATCATCTTTATGTGCAAGAAAATATACTTAGGTAAATCTAGAAAAATCATCAATAATTAATAAACCATACCTTTTTCTTTCAAGATTCATTGTTTTGGTAGGACTAAATAAATCCATATATAAAAGCTCTAGTGGTCTAAAAGTTAAAACCACATTTTTAGGTTGAAAGAATGATTTCATTTGCTTACCTTGTTGACATGTGTCACATATATAATCTTTTTCAAAACTTATTTTTAAAAAACCTATCACTAATTCTTTCTTTAAAAGATTTGAAATAAAACGTATGTTAACATGACCAAGTCTTCTATGCCATAGCTAACTTTCATTACTTGTTAATGCAAGATATTTTAAAGAGTTTGAAATTTTTTTTTGCATATTTGAAACATAGATATTATCAATTCCTTTTTCGATAAAATAAATTTTATTTTCCTTTTTATGTTGAATAAAATAATGTGATGATTTAAAAATTACTTTATAACCTTTATCATAAAGTTAGTTAATGCTTAGAAGATTATGCTTAAAACTATTAACCAAACTAACATTATCAATAGAGGTAATACCTATACCTATGTTACCTATATCGATAATTTTGCATTTGGTGTTGTCTCTAAATGTGACAAATCCACCGTTTATGTTTTTAAATGATGAAAACGTACTTCAATCTCCAGTTATATGTCTTGAGCATCCACTACCTAGAAACCAATCATCTTTTTTTATTATGAATTTAAGACACACCTACAATAAAAGATTAATTTTTCTTAGGTAACTAAATCTTTTTAGGTCCTTGAAAGTTAGTTGATATCTTTTTATCATTTTATTTATCGGGCATCCAATATTAATTTTTCTTTAAAGGCATTCTTTTTCTTAAAAAATAAAAAGTAGCAGTATGACCTTTATCTCTATAATAATTGCAAGTCACATATGAACTTGATGAATAAGAGGCTTTTACAAAGATATTTTTATAATTTTTATTATAATGTGAGTGAAGATATCCTAATCTTTCTTTATCCAAAGGATATTTTAGAATTCCTAAGAGAGTAGCCAAATTATTTTTTTCTATATACAAACTTTGCAAGATCATTTGTTAGAGTATTAATTTTTCTTTTTAAAGAAATATTTACCTTTTTCAAGTTTAAAGGTTTATACTCTAATTTAGATCTTATTTTATGATTTTCTACTTTTAAAACTTTAAAATCACTTTCTAAAACTTATTTTTCTTTCTTTGTTTTTATTTTCTTTTTTCAACTTTTCAACTAATTTTATTAAAAATTTAAGATTATTTTCTAAAACTTATTTTTCCTTTTTAAAAGCTTCATTTTCATTTTTCAAAAATTTTAAATCATTTGTTAAAATTTGTTTTTGGATTTCAAAAGAGTTTAAAAAATCTTTTTCCTTTTTAAGATAATTGTTTTCTTTTATTAAAGCTTTATTTTGTTCTTCGAAAGAAAATATTTAGTTAAAACTTCATGAAAATCTTCTATGAATTCATCATACGATAAAGGAGATTTAAGTTTATCATCAATTATCTCATTATCTTCTTCACTTCTGATCATAAAGTAATAGTTGGTAATATCATCCACTTTTTCTTCTTCATCTTCAACTTCTTTTTTAGAGGTTATATCTTCATCATCCCATATTGCCATCATAACCTTCTTTTTTGTTATCTTCTTTAGAGGACTTTTCTTTAATTTTGAACACTCACTTTTCTTGTATCTTGGATTTTTACTTCAAAACAAATCAAAAGTTAGTTGCTTGATTCTTTATTTTGTTCTTTTTTTTTAAGAGATCTAGGCTTAAAACCACCCTTTTTTTTGTACATTCTAAAAAATTTTTTGCTAAAAAGGTTAAGTTATCTTTTTATTCTTTTGTTTCTTCATCAAGATCATCTTCTTTTTCATCATCTTTTTGTGAGGATGTTTTAAATGCTATTACTTTATTTTTCTTTTTTTGATCTTCTCTTATATATGTTTTTTTATATACTAAGAGTTTTCCTCTTAACTTATCATATGTAAGAGTAGAGAGATTGTTTCCTTCTTATATAACATCTACTTTAGATTACCATGATTTTGAAAAGGTTCTCAAGATTTTTATCACTAATTCTTCATTGGTAATGATTGTTCCTAATGCATGAAGATCATTAATGATCTCTAAGAGCCTTCTAAACATAGGCTTTATCTTTTCATTTTCTTTCATTTTGAGTATTTCATATTCATGTACAAGTATATTGATCCTAGTTTCTTTCACTTGATTAATACCTTTATAGGTTACCTTAAGTTTATCCTACATTGATTTTGCAGAAGTACATTTAGAGATCTTTTAAACTCGTTAGATATTATAGCATACATAATGACATTTATTGCTTTTGTGTGTATTGCTTCCTTCTTGTAGTCGGCTTTCATCTATGCATCTTCTAGCTTAAGAACTTTCATTTCTCTTTCCATCCTTGTAGGTGCTTCATAGCCTACAAAGATGTTACAACACTTTCATTTCTCTTTCCATCTTTGTAAGTACTTTTATTTCTCTTTCTATCTTTGTAGGTGCTTAAGCACTTTCACTTAGAGATCTTTTTAAACTTATTAGTTGTTACAATACACATAATAGCATTCATTGCTTTTATGTGTATTGCTTCCTTCTTATAATCAGCTTTCCTCCATTTATATTCCAACTTAAGCACTTTCATTTCTTTTTCCATCTTTATAGGTGCTTCATAGCCTTCCTTGATGATCTTTCATACTTTAATTTCAATGGATTTGATGTAGATCATCATTCTAAATTTTTAATAATCATAATTTATACCATTAAAAAGTAAAGGTCTAGTTGTAGAATGTTCTTCCGATTTATGATTTTGGTCAAAAAACTTCATTACCTATAAGATCTTTACTCACAAAGTTGTTAAACTTTAAAAATATAAGACCAAACTCAGATACCAATTGATAGAGCTTATAAGCTAAGAGAGGGGGTGAATTAGCTTTTAATAAAAATTTTGTAAAATAAATTTAATGATATTAAAATAATAAACTGTGAAATTTAATTAAAAGATTCTTGAAAAAGATTGAATATATAGTTTCAAAAATATGCAATCTTTTATTAAAAATATTTTAAACGGTATTTCAAAAGGCTATTTTTAATAAATGTAATGAAAAAGTTAATTTCTTTTTGTATGAAGTAATGCAACTTTCAAGATATAGAGATAATAAGAGAATGGAAATAAAATAAGAGATAACTAAGAGAGAGTAGAAATGATACTAAGAATTTTTATAGAGGTCTGATTGTCCAATTATCCAGAAAGAATACATTTTAAGTCTACTCCACTCTTCTCAAGCTACCAAATATCACTTAAGGTATCTACTAACTTTTGCTAAGTTATACCATCTATCTTTACAACTCAATCTCTACTACGATTTCACCACCACCTAATTTTACAAGATTATCTCAATCTCTACTAGGATTTTCTCAAAGAATACGAAAAGGATTTTGCTCACAATCTCTTGAAGAGATTTTTCAAGGTTTCACTCACTAACACTCTTTTGAGTGGATATTCAAGACTTCAATATTTTCTCCTCTCATATCTTTATATGTATATAGCCTATTCATAGATGAAAACTAACTTAGACTCCAAGTTTGAGTTTAAGCTCTAAGTTTAAATTTGAATTTTTAGCTCTAAGCTTCTTTTTAGTTTTAAGTAATTTAAAATTTGAAAAATGACTTCATAGATGTTAGCTTGCCTTAGAAGCTTCTTAAGATGTCATACAAACTGAAAATATCAAGTAGGTATTATATATGTCAAAATTAAAATAACTTTTTTACCTTTTCTTAGTTTTCAACACAGGATAGCAACCATGTTGCTATTTCACCAAAATTGTACTTTCTTCTAGAAGATTGATCCAATAGGTTTGTACTATGTATGTACTGTTCATAACTATTTATCCAGTTATGAAATGCTATTAAGATAAGTTATACAATTTAATATAATTTTAGTACATTTTAGGTTGTTCAAAAAATTAAATTTCCTTCTCATTTTTGTTTTCCCACTCATAAAAAATTATGTAATTTGAAAAATGACTCCATAGATATTAGGTTACCTTAAAAGCTTCATAAGATGTCATACAATTTAAAAATATTAAGTAGGTACTGTCTATGTCAAAATTAAAACCATTTTTTTCATCTTTTTTAGTTTTCAACACAGGATAGCAATCACATTGTTATTTTGCCAAAACTATACTTTCTTTTAAAAGACTGATCCAATTAGTCTATACTACGTATGTACTGTTCATAACTATTTATCCAACTATGAAATACTATCAAGACAAGTTATACAATTTAATATTAATTTTATTATATTTTAGGCTATTCAAAAAATTAAATTTCCCTCTTATTTTTGTTTTCCTACTCATAACAAATCAAAGGCTCAAAATAATTTATAAATATTAACTATTGGATCTTGTCATCTTTCCTTTAAAAATATTATAATATATTATACCTAATAAGATTTTTATAGTGAGCAAGTTTGGCATTTTCAAAAATAGAAATAAATGAAAAATCATGAAACATTTTCTTCACATGGAAAAATATAATTGGATTTTTGCAAATGCAATGGCACAAAAACATTTGAAGGACTTAAAAAACATAAATTATTAATTTTAAACCTAAATAAGTTGGATAATAATAAAAACTAATAAACATAAATTCCAACTTATAAAAATTTTCATGAATCCAATTTATTTCCTATTATTTCCTCAATTTTATTTTTATTATTTTATTATTATTAAATTAATATTATAATTTTTATCTAATGAAAAAACTGTTTATATTAACCTCCAAATAAGAATGGAAATGTCTGGAACTCCCGTATGACTATTAGTAGAAATCAGAGAGAGAAGGTTGAGTTGGGCAGTGAATGAAAGATATGGGTATCGAACTTAAAATTAGGATAATGTTACAATAAGTTCTATCTTTCAAGAAAATTAAAAATTTTTATTATTAAATTATATTTTAAGAATCAAAATTTATATTTTTAATTTTAATTTATTTATTTTAAAATTTTAAAAATAATTTAATAATAAAATACATAACCTTTAAAAAAATATAAAATTCTCCTTAATATTATTACACTTAAAATTATCAGACTATGATGTTGTATCTTGTCTCCCATATGCTCAATTATCAGCATGCTTGCAGATACTAGCAAGCAACTCTACCGGCATGATTGGCACCCGACAACTAGAGTTAGGTTTGGTGTTTGTATTATGCGTTGGTCCAACTTAGAATATATATTTTTTTTATATTTTTAAAATTTATTTTTGAATAAAAAATTATAAGTATTGTAAGTAAAAAATATATTATTTAATCATAAAATTAATTAATAAGAGAATAAATTAAGAAAATAAGTAAAAGCTTTTTATTTTTTTAAAACTATTCATTTAGAATTATAATTTTTAAATATAAATTCAAAAAATTTATAAAAAATATTTTTATTTTTAAAATAAAATTTTATTTTTAAAAATAATAAACACATAGAACCTTAAAATTTAATTTCAATCTTCCTTTTTTAATTATGATAGAGAGTGATAAACATAGAAATTTTATGTCCACCGGAATTCAGAATCTCTTTTTAATTACAAAGGAATTCATAAAATATTCTCTCTCTGATATAAATAAAAAAAAAAAGAAAGAAAGAAAGAAAAACTAATTTCTTCCAAATAACAAAACCAAGAAAAGTTGGGGGGGGGGGGACATAATAATCAATAGTAAGTTTCGTATACCTCACAAAAAATAAAAGAGAAGAACTGTTGAATGGTCGACACTTGACACATAAATTTTTATTTGTTAAAGTAATATATATATATAATTTTAATTATTTTTCTTTTTTAAGTAAAAAATTGAAGATAGGATGAGTCGCTCTACAATTTTTTTCCCTTTATGACGTATCAGATGAAATACGATATAATTGTAAAGATTGAATCAAACCATTTGATCACAAATCAATCCGGTCTAATTCATACTTTAAAACCATTTTAATTGACTAAAAATTACTTTAAAATATTAAGAACACTTTAACTTTCCTTAAGTAAAATTTTTATTTTTATTTATCTGCATGAGATCATAAATATGGACAAATCTCGTTCTATACATAGAAAATAGGTTTTACTTCTCCCTTTTTCTTATTATTTCTTTCTTATTATGGGTCAGCTTCTTGGGCAGTTTTCATTTTTTCCCCTATTTGGGTATCGCATACTGCACGGTTTCCTGCAATACTTCTATGCTAATTGGGCTGACCGTTGGCTGCTGATAACGGTTCATGTGGACAGAAAAATAGGGCTTTTATTTTTTCATCATATATATATATATATATATATATATATATATATATATATATATATATATATATATATATATATTCATTTCACATAATTTTTTATTTATTTTATTTTCCATTCTAATACTAATATCAATGATTAGTATAAATACAACAAGATATATTTTATTGTTATAATAAAAATATTTTATATAAATTAAAATTTTAATTTAATTGATTTACCTAATTATATATTATATTTTTATATTTTATGTTGTTCTATAACTCATACTATTTCTCTCTTCTTTTTATTTGTTTCATTACATGTTTTTTCTTTTCTCTTTTTTTTATTTAAAGTTATTGTTTGCAACCCAAGCACTAATATCACTAAAAAGATTTATTTTATTTTTGTTATAAAAATATTTAAAATATTAAATTAAATTACTTAATTATATATTTATTTTTATTTTTATATTATTTTACAACTTACTCATTATTTCTTTTATTTTTATTTGCTCTACTATATATTTTTCTTTGTTTCTCTTTTCATATCCATTATTATTTCAAATTTAAATGCTAATGTCACAAAATAATATAAATATATAATGATTTGTTTAATTTTGTTATAAATACATTTTAAACATGTTAAAATTTTAATATAAAAGGTATTAATGAAAATAATTAATTTCATATTATATTATTTAATCAAAATATCTAAAATTTAAACATATAGAAATTCATTAAGAAGTACATATTTTATTTTTCTTATAAAAATATTTAAAATAAATTAAAAGATAAAATTGAATTGAATTACTTAACTACATATTCTAGTTTTAAGTAATATATTATTTTATAACTTACTCATTATTTCTTTTATTTTTACTTGCTCCACTAGGTGTATTTTTTCCTCTTTTCGCATCTATTATTATTTATAATTTAAATACTAATATCACATAATAATATAAATATATCATGATATATTTAATTTTTTTATAAATATATTTTAAATAATTTAAAATTTTCATATGAAATTTATTCATGAAAATAATTAATTGTATATTATATTCCTTAACAAAAATATCCAAAAATTAAGATCAAACATTTTTGTTTAAAATTTTTCAATATTATTTTGATATCATTTTTAAATATAATATTTCAAATTAAATATATATTAATTAAGATTTTATCAAAGGTTTATAACTCATGCATTATTTTTCTTTTTTTATTTACTTTATTACATATTTTTTCATGATCACTTCTATTATTTAGAGTTTAGACAATAATATCATTAATTAATATAAATAAAACATCTTAATATTATTAAATAATATATTATTATAAAAATTTTTAATTTAGTTGTATTCTTTAATTATATATCCTATTTTTAAGCTCTTGTGCACATTTTCTTCTTTTTATTTGCTCAATTTTTTATTATTTAATATTATCTTAATATCAAAATTTTGATATTATACATTATTTTACTTCCTTTTATTTACTTTATTGCATTTTTTATGCTTACTTCTATTATTTACAGTTTATACAATAATATCATTGATTATTAATGATTTAACATACTAATATTATTAAGTAATATAAATACAACACAACATATTTTTTACTATTACAAAGATATAATTATATATTCTATTTTCAAGTTATTGCACACTTTTTCTTCTTTTTATTTGCTCTACTATTTTATTACTTTATGAGTCAAGCGTTTTTTTTTTATCTATTTTAATGTATATATATAGTTTAGATGCTAATATTTACTTCATTGTATATATTTTTTATGTTCCCTCCAACTATAATTTGTAGTTTATCAATTACATATTTTATAGTTTAAAAAATATTTAAAATTTAAAGTCAAATTTATTTATTTAAATGTCTTAAATATTTTCTTCACATTGATTTTTAACTTTCATATTTTAAATTAATTTTAAATTAACTGAAACTCTGTCAAGGCTTATGCATTATTTCACTTTTTTATCTATTTCATTACATATTTATCTTCTTCTTTTTTTTTTTTTGTATTCACCCCATTATTAATGTTCTTATGTTAGTATCATTAAACAATATATAAAAAACAATATTTTTTTATTATAAATGTATTTCATATAATTTAAAATTTTAATTTAATTAATTAAGTATATATTTTTAAATGTTATTTTCTGTTATAATTTAATAATTAGTTCTCTTTATTTTATTTGATCCTTTCTATATATTTCTTCTTCTTTTCCATGTTCACTCTCATTGTCTGTAATTCCCAAACAACTAAACATACGATGGATATATTTTATTTTTATATAAAATTCTTTTAAATAAGTTATGGATCTAATTTAGTTGAATTTTATTTTTAATTCATATATTACTCTACAATTCACCATTATTCCTCTTTTATTTTCTTTTACTCCACTCCATTTTTTTTTACAACTTAGAAGCTAATATCAGTAAATAGTACATATATGAGATCATATATTTAAATTTATTATAAAAATATTTTAATATGTTAGAAATAAAAATATTAATTATCAATTAAAATAATTAATTATTTATTCTATTAATAAAATATTTAAAAATTAAAATAAAAAATTTTTATTTAAATTTTATCAATGGGTTTGTGATATAAATTTTTTACTATTATATATTAAATTAAAAGTATATTAATTGAAAATTTGCTAGGCATTTGTAAATTATGTGTGGTTTTACTTCTTTTTATTAGACAACTTTTCATCTATTTCATTACATATTTTTTATTTTTTAGTTTACTTTTATTATTTATAATTTAGATGTAAATATCTTTGAATTATAAAGACATAATATAGTATAATTTCTTTATTATAAAAGTATTTTAAATAACTTAAAATTTTGATTTAATTGAATTCCTTGAATACATATTTTATTTTTAAATCTTATATTATTTTACAACTTTTCCATTATTTTTTATTTACTCTATTATATATTTTTATTTTTTTCATGACCACTATTATTATTTATAATTTAGTTAGTAAGAAGTGCATACATAACATAATATATTTATTTTTTATTATTTCTATTTGAAATAATTTTATGATTTTAATTTATTTAAATTAATTTACTATATATTCTATTTTTACTTCGATATTACTTTTTAATTTATTCATTATTTCTCTTCTTTTTATTTATTTCATTTTATACTTTTCTTTTTTAATATCTATTACTATTGTTTACAATTAGATGCTACTATCACTAATATATATATATAACATGATATATAATTAATTTTATTGGAAATAATATTTTTAAGAAGTTAAAATTTCAATTTGGATACTATTAATCAATGTATATTATTATAAATTTTTAATAAAAATATAAAAATTAAATACAAAGTTGTTTAATTAATTTTTTGATATATTTTATATACTACATTTCAAATCTTTGAATTCAAGAACGAGCTCGTAGAGATATTTTTTTTTCTTTTGGAAGATATATGAGTGAAACAATATATTGAAAGACCAAGAGATTTTTCCAATGTGTTATTTATGAATCTTCATAAGTATAAGAAAACGTCGTATTAAACAAAAAATTTTTTGTTCGATCATCTTTTTGTTGATACAATATATAAAAATCATTATTAAAAATATGCATTAATTGAAATTTTATTCTTTTATAATTTTTTATCTATTTCATTACATATATTCATTTTTTTATTAATTTCATGTACTTATAACTTGAACACCACTATCATTGAATAATATCAACATATCATAAAATTTTTTATCATAAATTTTTTAGTAAGTTAAAATTTTAATTCAATTAAATTATTTTGATATATATCATATTTTTTAACTCATACCATATGTTCAAAATTTATTAATTTTATATCTAAATATATAATTATAAAATAAATATAATAAATTAAATTCTAATATTTTATAATTTTTTATATAATTGACATAAAAAAAATAAATATGCGTGCAGATGCACGGGTGCACAAGCTGGTTAATTTGAGGTTATTTGTAATTGGCATATGAATTGTCAATGATTTGTAGAAAAATCAACTTAAATGTGCCAACCATATCTGAATTGTGAGCATAAAGTGAGAATAATGTCGACCAAGTGTGGTGTTTACCGGTAGTTAGTGACCTTGGTATGCTCCATATTCTAAAGCTTTCTAGAACATTTGAAAATTCATGAGACTGCAGCTCTCATCACAATTAAAGCCAACCAAGTAGTTTTCAATCTATTTATTTTCAAATTACCTAACCTCCAAGCACAATCAAATTAATTAGAGAAGTGTATAAATAATTTAACGTAGAGAAATTTTAAATTTAAAAAAATTATAAATGAGAAGAGATTTAATTTTTAATCATAATTTTATAATTTTTTATTTATTATCCTTACATTTTTATAAATTTTTATAAGAATTTTTACATAATTTTTTAATATCACGTCTCTTTTGTACTTTAAATTTTTTGATCAATATAAATATTCATAGCATAAAAATATTTATATGATAAAAAATATCAATTCTACATGAGTACAAAAATCCAGCTTGAATAAAAAAATCATAATAAAAAATTATTAATTAACAACAATTTAAATTTGAATTAAAGTTAATATTTTATGTGCTAAATTTGCTCGGTACTCTTTTCTATTTATTGATTATATATCATTGTTTTTGATTAAAATAAATATGAAAATATAAACAAATGGCTAGATAAATAATTTCTAGGATAATGACATGTTGGCATAATTTTAAGTTTAACCACCTTATTGGTTCCATGTTCTTCATATCGATCCGCTTCTAATTTTTCTTATTTTTAAATTATGAAAATTTTTATAATGTATTATTAATATATTAGTGCATCAATATATTACTAAATTGGATCATTAATTTATTATTATATAATATATTAAATTTAGTATTTATAAAAAAATTTAATTATATATTAATATATTATTATATTAATAATATATCATTATTTGTTTCATAACTTTTTGTCATCTTTCTAGCTTAACTAGAGGTAGTCTTTCTTACCAAGAAGCATTCTTGCATTTATGATTCAATTCCTTTAAGTCCAATGATATAATTATTCTCATCATCACAGGGTAGTCTTTACTTAAAAGTGATGCGGAAATCTAGTAAAAATTTAAAAAACCGCAATACCAGATTGAGATAACTGATGAGGGTCATTTTAAACTCACTTTCAATTTGACTTTCATATTGTATTGTTGGGTTTCTTTCCCATCAGTATTATCTCTTGACAAGGCTACCCCTAGTTTGGTACATCGTCCTAATTGAAATATGTAAGAGTGGGCCCTAATTGATTTAAGAAAAAAATCTTATCTAAATTGAAAATTTTTTATAAGGCGTTGCTATAATTTTTTTATCATATATAAAACTAATTTTTATTAATAACAGAAGCAGTGAATGATAAATTAATTATTACCAAAACAATTGTAAAAATCATCAAATTCAGATTTTTTTATTAAATTGGGAATGTTTTGAAATTTGATTGCTTCCACAATCAATTGTTAGTAAAAAAAAAAGATTGAATTAATTTTAATCAAACTACTCTAAACCTTTCGATTGCTTTAATCATTATAAACTATTGCAATTTAATCAGTTTATTATGTTTCATACATACTTCCGTATATATAAGAAATAAGTTTTAAGTAAAAAATTTTTAAAAAACTTTATATTGAAATGTTATCTTGATCGATTTCGTCTAAATGCAATTAAAAAAAAGATAATATGTTGTTTTAGAATTTCAATAAAGTATTAAATATTTTTTTCTAAATTTATTATTCTCTTTCATTAATAACTATTTTATTATTTTACACTATTATTCAATTTATATTTATTTTTTTATATTTTTTTCTTTATTTTTAATTATTTTAAATTTTGTGCATAAAAGATAATTTTGTAAAGTTTATTAAAAATAAATAAATTTAACTACTTTCTTAATATGTGTAAAATTTGTTAATGGTAATAGATAAATAACAACGAAAGGAGTAATTAGCAAATGAATTGTCAATTATTGGTAAAAAAAAGTCACCTTAAATGTGCCAACCATCTCCGAATTATAAGCATAAAGTGAGAATAATGTCGACCGAGCGTCCACTAGTTGTTAGTGACCTTGGAACCGTCCATATTCTAAATCTTTCTAGAACATTTGAAAAAAATTCACGAGACTGCATCTCTCGTCCCAATTGAAGGCAACCAAGATGTAGTTTTCAATCTATTTATTTTATGTTGAAAAAATTATCACCATAAATATAACCCCATAAATATTTATATTACGTTTATCTCATATTTTAAATTATTAATCAATATAAATATTTATAGTATAAAAATATTTATATAATAATGAGTATCAATTCTATACAAATATAAAAACTTAATCTAAATAAAAAATAAAATATAACAAAAATAATTATTAATTAATGATAATTTAAATTTGAATTAAACTAAGTGCTGAATTTGCTTAGTACTCTTTTTCATTTATTGATTATATATCATTGCTTTCGATTAAAATAAATATGAAAATATATACAAATGGCTAGATAAACAATTTCTAGGATAATGACATATTGGTATAATTTTAAGTTGGAAAAAGTATAAACTATCTCTTTTAATTTTGGAGTGATTAGATTTTATCCTCTTTAATTTAAAAAACTTAAAAATTGTCATTTTAAACTTTACAAAATTTATAATTAACATTTATTATTCACTTAAATAATAATTTTATCAAATTATTTGATTTTTATGAAATTTTTAAATAAAAATTATAATATAATAGTATAATAATTTTTTAGTTGTTTTTTAATATAATTTTAGTGTTATATAATTAATAAAAATTAAATTATATATAAATAATTTTAACTAAATACTTGTAAAGAAAAAGTGAAATTATATAAAAATAAAAAAAAATTAATATTATAATTAAAATTTTCAAAAAATTACATAATTCAATAAAAATAATTAATTAAATGAATGATGAGTGTTAACTTTAATTTATAAAATTTAAGAAATAATTTTTAATTTTTAAAATTGAAGGGAGTAAAATATAATTATTTGAAATTAAAAATGGTATCTTGTATTTTTCCCCTGTAAACTGGGCTACCTCATTTTTTCACGTTCTTTTACTGATCTCCTTCTAATTTTTCTTATTATTAAATTATATATTCTTGTTATCCACTTTTTGTGATCTTTCTAGCTTAACTAAAGGCAGTCTTTGCTTAAAAGCGACGCAGGAGTCTAGTAAAATTTTAAGAAACCGCAAAACCAGATTGATATATTTTGATAATGGCCATTTTAAAATCATTTTCAATTTGACTTTCATATTGTATTGTTGGGATCATTTCCCATCGTCACCATCTTTAAGAAAGCTACCCATAGTTTGGCACACCTGGTAATTGAAATATGTAGGGAGGGGGGGGGGGGGCTAATTGATTTAAGCAAAAAAAAAAAAAAACTTAACTAAATTGAAAATTTTTTTATAAGGCGACCTCATACATTTTTTGTCACGCGTAAAACTAATTTTTATTAATAATGAGAGTAATGAATGATAAATTATCCTTACAAATGTATCTTTAAAAATTAAATTTAAAACTTTTTGTTGGATTTAAATTGTTTCAAAACTCGATTACTTCTACTAAATTAATTAATTTTTAGTAAAAAAATTGAATTAATTTTAACTAAATTACTATAAACCTTTTGATTGCTTTAATCATTACAAACTACTGCAAATTAATCAGTTTGTTATGCTTTATACATACTTCCATATATATAAGAAACGAGTTTTAAGTAAAAAATTTTTGAAAAACTTTATATTGAAATTAATGGTATCTTGATCGATTAAGTCCATCTAAATGCAATCAAGAAATTCACACCCACTCTTTACTGTTAAAAAATTTTAATCAAAATAAATTAACCAATTTTGAATAATTGGGATTGGTTTATTTTAAATTGTGATTCATTGTCCCCTTTTGTATGTATGTGTGTTGGATTTGAGGTTAGCTTTTGAATGCCATTAAAAGTGCTGCGATATATAGATTGGATTGGTCCGATCCTAGTTTGATTCATGAGTTTTAGGGATTTAAATTATTAAAAATTTTAATTCATTTTAATTATGAATATATATAAATTAATTCGTGTGAATTGAAGTTTGGATAGACTAATTCAAACTGGATTAGTCTATGAATTTGTGGATTAATTTATAAATACATATGAGAGTAGATTATTTAAAATTTAATTTATTTTTTCACAATTTTATATGGATTAATTTGCAAGTATCAATTCAATTCAAACCATTTTATTTACCACTTTACTTTTGAGTGGAATTTTATTAATAGTCTTATTATGTGATGATTGAATTGAAAACACTTCTCTTCCTACAATGATTTTATTAGAAGAAATAAATAAAATGTTTGTTTTCCATTTTCCATACGTGGCAAAATATGATTATGATATGTTCGATGTGATCCAATACTGTTTAAAACGTAAAAACTGATTAAAATGCAACATTGGATCTTAAAATTTTGCGAAATTTTGCTTCTCTTTTCTGTTGAAAAAAATTAAATTATTTTTGAAATAAAAAAATAAAAATATACAAGGCGGCAACCTCTAAGGCGGTGAAGAAATATTCATGGCGGTAACACAATAACGGCAAAGCATGAGGACGGTAGCCGAAAATATTGAAAGGCTTTAATGCAAAGCCTGCAAAGCCAACCTTGGAGAAATGAACAAAGCCACATGGAATGGTCAGTCACTGAAAGCCGAAAAATTATATTTTATTGTAAATGGCTTTCAATTACCGACTTATGAAGGCAAGAGGTTATTTCATGCAGTGTTGCTTCCAAGTGTCCTTTGGCTTTCAAAGTATGTGCAATGGTGAAGTTTTGCTACGCAGAGCAGAGAGAGAGAAAAAAACAGAGAGTGCATTCCAGTTTGAAAGAAAAAAAAATTTAGGTGATATTTTGCAATAATGTATGAGAAAAATTATAGTGTATTTGTGAGAATTATTACAATTTTAAAAAATGAATATTTTCTCTCATTTCTACTCCTTCTTTATGAATTTCCTTTTATCTTTTAGTGCCAATATTATTAGTAAATATATTAGTTCCAACATTTGGTATCAGCATTTGGTTTTATAATAGGAACGGATTCGATTCAATTACAACTCCTGAAATTTAATGGAAAAAATTTCAATAACTGGAATATCAAATTGAGAGTATACTTTAGATCACAAGATTTGTGGAATTTGATGGAAAATGATTATATTAAGGTAAAAGATTAGTAGGAGTTTGATGCATTGGAGAGAAATAAGCAAAATGCATTGCTGGAGGCTAGAAAAAAAGATCAGAAAGCACTATATACAATCTTTGAAGCTATTGAAGATCATATATTTGAAAAAACATCATTTGCAAATACATCAAAAGAAGCGTGGGATATTTTGCAGAGATCCTACAAAGGTGATGATTGTATCAGACAAGTAAAGTTGCAAATGCTACAATGTGATTTTGAGTCTTTAAATATGAATAACACAGAATTCATTTCAATATATTTTAATCAAGTTCAAACTGTTGTCAACTAGTTGAGATCTAATGGTGAAGATATTTCAGACACCAAAGTTGTAGAAAAGATCATACGATCTCTAACTCCAAAGTTTGACTATATTGTTGTGGCAATTGAAGAAGCACATGATATGCCATCCATGTCCATGGATAAGTTATTGAGTTCATTGTGCACACATGAACATCGGATGAGCAACAAGCCCACCAGGTCAAGTTTTGAGCAAGCTTTGCAAAGTAAGATGGTCCAATAAAATTGTGAAGATTATCAAGGTGGTTAAGGACGTAGAAACTATCAAAGTAGCAGATAAGGACAAAGACGTGGAAGAGGTGGTCATTTTAATACCACCAATAGGGAAAGATTAAATGATGGCAATCCTTTCAGAAATTAAGGAGGTTATGGTGAAGTAGAAAAAAGATCTAATATTCAATGTCATAGATGCAAAAAATTTGGATATTATAGAAATAAGTGTTACTCCAAGATGCCAAATGAGTCATCAGAACGTGCAAATGTAGCAGATGTTGAGCAGAATTTATGCTTATATGTAAAACAAATGAGTTAGACATAGAGCATGCAAATACATGGTATCTTGATTCTGGAGTCAGTAATCACATGTGTGAAAAAAAGGAGTTGTTTTCACATTTAGATGAATCCGTACATGCAAAAGTAAATTTTGGAAACAAATCTAAAATTTCTATTATGGGAAAAGGCTATATCAGCATACAATTAAAAAATGGTACAAATGTTACTATTGTTGATTTTTAGTACATGCTAGGACTTTTCTGGAATTTACTTTGTGCATGCTAGCTTTTTGAAAAAAGGGCACAAAATTAATATTCAAGATAGAGCTTGTACAATCAAAAGCAAAAATGAAAAAATGATTGCAAAGGTACAAATGACATAAAACCATATATTTCCTTTAAATCTATAAACAAAAGCTTTGATGAGTTTTTCAATAATCCTGAAGGATGAAAATTGGTTGTAGTATCTCTGGTTTAGTCATCTAAACTTTTGAGGGTTGAAGCTACTAGCTCAGAAAAGGACAGTGATTGGCTTACCAAAAATTAATATTCTTGGTCAACAGTGTGAAGGATGTATCTTTGGAAAATAGAACAAGGATTCCTTTCTATTTGGGAAAGTCAGAAGAGCTAGACAACTATTGGAGTTAGTACATACAGACATTTGTGGCCTAATCAAGATAGAATCACTTGGACATAAAAGGTACATTCTAATTTTTGTGGATGATTTCAATAGAAAAACTTTGGTATATTTTCTCAAAGAAAAATAAAAGGCCTTTGAGAAATTCATAGAATTATAACTCTTGTTAAAAAGCAAAGTGGCTTTTTATGTGAAAACTCTGATATCTGATAGAGGTGGAGAGTTTACATCAAATGAATTTTCAAACTTTTATAAAAGTCAAGGAATTCAATGTTAACTAATAGCCAATTATACTCCTCAGTAGAATAGAGTAGCTAAAAGGAAAAATAGAATAATTATTGAAATGATCAGAAGTTTGCTGAAAGCTAAATCTTTGCTAAAATCTTTTTAGGTAGAAGTTATTGCCTTTGCAATATTCTTATTAAACAGATGTCTAATAAAGAGTGTTCTTGGAAGAACTCTTGAAGAAGCTTGGAGCAATAACAAGCTAAATATTTCTTTCTTGTGTGTATTTGAGTGTATTACATATCCCTATATTCCGATGAGCGAAGAAAGAAATTCAATGACAAAAGTCAAAAATGCATTTTTATTAGCTACAGTAGTGTGACCAAAGGATATAAATTATAAAACCTAGTGATGGACAAAATAATTATCAGCAGAGATGTCCAATTCATTGAAGATGAAGCTTGGACTTAGAATCAAAGTGACAAATAACAACATAAAGGAGTCATTATAAATGAACTAAAGTCAGTTGAAACAAATAGTCTTGTTCCTGATAATCTATCTCCTATCAGAAGTTTTACTTTACCACCAATAATTCTAGAAACTTCAGCATATCCCTAACGAAAGCTAGTGTTGCCAGCTTGCTTGGATGATTATGTGATCATATCAGATAATAACAATGAAAATATAACTTTTAATGAAACAATTATGAACTTTTGCCTATTTACAGATTATGACCTAATTTTCTACGAAGATGCAATAGCAGATGAATGATGGGTTCAAGCAATGGATGATAAAATGCATTCAATAAAAAAAAAACACATGGGAATTGATAACTTTACTACCTAATAAAAGGCTTATGGTTTCAAATGGGTGTACAAGACAAAGTTCAAGCCTGATGGTCAAGTTGATTGTTATAAAGTCATATTAGTGGTTAAAAGTTACAAGTAAAAGCCATGAATTGACTATTTTGAGGTATTTGCACCAGTTTCTAAAATGGATACTATTCAAATAAATTTTGCCCTTGTAGCACAAAATAAATAAAAAATCCATTAAATGGATGTAAAGTTAGTATTTTTAAATGACATCCTTAAAGAAGAAATTTATGTTGAGCAATCACTAGACTATGTAAAGAAAGGATATGAAGAAAAAGTATACCAATTGAAGAAAGCTTTGTATAGATTAAAACAAGGACATCAAGCATGGTATATGTAGATTGATACATATTTATTGTAAGATGGATTCCAAAAGTGTCCTTACGAGCATACTCTATACATCAAATTAGAAGAAAACTAATAAAGGTATTTTCATCTCTTAAGAAAAGTATGCTAATAATATTCTAAAGAAGTTCAAAATGGAATCAACAATTCCAATCTGAACCTTAGTTGCTAAACATCTTGAGACAAAGAAAAAATGTAGTAGAGAATTGGTAAGGTAGCGGAGAACTGGTAAACCTAAGTTTTAAAGAGATGGGATTGATGGCTTTATGTTGTATACCCAGTTGTATGCCTTTATGTTGATGACTTGATATTTACAAGAAATTCTAGAGAGATATTTGTAGAATTTAGGAAGGCTATGACCAGCCAATTTGAAATGACAAATATGAGACTAATGACTTATTTCTTAGGTATTAAAGTGCAATAAACTAATAAAGGTATTTTCATCCCTTAACAAAAGTATACCAATAATATTCTAAAGAAGTTCAAAATGGAATCAACAATTCCAATCCGAACCCCAGTTGCTAAACGTCTCGAGACAAAGAAAGAAAGTAGCGGAGAACTGGTAAACCCAAGTTATTTTAAAAGCATAATTGGTAATTTACGTTATTTGATTTCCACTAGGCCAGATATTGTTTATGGAGTTGGGATTATCAATTGCTTTATGAAAAAGTTGTATCAATCACACTTACAAGTAGCAAAGTAAATTTTCGGTATATTAGTAATATTTGGGATCATGAATTATTCTACACTTATTCCGATGATTTCAATTTAGTTGGATATATATATATATATATATATATATATATATATATATATATATATAGTGACTAGGTAGGTGACATTGAAACTAGAAAAAACACTTTTAGTTATGTTTTCTATCTTAGAGATAATGTTTTTTCTTGGTCATCAAAGAAGCAACAAGTGATGGCTTTATCAACTTTAGAAGTTGAATATATAGCAGCAGCATCTACAACATGTCAAGCATTTTGGATTTGTAAATTACTTGAAGAGTTATGTTTTCTATCTCGAAGATAGTGTTTTATCTTGAACATTGAAACCAAAAAAAGCACTTTTGGTATATTTTCTATCTCGGAGATGGTGTTTTTTCTTAGTCATCAAAGAAGCAATAAATGGTGACTTTACCAACTGTAGAAGTTAAATATATGGCAATAGCATCTATAGCATGTCAAACAATTTGGATTTGCAAATTACTTGAAGAGTTAAAACAAGTACAAGAATTTTCAATAACAATTATGTGTGATAATAAGTCAATAATCACATTAGCAAAGAATCCAATTTTTTATGGTAAAAGTAAACATATTGGAATTAAATATCATTACATCAGAGAATTGATTAAGAATGAACAAATAGAACTCGAAGTTCCCACTCAAAGTAGATGCATTTGAAAAGTTAAAGACAATGCTCGGTTTTATTTCAAAATTAATTTAAAGGGAGGTTGCTAAAAATAATTAAATTATTTTTGAAATAAAAAAATAAAAATATACAAGGTGGCAACCTATAAGGTAGTGAAGAAATATACATGGTGGTAACACAATGATAGCAAAGCATGAAGATAGTAGTTGAAAATATTGAAAGGCTCTAATGCAAAGTCTGTGAAGCCAACCTTGGAGAAATGAATAAAGCCACATGGAATGGTCAGTCACTTAAAGCCGAAACTTTGTATTTTATTGTAAATAACTCTCAATTATTGACTCATGAAGGCTATATAAAGGGTTTATTTCATGCAGTGTTCCTTCCAAGTGTTTTTTTGCTTTCACAGTGTGTGCAATGATGAAGTTTTGCTCCACAAAGCAGAGAAACAGAAAAAATAAATAGTGCATTCCAGTTTGAGAGAAAAAAATTGAGTGATATTTTGTAATAGTGTGAGAAAAATTATAGTGTATTTGTGAGAATTATTACAATTTTCAAAAAAGAATATTTTCTCTCATTTCTACTCTTTCTTTATGAATTTCCTTTTATCTTTTGGTGCTAATATTATTAGCAAATATATTGGTTTTGACATTTTCTCTCTAATTTCATTAATGGAAATTAGCATAAACATGCTCTAAATATGATAATTGTGATAAATTCTACACCGAATAATAATTCACCAAGAGTTTATATTTTATAACTCCTCTTCCATGTTAAAAAGTTGATTTGAGAGTGCTTCATCATATAATAGAAGGTGTGATTTGCATTTTTTTTATAAAGAGAATATAAAATAAAAAATGAGAGATATGATATGAGAATAATAAACTTGTTTGTATTTATCGATTTAAATATCTATAATTATTAAATGGGTCTTATACTATTTAGATACAATCTAATGTTTTATAGTTTACTTATTGTTTTATATACGGTGAACAAGAGGACAATTCACTTTCATAATTGTCAGTTTTTAGGGGTTTGTCAATTATCAAAAGATAGTTGAATTAGCAATAGAGGAAGAGGGGGGAGAGAGAGAGAAAACTACAGTGGCTGCACCTTGGCCCAAGAAAAAAGTGAAAAATGTAATAAATTTTAAAATAAGGAATGTGCCATAATTTTTACAGAAGGGAGAGAAAGGGGGAGGGAGAGAATTGAGTTTAGATGTTAATAAAGCAAGAAAACTTACCAGATCGCAAAGTAAGTGAAAAGGTAAGTTTCACAATCTAGAGAAGTTTTAGTTGGTAAAAATTTGTATGAATGTGTAACTTCTCAAAAAGTAAAGAATTTTTTAATTATTTAATTAGTTACTAATTATTAAAATACAAAAAAATTATGTGGTTACATTTTATAATAGTAAAAATAATTTAAAATGTGAATGTGTATATTTTTGAAAATGAATGATATTGAATATAATTAAATCAAATTTAAAGTAAGGTCATTATAATTTTTTTTAAATTATATAAATCCTATGCATTTAAGATTGTAATTTTTAATTTTTAATATTGTTGAAATTGTTATATATTAAATAAGTATAAATGATGTACAATTGAATAATCTAACCTATAGGAGATTTCAATCTCCCATTTATAGGTTTTATTTTATACAAATAACTGATAAGTTAGCTGATAGATAATAAGTTAATTGGTAGGTATAAGTTAATTAATACTTGATAATTTACAACTAGGGTTGGAAATTGGGCTTTTAGAGTTGGCTAAGGGCTTTAAATCAATCGCCCACCTAAAATCGCATATCATAAAATTAGGCTTGCAACCACTTGTAGAAACTATGTTATCCACTTAAACCCATGCCTCATGGTTATTATTGAATGCCATTGGGTGCATGTGCGTCTAATTGATAGTAAAGAAAGTTAAATTTGACTAAAAAGTCAGCCCTACATTTTTTACAAAAAAACTTTCAAAATTGGCCACAAAAAAGGTTATTCTAGACAAATAGTAACCACACTTAAATGACACAATTATGTAATATATTTATAAATAAATTACAAGCTTAAAATTAAAGCATTTTTCATATAAAATTTGAACTAAAGTAAATGCCAATAAAGAGAATGCAATCATAAGCTATGAAATCAAAGTTTTTCACTTTCAAGAGCTTTGATATCAAAGCCTATTAGTAGCATTATTCCATTAATATTAAGCAACTACTATGGATATTATTTCAAGTTTGAATTATCCTAAATTTTAAAAAATAAGACCAGCCAACTAAATAGCAAGTGAGCATAATTTTGCATTTTTATCATATCTATACTATTGGCAAATTATGTATGTGTGTGTGCGCGCTAATATGTACCCTATTTGTTAAATAGGTTAGGTAGTGTTTTTAGTATTTGCTGTCTTTTGTGTGATGAATGATGATGAGGAACAAGTTAGCAAAATTTTTTTGGTAGCCAATGCCTAGAACAATATCATTTTTGGAACATCAGTGGGTGGGTTGCAATTGGTATTGGATAGTGAATTTTAACTCATACCTGCTCGCATAATTAAAATTTTACTCACTTTGACCCATTATGGCATTCAATCTAGCTTAAATAGCATAATTTTGGATTTAGGTGAGTGGTTTGTAGTGGTTGGATTCAAAACTTCCAAACCCTACTTAAAATTAATAATTGATAAGATAACTGAAGTGTTTATCACAAATTAGTTGTTAAATTAATTGAAATTGTAAAATAAGGTAAAAAGATGTATTAATAGAAATAGATATATAATTAAAATAATTCATATTTATCTAAAAAATTAAATTATGTCAATGCAATTAAAAAGTTTAAAATAAAAATATAATACTTAATGTTTAATTAATTATATATTATAAACTTATATATTTATTCACTTATATAATTTTTGTTTTATTATTATTTATAATAAAATTATAATTACTTAAAATATAATTAATTTTATTTTATAATATTATTTATTTACATATATATTTTTATATATTTATAATTTAAAATTAAAATATAATTATGTTAAAATTAAATTAATTATATTTTATAAAAAATATTTAGATTTATATTATGAAGAGTATGAGTTATAAATTAATAAAAAGAATAAAAATAAATTTTAAAAAAATTGAAGAGATAATAACTTATAATCTATAAATTAATTTAAATAACTTATTAAATTATAATTTATTTTTTTAATAAATTAATAGAAAAAATATCTCTTCAATAATAAATTATAAATTAATGTATTTATTGTACAAAACACAACTATACTCTATAATAAAGGCCATAAGAGACGTGGTGAGCAACCCATAGTAGATTTTTTTAGAATTTGTCATGAGGATTGCTCTAATCGGGTATCCAATGACAATCAAACACGTGTCTCGAGTGGTTATTCTGTTATTGGGAGCCTGTTGCGTGTTTGCTTGGTTTCCGAATGACTTCTGGGCCTGTCTAATCGACTGGAGTCATCTTAGAGACCTTCTATTGAATTGGCGAATGAGCTACTGCTAGTAAGTGGAAGGCCTTTTTTAATTATGTCCGATTTACTTAATCCAATCAAAACTAAATATTATGATGGGGCTATGCAAGAATTTCTCGTCAACCATCTCTATAATCCATTACAATCAAATGATTATTACCAATGCCTCCAGCCAAAAGCTGGGGCGAGGTCTGCAACACTCTCAATGGGGTTAGTAGCATCTTCATTAGTTCACATTCTAAGCTGCAAGCCTTGTTGCATTAACACAAAATCAGATCAAATCATTGTTAATTCTAGTGCATTAAATAACCAGCAAATCTACTTTGTTTAATTACTTAGGCATATGCAGCTGCCAAGTTTAATTGCCAACTCATGCCTCTGGGGCTTGAGAGGAGAATCCAGAGTTGTTGGAGTGTGCCTTGGTTGCTTCTCAAGTGCCATGTTCAGTTTCCCTTTTTCCTTGTACAAATTCTTCATTTCCATTTGTGTGTGTGTGTGTATATATATATTTGTATTAGCAGGACCTACACATTATCTTTAACACTTACACAATGTCGTGATTTGGAATCCAGGATGCTAAACGGGAAAAACGGTTTTATAATAACATTAGGTTTCACTATACAATTATCATTGCTAACTTCAATTTTGTATTTTTTTTAGGCAATATTTGATTCACATAATTTTTCTGCCATTCGTGAAAATATTTTAAAGAAATATAAAATTTTTGTATTTGATTCAAATTTTAGAAAAATATTTTTGAAGTTTTTGAAATTGTTTTACTCCAATATTCATCAATATAAATATTATCATAATAAGAGCTGCATATCTTATATTTTCAAAATATGATAATGTTTTAATAATACAAATAGATTATTTTACTTACCATTTCATTAATACTTTATTATTATTAATACTTTATTTCATCATTACCTACCATAATTAACCATCATCACCTACCAATCATTAACAATTATCATTTATTATTAGTGACTACCGTTACCGCCGTTGTTACTTATTGTTAGTGACTATTATTAATTACCACTTACTATTGATGGTCAATGCTAATTACTATCAACCACAAATAATCGCCTTCATCATTACTCCTCATCAATAACCTTTATCAATGACCATTTATATTAGTTATTACTCATTATAAATTAATTTTTATCATTACTACTCATTGCTAATGGCTTTTATTGGTTACTATTTACTGCCAACAACTATTGTTAATCACCTTTCATTATAATTGATAATTGAATTTTCGATGAGGACATTTTTGATAATCTAATAATATGTTTTAAAACATATAAATCAATATTCTTAGAAATATTTTTAGACAAATCAAATATAATAATATTACATTTTCAAGAATTAAATTTTTGAAAGTTACATTTCTGAAAATGTTAATATTCCAAAAATATATTATTCTGTAAATTAAACACCGCGGTTATCTCTTGACTATAGACATCACCTTAACGTGGATTTGTCTTTAATTATAGGTTACAGAGCTTCCCTTCTTTGCAGCAAGGTATGTCTCGGTCGTGCCAACAGAAGTATGTCATTTCGGTCCCCTGATTGACTATGAAAGGTGTGATAATAGTGCATACAGTATTCCTGGTAGCAGCTCGAAGAATGAACTTATGCCGTCTAATTCTCAATAGGATTGGATTGCAGATGGCAATAATGGAGCTAGCAACAAGATTCTAGAAGGGGATAGACTTTTTATCACACAATAAATGACATCAGGACATAACGGTTTAATATCCTCGATGAGGATTTTCTGTAATACTCTTCTTTGTCCATAGTGAAATCTTCACAGGGATACTACCATATACCATATTGTAAGTTCCATGGATGATGACAACTTAGAATCCTACAATTTGTTGAGCAAAACCTTGTTCAAACAATAAACATCAGAAATGGATATAACATGAATGGTTTCCTAACATCACATAAAACATGACAGTGTTGTACTTTTTTTTAATTTATTTAAATTACTTACGCATGCTGTGTCTCAACCATTTTCTCATCTTGTAATACACTGTCTATTTGACAGTGCAAAAAACTACTCCTCCAGATGATTTACTCCCCTTCAGCAATTGAACTCACAAAAAAAGGGATTATTATTTTCCAAGTTAATTTTCTGTCAAATTCCAAAACTTCAATTAGTATATTTGAGACTAATACAATTGTGCTATTACACAAAATGAAGAAACAGAAATTAGCTTCTTCTACACCCTTAGGTGTCAGTGTGTCACGGGAAGAAAACCGCGCCTCTCATTACCTTAAAACCATTTTACAAGTTTCTCATAATCATGTATATCAACTCTATTCTTTGAACATATGCATTCAGTCACTAAGAAATCAATCCCTTTCAAATCTTATAAGGTGAACGGGTTGGGAGGAGGATGAACCATTGGCATCTGTGACATGGTGGTATTACCCGTCAACACATTTATTGCCACGGTATCCTCCACAACAACGGGGTTCACTGGCACTACCCTCTCTGGAATGACTTTGTCACCGTCAACCTTAGCCAGCACTTCAAAATGCATCCTCACTGTCTCTGGCTTAGTTCTCCACTGAGGGTAACCTTCCAAACTAAACCCATCTCCTTCTTTTAGCTTCCTCTCAGCCTGAAATCCCATCTTTACAAATGTCTGAGCAGACGCATCTGCTTTTAGCAATTTGAAGGAACCCTTCTTGTTAGCCTTGAGGCCCAACACAGAAGACAGCAGTGCCTCGAAACCCAACAAATTAGCATTTGATCCATTGATTGAAGCTAGAGGCCACATTGTAGTAAACTGAGTCGGAGTCAGAAGTGTGGCTGATTCACCCTGGAGATCAACAGTAGACAGGACCTCAATTGGGTTGCTGTTTGATGGGGAGGATAATTCCACAAGACCAGGTGCAAGGCGCTTGAGCTTGAGCCGGTTATTGGAAGCAGTGGATGATGAGGAAGGGGATGTAAGTGAGGTAGGACCAACAATGCGAAGTGAGAGGAGAGGAGAACCCTGTATGCGAGAAGCAACACGCAGCTGTTCGGCCAAGGTTAGAAGACCGGCAGCAAATCCATTCTGTGTTCGGTTTAAGGGAAGGGGAAAATCAAGTGGGTGGCGAAGGCTAACTGATCTTGCACCTTTCACGGTAACCACAGCACCATCTGCTAAAATCACTTTCTTTAAAACACCAGCATCCACATCATGCTAAAAACCAAATCAAGCTTTGTCAGGAGAGAAGACAATCACTTGAATTTTTATCCATGTAAAGAGACAGAAAATGAACAATGAACAATATGATTACTAGGTCACTACATAATCGTTTTCACCTACAACGATTGTACTAAGAATGAAATTTTTAAAATCATGCAGAGAATGAACCATATTACAGCCCAAGTTACGCAAGAAAAATTATTGATTCCAACCATGTGAAGGACCAAATTGAAGGTGGTTATCATTGGCATCACCTACTTGTTATCTTGTCCATATCAAAATAATATAAAATCATTGCATAAGTATCAAGTGCCAATTGTTCCTACATTGACTCTAATCCCATGTCAAGTACCAATTGTTACTAAAACCTTAAGTTATTAGAAGAAGATTTGGGATTGGTTTTATCATTACTCTAAGTACCACAATTACAATCAATCCATTCTATTCAATAAGGACAAAACATTTCTTAAAGGTAAGAATTCAGTAATGCCCTATCCTATTTCATATGATATATGCCAAATCCCAAGGTTATATGATATGTAATGGGGGAAAGACCACATTACAGATGTTTCAGAAAACAAGTAGTAAAAATTTTAAAAAACTTACTGGAAGAGATATCCTCATGTCCTGGGCATCCTGAATCCATAGCTCCATAGGTCCAGCGAGCTGGAATGGAGCCAAAACCGGCAACCCATTACCCGAATGCCGCTTCTCAATCAATCCATCTTTGTCAGCTCGTTTACCCGGTTCCTCCACCCGGAAAATTGGCAGATCCACGTACTCCCACCGACTCACATCCTCTAAGAGCTTGAAAGGAATGACTTTTTGATCAATCTCCACATCAAATTGGTACTCCACAGAATGCCCCACTTGGGCGTCCCTCGGGTCAAACCCAGTTATCTTGAGATCTTCTGCTTGAAATCCCAACCCTTTCACAATCGCTTCCTTTAAATCCTACAAACCACACACACATCATACCTCAATAACCATTAAAAAGCAATTTTCCCCCAATGATAGTAAATGCATGGAATTTTTCTTTCATAATTCTCTATACACTTATAATCCTACATTCAGAGCCTCAATGATCACAAACGCAGATAAAATTATTTCTGGAAAACACTCAACATTTCAATCATATAACGTATCACCAGTTTACCCAACACAAAATGAAAGCTTCCTCAATTTCTTTTAGCAAAAATTCCATCAAACAATGAAAACCTATAGAAAAAACGAACTTTCATTGAGAAAAAGAAAAAATTATAAACCACATTTGCAGAAAAAGGAGGAGCACTTACAGAAATAGCTCTGGGGTAAGGAGCATTGAAATCCGGAGTAGAAAGGAAAGCGTATGAAGACGAAGAAAGAATCAGAAGTAGAGCGAGAGGGAGAATCCAAAATCGCAGTGAAATCATGCCGGTAAGATCCAGAATATTTGCAGGACAACCTTACAAAATCGAAGTGCAGAAATATGATTTCTTTTTCGTTTTATGTTGGAATCGGTGTTTTCGGGGGAATCCCAGGGCCAAGAAAAGGATTTCGAAGAGGTTAATTTTGGAAAATAATAAAATAAGAGCTTTCCAGGTGTGTGGTGGAGATTTTAGAAATGCTGACGTGGAGACAATGGCCAATAAAAATCGAGGAACTGATGCAAGAAGAGGTATGTGATTGGCTGCTCGGGCACGATACCGTCGAATTGTGGGACCCGATGCTCTAGCTACGCAGCTTTGATTTTAGCGCGCCGGAAGGAGTCTGTAATTGAGCAAAAATGGGGTAAAAGCACGCGACGTCTTTAAATTCAGGAAGAAACAAAAGCGATAAAGCGCGGGTTGGCGTCGCCCGGACTCGAACCGGAGACCTTCAGTGTGTTAGACTGACGTGATAACCAACTACACCACGACACCTTGCATAACTTTCTTAATAAATTCTTAACTATAGGTTTTTTTTTTAATTTAAAGAAAATAAAACAAAGCGACCGGTTGATGCATCCTTTTGATAAGATTTTCCATCCCTCCATCAAACATTTTTTTTTATACAAAATAGTATGATATGATTTATTTTGTTCTCACATTTAGTTTACAAAAAAAAAGCATTTAATTTAAGTGTATAGATTTCTTTTCTTATTAATTATGTGTTTATTTGCTATAGCAATTAGAAATCATGATTAGCAATTAAAAATCAAATAATTAATTATTGCCATTTTCAAGATATTTGGTTGCATTTTAAAAATTTTTCAATAATTGTTTATAAGCAATAATTTCTATTAGAAAACAAGTTAAGTAATTTATTTTTTAATTGTAATCATAGAAAAATAAATTTTAAATTTTATATTCACACCAATCTTTTTTTAGTTTAAATTTATAAACGACCTTTAAGATTCTATATATTGGTGTATATTTAAATAAAAATAAATTCTATTTAATGTAAAAAATTAAAATTTCCTATTTATGAAAAATAATTTAAATAAATGAAAATACCTAATTAAAAAAGAGTATGCATGAATTAAATAATACATTATATATATTTTTTACAAATAAAAATGTCATAGAAATTAGAAAATTAATGATTTTGACATCATCATGTGCATTTTATTATTCTTTTTAGTCATTTAACATTAAAAACTGATTACTTTATACCTTACCAAAATAAAAATAAATTGTATATAATTAATTACTAATTGATGTTATTTAACTTAAAATAAATTATGTATAATTAATTATTTTAAAATTAATTATTTTTATCGATATACCAAATAACTCTTATAACTTAATTATATCTATAGAGATAGAGTCATTAGAATCATTGCAAAAGATATAAATAGTTGAAGTTAGATCAAATATTATGCAAAATGGAAATTCTGCAATAGTGTTAATAAAAATAGTAGTACTGAAAAATATAGGAAATTAAAAAAAATGATTAATCACTAAGAGTCAATTGTTTCAAAAACTAAAGATGATCATGGAATTTGGATCCTTACTCGTTAACAAATAAAATTCATTTGGGATTGGTATGTTTTTTACTAAATTAACATTTTTGTTATTCGAAAAATAAAAATTTATGCCTTTAAGTTTTGAATCCAGTAAATATCAAAATTTAATAATTAATAAAATTAAAATTCAAATGTTACCAGAATTTTTAAAAAAATTGGAACATCGATAGTTCAAAGTTCGTGGTTTTGTTCATCAAATTCGTATGTGCCAAAAAATAAGGGAAGTCCATCTTGAAGGAGGACCAAAAAGAGAGGTCCATAGCCCATATACAGTTTTGGGGAAATTCTAAATGATAATGATTTATGTTTTTTCCTAGCACTGGGGGGGAAAAGGAATCAAGTCCATTGGGCTTAAAACCTCGCTGACAAAAGAATAAAGAAAAGACACTTCTTTTTATGGATTTGAATTCATATTGCAAAATATTTGCAAATGAATTCCCGTATTTGAAAATAATGATAAAAATAAATTTAATTAATTGACAACTAATTTTTTTTAAACATATTGAAAGCAAAAAAATTTCAACAAAAGGATAGATTTTAATTATATTTGGTAAATTAGGTAAAATTCGTTATACACTATGAACTATTAACGTCTACATTAATTTATGTGACTCAACTTTAAAACATAACATTTAATTTTTTGAAATTTTTTTTGATAATAGTAAATATAATAAAATCCTAAAAAATTTGACAATTCCTTTGTAATGATTGTCTTTCGTATTAGTAGCTTCGTTATAAGTTCTAATACTAACATAATTTAATTAAATGTTACCCTTTATTTTAGGTTTTTGGTGGCAAATTGGAGAAAATCTTGATGAGCAAGCAACTTTAGGTGTGTTTGGATATATTTTTATTTTTATATTTTTAAAAATTATTCTCAAAAATTATTTTTAAAAATTATTTTTTTATTTTTAAAAATTATTTTTAAATTGAAGAAAAATTAAGATAAGTAAGTGATTAATATTGTAAATAAGAAAATATTTTATTTAATTATAAAATTGACATCCAGAATAAAAAAATAAGTTCAAAAAATAACTAAAAGTTATTTTCATTTTTTTAAGTCACACATTTAAAAAATAATTTTTAAAAATAGAAAACAAATACACCCTTTATTATGCAAGATGAAGGAATTTTTCTACCAAGAATATATTTTTTTTGAGGTTTTGGAAAAAAAAATTGGCAATGTGTTTTGTTTCATATAAAACTTGAAAGTTAAATTTTAGATTCTTGAATGCAACTGTTATGATTTTTTTATAAGTCTAAATTTAATTTATTATCAATATAAAAATTTTATATTATTAATAAATAAAGAGATGATGCATTATTAAAAAGTTGATTTTTTTAACAATAAAAATATTTTAATATTTTTATTGACGTAGTAATACATGAATTAGTGATAATATAATAATAGCTAATCAAATTCAAAATTTTCATATTTATATTTATATTTTTAAGAGTTTTATTTATTTATTTTATTTAATACCATCAATATAAAATTTTTTACACTATTAATAAATGAAAAAATGATAAATTATTAAAAAGTTAATTTTTTCAACAACAAGAATATTTTAATATTTTTTATTGACGTAATGATATATGAATGAATGATAATATAAATTTTTTTATAATAATAGTCAATCAAATTTAAATCTTTCTTATTTATGTTTTTATTTTAATTTTTTAAAAGTTTCATTTATTTTATTTTATTTAATATGCAGACCGGTAATTAAATTATAGATCCTAACTTATTCAATAGTAAAAAGGTAAGCTGAAACACTAGTAAAATTGAGAGTTTTGAAATAAATAAATCCCATTAAAAATTAAGATCGAAGATAATAATTTTATTTTGGTTAAAACTTTCAAGAGATTAAGTGTCCAATTTCAAAGTTAGGTAAGCTGACTTTAAAACATATTTTAAAAAGATATTGTGTATTCTACACTAACTAAAATGATAATAAAAGGTAAAATTTTGACTTAATTACAACAAAGAAAATGAATTTTACATGTGAGGGTTGAACAAAGAGGTATCTCTTTTGGAGTTAATTATACACGTTCAAAAGTAATGTTAGGTGAAAATTAAAGAATAAGTTGTTATTTTTCAACACAAGTCTTCCATGGAATGTGAAGTGTGAAAAAGGAAGGCAACAAAAGATCAAACATGCAAACATGATATGAGGCTGGTGTTTTTGCACTTATTATGAATGAGTAATGAAGAGTGATGCGCTGTGGTTCCAAATTTAACGTTATTTTAAAAATTTTATTTTTTTGTAATATTTAAAAGTCAGATTTAATAGTTTAATATTATCTTAAACAATTTAATTTTTATAATATTTAAAGTTTGAATTTAAAATATTATATATGCACTTTAAATAATTTAATATTTTTACTTAAAAGGATTTCTCAACATTGGTAGCATGACCAGAACTCGTAATAATTGCCGTATTCTACAGTCAAAATTAGTAGACGACAAATGTCAATATCCAGTTCCAAATGTGCTGGGATTAGGCCTAATATTTAGGTGACAGATATCGAACTCGGGGGCATGTTCTTTTTCTGCCATCCAATGATTAATTTGATTCTGATCTTCTGTTTGGCACACTGGTAAATAGGAACAATGCCAGAATAATTGAAAACACTTTGAATCGCCTTTGAATTTTTTTAGGGATTTATTATCTTTTGCAGGTAATTGTATTTAGAAGAAACTACTAAATCATTATTCAAAAAAATTGATGGATATTAAATTAATATTAAAAAAATTTTCAATTAATTTTGTATCTCCGTTAAAAATTTTGGTACTAAATTGATGTTAAAAAGTTTTTTTTGCTAATAATTTGAAATAAAGTTTTTGAAATTAATACTATATTGATGTAAGAAAATTTTTCAATATTAATTTAATGCTAATCAAATCTCTCAAGTAATGGTTTCCTCTTATATTTATATCAACTACATAATATATAATGCAATAATTCCTTATTATGATCAAGGGCTACTATTAGAAATTTTATTTAAGTCTCACATTAATTTGCAAATAATCATTAATGTTAATATTATTTTTGGATCCAAAATAAAGTGACTATAATATAATGAGTTTTCGCATGGTATTTAGGCCCGATGTAGGTTAACTTGGTATATATACTGTAATGAATAGGATCTATAATCCAACTATTAGTTAAAAAGGATACCTTACTTTTAATAACTTATGTTGCTATGGTTTCTCACATAAAAAATGAAGAAATAGTTATTCTTGTTAGGGAGCAAATATGAGGCTACGATAGAGGAAATGTGAGCTCTTATAGCATATTCTTTCCTTGGTTTTGAGTGTTTCAAGTGCAGTTGGATGATGAAGAATGCAATTGGCTAATTGAAGGTATTGCATTGAGATTTAATTCTAATGATTCAAGTATTTGTAGCTTTCTTCTTTGCTTGAATTTTCTAAAAGGAATATTTCTTGATGCTTATGAAATTCATGCCTTAATACTTGATATGATTTAAGAATTTCATAAAAGAATTAAAATTTCCAACAATGGTATTAGAGCTTGATTACATTATGTGTCATGATTAATTTGATTGAATCAATTTTAGGTAGAAATTGTATAATTGTCTCCTTCTCCTAATATGGTGGTTTTGGCATTTTGTGCCACAAGAATAATTTTGCATTTCATGGAAATTTTTCCAACCAATATTGAATATCATATATTGTCTCTTTCTTTGTTAATATTCTTCCTTGTATGTATGCTTTCCCATTATATGTACACATATGCATGTAACAGTTCTAAGGAATAATATTTGCTAATGTAACCTTAAAAAATAAAATAAAATGGCCTTCTTGCTAGAATTAGGATTAGACCTATTCATCGGCCCAAATGGGCCAAGCCAAGTGAAGGTTGATGAAATATAATGGGCTTTGGGTTTTAGCCTAAGCTCATATTAATTTTAGCCTATTAATCAAGTAGAGCTTAAGCCCAAACTCATAGGTAAAGTCCAAGTAAAGCCTATGGACCTATTAGATACGTGAAAAAGTAAAGTACTAATGAACTTTAATAATTTTACATTCGAAAAAATTAATGGTAGTTAAGAGTTACAAGCATTTCACTCTCTAAGTGCAATTCTATACACATTTGATGAGGGAAACAATTTTTTTCAACCCTTAAAATAATTCAAACTCTTGATCATAACATAGAAATATTAAAGCATATAAACCCAAAAGGGTATTAAAATCATATCAAAATAAGTTTGCCAATGTTCTAATTATAAAGTTTAATAAAAGCCTAGTAATTTAATAATGCTATCAAGGATTCCAATGCACAACCAACAACCCATGACATCATCCTTTTTGCACTCAACAATTTACTTAATTTTTTTCTTTTTCAAATACCTAGTTGTTGTGTTCATATTTCTTTTTCTTACCATTAACAGTACAAAGATATAGCCATGTATGACACTTGCTAGATAGAATGGAAAGTAAGCAAGTAGCAATTAAACATACTAAACCAATCTCCTCAAACATAATGATCTAGCAGCTAATTAGAGAAAACTAGGATGGATGAAGAGACCTCAGCTTATCACTCACTCTAAAGAAAAAAAAAAGACGTTAATAGGAGTTTTTACAACAAAAATATCAAAGGGGCTACAGAAGGAAATGGAGATTCTCATGGTTGTAATGGAATATTTGGAAAATAATGTTAATGCTAGTGGAAAAAATAGATTGAATGATTCTAATTATAACATTTTTTTTTACTCTCAAGCAATGGAGATAAAGTAATTATAATATTCAATGTATTGAAAATTATAATCTTTTAATATATGTACATTTTACAAAACTAATAATTATCTTTGCTCTATATATTAACTGAAAGTAAGAATACATATTAAAATTGATGTATGTAAAAATTTCTCATTTGAAGAGGATAAGTTGCTAAAATTATGAAGAAGTGGACAAATGAAATCAGGGCATGTATACATTCCTTCAGAGTGAAAGTGGATGAAGAAATCGCATACGTAGAAAAATCAAAGGGTTTAAGACGAAGAGAAAGGAGTGGGTAGATCTCTAAGTTCTATTAACATTCTTGGTTCCAAGCAATAGAAGACTTGTATCATTATGTGATTCCTTAATTTGAACTATATTATAACTATAATTATAAATATCATATAATGATTGAAGGTAATTATATCAACCATATAGGCATAGGACTTATGGAGTTTGGCTTATAAGGTCAACAATATATTATACATTAATTTTAAGTCCAAGTAATGTTATATTGGGATATAAAGTTTTATAAGGAAGCCAATATTAAAATAGCATCCTTAATATTAAGCCAAACTATGGAATTACATATGATAAGAGATATGCCGAGACATTTGAGAACCTTAAAAATGCTTATCTAAGTGAACTTTAAAATGCCAATTTGGATACAACCAATTAGACAACTAACAAATGCCAACTAATGAACAAAGCTTGAGTTCATGAGACAGTTTGAAGTGTTAGTGATTAATTTTGTATCCAATAAAAATATATAAAAACATTAAGTTTGTTGATAAAGGCAGTGGGCTTAACAAAGGCAGAGTAATTATAATCCTATAAATTGCACAATCATATACTTCTATGTATTATGGCTTACCTCTTTGTAAACAGAAACATCACCAAGCAAACAAACATGACCAAATATAAATAAATAATAAAAAATTATAGGACATTAAACAAATGCATATGGAGTTAACTTTATATCAGTCATAATAAAATAATATTTTAATTCAAATACAAGAAAATAGTATAGCAAATAGGTATCTAATAGCAGAAGAATTTTAATAATTAAAATCATGTTTTCAATTTCAATATGCTACATCCAACACAATATTGCTTTTTGTTTGTTCCTAAAAATGTTTTCGAGATATAAATCATGAAGGCATATCCAATGTAAAGAAACATAGTAGAAAAACAAATAGAAATGGGTTAAAATAGCATAAACCTAACTATTTATTCATTTTATAAACAATGGGTAATTGTTATAAGTTCCTATATCAAAAGAATAGTTTACCTTTACATTTTACCCACCTTAGGATCTTCCAAACTTCATTCTTACATAGATTTGTAGCCATTAACTTAAAACCCCCCTCATAACTAGCTATTGCAATAAGTAACTTTTTGAAGTATAAGATGTAAATATTACAACTTTTAAACTTAATTAATAATTTGAACAATTTAGAGCACCATAAACATAATAATACAAACAGAGTCCAAGTTATATGTTTAACTGAAACAAAGTATGTGTTGAGATAAGAGCATAAATAAAACACTCTAGGAGATGTTGATATATGTCCTAGTAACCAATCATAAAGATGATTATAATAATATAAAATGTATTATATTTTATTTTAGGTAATGCAATTATTATGTTTTATTTTTATTTTTTTATATATGTGCAATTTATAATTTAATATAATAATTATCTTTATTTCTAAAATACCCTTAGTTAAGTATTATTGCAAAAAAGATAGTAATAATATATCGAGACTGGTATGTATAGTGATTAATGATTATGAATCATGTATATGTAATATCAAATCAATACATGAGTACATTGTTAGTGAACGAATGTATTGGAATGAGAAAAACTACATGGATTATCAAATGTCATTAGTTATTCTCATGTAACCACAATACACGTAGTTCTTTGACCTCAAGTTACTACGGTTCCCTATATGAGGAGTCACATACTTTAATGTCATTCTGTATCACCTTTAACCGAATTTGTTGTAGGACGTCAATTGGGTGTGTTATGAATCATGCAGAGGGATGTGAATGATGTGGATGAGAATTTTGTTCCTACTATATAGTAGGAGTGATATCCTTGGGTCCTTTGATTGAGTGAGATCAAGAAATACATGGCCATATTCAAATGAATCAATATGAGATATTCATAATTTATTTAAGTTAGTCTACTTAGTATCAAGAAACTTAAATTAAACATTAACAAGGATGACACATTCTATACCTCTAGTTCAATTTGGATATTATCACAAAAGGAACTATGTTGTAAAGTGTTGTTTATACATTAAGTGAATATTAAGTTACAGATATTTTTACTACTTGAATGGTAGTGATATATTGCTAGATATTACTCATTGTCAATGGTCCACAAGTGAGCTATTACCAATACAATAAAAACTTACAGGGTCACACAAAAGAATTAGCAATGAGACAATAATTAATTGGGCTTTAGTTAGATTAAAAATTAATTAATTAAGCTTATTTTCATGAATATAAATATTATTAAAATAATAATATATTTTCATATAATATATGATATATTATGTGATATTAAAGTAATATCAGACAATTATATTATTAGATATTAGATAATTATATTTTGAGATAATATTATTTTCTAATATAAAATAACTGTTTGCCACTTTGATATTAAATAATTATATTATAAGATAATATTATTATTTAATATTATATAATTAATAAATAAGTTCTATCTCTCCTCATTTTCTCCATGATAAGGATAAGATGATAGTTGTTAAGTGAGATTAGGATTTTGAAAGTATTATCCTAGTAGAACTAGAAATGTGGTATGCCTTAATTCTATAAAAAGAACTTGAAAGCAGTATTTTAGGGATACACATTAGCTACCATTAAATCCTAAATTACTCAAGAAAAATGTACTAATCCTAATCCTAGTGAGAGAGATGTATCCTAGCAGATTTGTGGAGGGTGAGAAGTCATTGTTCACTCCGTGTGGATACCGTAAAAATGTTGTATCTTTTAGCTGGCGTTTGATTTATGATTCATCTCGGTCTCTTAAAGTTTTGTTTAGAAAGAATATGAGCACACAAAAGGTAAAACTATAACATTAATTTATGCTTTTTTGCATGGATCCTTGGTAGGATTCGGATAAAAAATTTTAATTTTTCACTGCGTATTGTGATCCAAAACCTAACAAAGGAAATTTATTAACACTAAATAGAAAGTCTTTCTTTTCTTAGCTAACGTATTGCTATATTAATAGGCTCATATAATAATTTTTAGTTGCAAATACCCTATGTTGTTATTTTTACATATCAGATGAATGATAATTATATATATATTTCATATTTTCAACTATGTCAGAAAAAGGAAGTAATGAGTATATCAAAGAAGCATGGTAGATGATAAAATGAATAAATATTCACCTAGCTTAATAATTGTGTTCTGTTCACTCCAGATTTATAATTGTGGTGAACATTGGTAAAAAGCATTGCTTATGGCTGTTGATTTTGTAATATGAAATTATAAACCCATTGGTAAAAAGGCATCCTCAACTAATTTATAAATGGGTAATTAATCTCGAGTACTAGTAGAATAATGAACCCATTAAAGTATAAGTAAACATGAATATAATTCTTAAAGTAAGAAATACTAGAAATCTTACATACCTATTTCAAGAGGATGAAAAAAATGAAGATAATAGGGGAGAACAGAAAACTAAACCTCTATCATAATGAATAAAAAATAATGGAAAATACCTTTATTAAATAAAAAGCTCTATTAGCACTGAGCAAATTGAAGGCTGAAGATCAATCATAATAATGAAGATGGATCTTAATTTCAAAAACAAAACGACGAATGAACAATAACCAGAGGAGAATAAAGTTTTTGGGTTTCACTTGTTCTTCAATATATAAAGCTCTAGTTTAGCTAGGGTATAACCTAATTTGCCTTAAGCTTATTAAGCTTAGTTTGAAATTGATAAACAGGCTATGAAGAATATACATGTCGAGCTAAACTTTTTTATAAATGGGCAAAGCTTGGTTAGCCTATAAGACCTGTAGATCGATGAATGGGTTTAATTAGGATGCATTATTTATTTGATTTAGAATGCACATATATGTGAGTTGTAAAATATATTGCCAATTTGTAAAATTAACAAGATTCCTTATTTTCAAAATATGTATCTATATGTAAGTTGGAATTATTATGAGTGAGTGTGTATGCATATGCCATATTTCATATGGGTGTGTTATTGAGTTATAAGTGTTTAAGCCATTCTTATTATACACACACATATATATGGTTATGCAATAGTACAGTACAATATATATTGGATAATTGTAATCTTTATGAAATCAATTAAAAATATAGTGTTTTGGTATCATTGAAAAGTTACCTAAAACAATTTGGTTCTTCAAGTTCAAAATTACTCATTGGATAGTTATTTATTTTGGGTATGCTTGTTGGCAATTTGCTAGGAAAAGGGAAATGAGAGAGGCATACTTTACCTTATATGTTGAGCATGAATATTGTTATTTGTTATTACATTTTCCATTATGTGCTAAGCATATGTATTATTATTGATCATTACATGAGAATTCATGTTTCTAGAAATATGGATTAAGTGCATAGTCGAAATGTTGGGTCTTTCCTGGAGTAGTATATATACATGTAGTAGGCAAGTTTTCAGGTTTCTTTTAATTTTTAATCTTAGGCACATTTTAGATAAAATTTAAGTTATGCTTATTTAGAAATATGTTTTATATGCTATAAGCACTAGATTTTAAAAATTAAAGGTTGAAAAATGGTAAGAATCCTGAGATAGTAAGGTGCAATTTTCTTTTTATTTTTCTTTTTTCAAAATTTGAAAAAAATTGCAATTTGATTTTTACCATATTCTAGACTAGATTTTTTTAATAAATTAATTAGAAACTAGTTTTGGAGTGTTTTTGGATAAAAATTGAGATTAAATTGTATGAAATGATGTTAAGTACAAAAGCAGGGCAAATGAGTGGAGAAGATGAGTTACAGTACTCATCCATGCTTACTCTGTGTGCAGTCAATGCATGCAAGCCATATGCCACCATGCTAGTGGGATTTTTTTTAAGTGAACATATCTTGTGCTTCACATTCCAAGCAAATAATTTTGAATTTTTTTTAAAAAAATTTAGAATTAAAATTTTTTTTGTTATAATTTATCCATTTTATTTGAAGTTATTTTTTGCTTAAATTTTTCCTATGTAATTCTTATTGGATGAGCTGCCTCCTATAATTTTTGTAGTATTTTTGGACATTAATTGTATAATATAATAATTTATGAAACATTATTACATTCAATAGGAATTACAAAATACTCAAATTATGCTATTAACATTTTATTTAATTGTGTACTTGCTTTCGTAGGATCAATTGCATAAAATTTTGTTTAAAATTTTGGAGCAAAAAATTATTTTAAATTATTTAAGAGAAATGTTATATTAGTAATATTAAATACTTTTTAATATTATATCATCAATATAGTACATTATCGTAAATATAAGTATTAAGGTTTAGGGTTAGATATTATATTTCTAGAATTTTAAACATCTTTTGTGTTAAGTTTTAAGAGTGTAATGTTTAACTCTTTTATTATGTTGTAAGGTCTTAAATATTTTTTAATGTTAGATCTTATAATATACAATAAAATTTTATAAAGACATTGGATTGTACAATAAAATATTAGTATGATTAAGATATTTATCAATTTTATGTCTATACAATAAAATTTTATAAAGACATTGGATTGTACAAGTTACAATGAATAGGACCAAATTTTAGAATTAGTATTTGGTGATTTTAGAAGTAGAATCCACTATTAGTTTGAATCCAAGTGCGGATGGGCAAAAGAGAAACATGAAAATGGTCACACTTGTATCAAGTCAGTCTAATGGTTAGTAAGTGCATTATGAACCGAACCATTAGGTGGAGCATCACTGATCCTTGAATGCTTTGATCCTTTTATTTTCTATTATGGAAAATTTTTGAAATTTGATAAGGTAGGCATAGGTCATTATCTTTCATTGCTTAAGAAAAATAACTCATAATAAGGTTAGTAAATGTGGGAATACATATTGGAATTTATTAATTGTTGTAGACTTGATAAGCATAAAGGTTAATATGGGAGATAGTTTTCTAACTTATAGTGCATTGAATTTTATTATGATTCAATTGTTAAGATGTTCTAAAATACTTATATAATGTTCAAAAGTGTATTAGAGTTAGAGATAATTGTTTACTTCTATGTATTATTTTGTACCAAAAATATAGTGTTTTCATTGAGAAAACTTGTTTTTCAATTGTCATATTTTTACAAATAATATATGTTTTGATGTGTTTATTCTGAGTACATATTTTGATAGGTTATATTAGTGTTTTATAAAATCTATTTTGAAACTTAACCCTAAAACTATCTCTAGGCCTTATTTGAACTGATCTATTTAAAGGGTATTTTTGAATAGTGGGAGCTATTAGATGCAATAGAAAGTAGGAGTTGGACATAAAGTATGGTGATTCCATTATATATATTAATTAACAAATCTGTTTCCTTCATCTCATGGTCTAGTCTAATATAATTTTATAGAACAATATAGTTATGAATGTCCTGTAAAGATTTCCTAATCTTTCAAAGTGGGTTATAGCTATTCATTTTGGGAAGAATTTGAATTGTTTTTTAATGACAAGTTAGTCAAAAACAAATCTTGATTTTAAAAGAGGATGCTTAAATGAAACTACGAGTTTAAGTTTAAGATGATTGGTAGTTAAGGGCCATACTTAAAAGGATGTCATAAACTATTAAAAACTTTCTTTCTTTTGACCTTTTAATGTTCATTTTGAATTATTCTAGTATAAAGTAACTTGTTTTGACAAAGAGCTATATTTGCTGAAAAACACAACAGCCTTCTTGTATTGTCTAATGAAAATAATATGAAATAGTTAGATAACTTTCCAGAGGGAAAAATAAAGATGTCCTTCTATATGATTGTATTTTAATTTGATAAAATTGTAATTTCTTTCTGATTCAAGGAAAGCAATGTAAAGCAACATCTAGTGATAAGTAAGGCATTCTATTAATTCTAGTTTTGAGCAATGATGACATTTTACTTGTTGATGATAATATGGACATGTTAGTTAAGATAATATAATCAAATTAGAAATAAAAGGCCTAAGAGTGCCTTTTTGTATAAATAAGTAGATATTGAGGTCTTTATGAAAAATTCTTAATTATATTAATAGATAATAATGAATGTCCCATATACATTAGTCATAAGTAGCCTATTATGTATTTAGGTCAATGGTAATGGACTACTATTGGTATGGTACTAGAGTAATATAAATGGTTACATACTAACTTATGGGAGATCAAGAAATCTTATTGTTATATGCTGCTTAGACTTATTTGATTAATTATCTTAGTGATCATAAATATGTGTTTAAATACATATTAAGAGGAGATGTGTCATGAAATATATTGAGTAGTCATTTGTAGTGGCCTCCATTATAAAGGCAAGCCATGTTGCATGTTATAAATGTGCTCGTGAGGCTATCTAGTTATAAGTTTTGTTCTTAACCAATTTTATGTCATGACAGTACCATTATCATAGTCTTTTAAGTAATAATAAATTCGCTCATGTAAATGACCTCAATTCAAAGTACTAATTTGTGTGAGAAAGAAGATATGTGAGTATATTACTTATTTTTCCATAGATTGTATACTCACAAATCCATTAGCCAAAAATTTAGGAGTTAATATAAAGCATGATCATGTGAATAATGTAAAATTGATTAAGCCTTTCAATTAGGTTAGTGAGAGTTTTTATATGAGCTCATTATTATTTTAAGATATATTTTATCAAAATACTCATAAAGAGATCCTTGTATTGTCACTATACATTTTGTGCAAACTTTGACTTATAGCATATGATTAGAGGCATTTAGATTTTATCACATTACTGTGTTAAAAATATTAATTATCATTTGACATCTTAGATGGATATTAGGACCATTATATGAGATTTACATTTAGTCAAATTAAAATTATATGAATTCTATTATGCATGTTTGTGTTTATATCCCTATTGGATATTCATTTTTTGGTCGGTGACGTGTAGATATTCAATATATTTGATATTAATATGCCTCTAGATATAATATTATGTGCTATTGAATACTTACGATCTCAATTAAACTTATGGATAAAATAATACCATTAAATATTAATATTAATTTTTAAGTGATTTTTATTTATAAATTAATATGGGCCTAACTAAAAGAGATCATTGAAAATTTTAATTGTGAACCTCATATTAATTTACAAATAATCATTCTATTTTTAAACCTAAATGAAAATGACTATAGTATAATAGGTTTTTGCATGGTATTTAGGCTCAATGTGGGTTAATTTTGCATGAATTCTATGATTGATAGGATTCATGACCTAACATAATTGATTAAAAGGGGTCCCTTAACTTTAGTAGCCTATGAAGCTATAGTTGCTCCCATTAAAGGTGTAGAGATAGTTACCTTCATCAAAGAACAAATATTAGGCTATGATAGTGGGAGTATGAGCCCTTACAACACATTTTTTCCTTAGTTTTAAGTATTTCAAGTGTGATTGGATGGTGTAGAGTGCAATTGGCTAATTGAAAGTACCAATTGAGATTCAAATTTGATGATCTAGGTATTTATAGCTCTTTTCTTTGCTTGAGCTTTCTAAAAGGGAAATTTTCTAATGCTCATGAAATTAATGCCTTCATACATGATATAATCTAGAAATTTTTAAAAAGAATTGAAGCTTTCCAAAAGCTACTTCATCTTATCAATAGAGTTTTTTTAGGGGTGATATTACCATCACTCTATTGTGCTTTTTTTTTTTGGAATACAAGAACTCTAGAATTTGTTCCACGTTACTTAGGTACTCATTTTCCTAAATATGAAAAGGAAAGTTTTAACTTTCACAATTTAATAACAAATAAAATGCATGCATTTGAAAGAGACATACAAACAAATAAGAATTTCAAATGAACCTCACAGTAATAGAAACATAATAAATCATCAATATAAAGTGCTTCCCATAAATCATAATCACATACATATCAATCACATTTCACATTTGGTCATCCTCATATACACTACTATGACATGGACAAATTATATACGTCAAATATCGCAAGCCAACTATGAAATAGAAAGAAGAAAAAAGTAAAAGTCTTTATCTTTTTGTCATAAGATTCTTCATTTAAATTATAATATATGTAATTATTGTTCTATTTAAAAAAATAATTACGATATTATCAGTTATTGTAATCATCAAATTGTAATTGTTAATAATAATAAATAGAAAGATTATTACACATATTATAATTTAAATGGAGAATTTTATGACATATATATATATAAGTAATTTTTTTTTCTAAGTTTTGTCCATAGGAAAATCATATAGACTAAAAACTTACACCCAACAAAATCATATTTTCATTTTTTGGTGTTTGCAATTTTTAAAAATTAAAATTTGTCTCCTACAAATTTGAAACTTTAGAATCAAGGTGTGAAACTATACAAAAATTTAAAATTAACACTCATCATTCACTTAATTAACTATTTTATCAAACTATATAATTTTTTATGAATTTCATATACATTGATTGCATTATTATTTCATGTTGGTATACTAAACCATTTTTTGGCCCATAATTTTTACATTCTATAATTAATAGAAATTAAATTAACTAAATAGAATTTTTTATTTTATACATGAACATAAGTTCAAATTTATGTACGAAAAGATGGCATGGTAACTCATATTATAATAATATTATGATTCTTATTTAAAAAATTTATAAAAAAACCATATAAAAAGAGATAATTTAATGGATAATGGGAGTTAATCCTAGGTTTTATATAATTTAATTCTCTTACTCCAAGTTTTCAAAACTGGAAGAAATAAAATTCAATGACCTTAAAATTGTAGGATTTTTCTTTACATTTTTTTTTAAAAAAAGGCTTCTGCATTATTTTAAAATAATGATATTCAAAACTTCAATTATGTTCTATTGACAAGAATTTATTTTTTTTATTAATATTTTTCTTTTTTTGTAAATACTTTTATTTAAAATACATAAAATTCAAACAAAGCAATAACATAATGAAATATTACTGACAGTTGATTATATTTCAGATTAAACCTCATTTTAGTCATTAAGGATTGTTACACATACCGCCATACTAACGCATGTTTATCAGAAACTCAAATTTCATCACAATTGGAATGGTTTTTTAAAAATTTAATATTTTATGTAAATTACTATATTGTATTTTATAGAATTGGTAATGAGTTGAGTCAAATCATGAAATGATTAAAACCTGATTCGATTTTTAACTTGTTAAGCCAAGTTTATGAATCATATAAGCGATATATAAGCTAGATATATATATATATATATATATATATATATATATATATATATATATATTATAAATATTTTTGTAATATATATTCTAAAATAGATGCTTGTTATCAAGAAAAATTAATAACAATAGTAACTATAATTTAACATTTCATTAAATTTAAATTATAATTAAAATAGAAAAATAAATAGAGTTAATTATAAATATTATTAACATTATTCTCATTTTGAAATTTATTGTGTGGTTAAGGTAAATGCAATTTAAGAGTATCGATTAAAAGAGAGTGGGAAGATATGAAAACTTTCTAAAATAAAAGCTCACATTGAATATTACAGAAAGTAGATAAAAAATTTTGCATTACAAAATTTTAAAATTATAGAAATTATAAGATAATAATTGATTTATGCCTGTTAATTGATTTAATGTTAATTTAGTAGTTTTTTTATATTTATGATTTTAAACACATTCAATTTTAGTGATAAGTCATACCAAATATAGTTCTAATGTACATGTTTTTCTAATTAAACTATCAAGTTTAGTTGGATATTTTATACGCTAGTTCAAGTTTATCAAGTCGAGACATGTTAATTGTGAGTTCAATTCGAGTTGAACTCAAGTTGAAAATTTTAGTTTAAATTGAATTTAAGTAAAATCATGAGTAGTATAAAATTAGATTAAGTTGAACCTAAGCTAATTTCAACTCATTTTGACTTGACTCATTATCAATCCTAGTAACTTATGCAATATATGGGTACAATTTTTTTGGCCTCAATTAAAAATTAGTTGTTATATATAGAAAAAGTGAAGAGAATTTATTTTATCATTTACATAATTGCATTACATCAAAGGTTTTGAAAAATATGTTAACTTTTTTCAAAATTATTTTTAAATTTTTACAATTATTTTATACAATATTTTCAAGACCAAATCTAAATGCTAAAAAAAATAGAAAAAGATTAGAAAATTAAAAAATATTTTTAAATGATATTTATTTATCTATATTATTAGCATAGTCTATTAAGATGATTTTAATTTGAACTATCAACAATTGTGTTTTTTGATATTTTTTTACGAATATATATCCTTTTCTAAGATTAAATAAAATTAAAAGTTAAAAGACAAACAATTATCTATAATCAACTTTCTTTAATTCTTTTCAATGGTAAAACCCCACCTTACATAAGATTAAAGGATATTAAGAGTTAAAAGATAGATAATCATAAAAATTTATTAATTAACCGCACAAAATAAAGAGTTATTCTCCTGTTTATTAGTTCTAATCCTTATTATCTTAATAAATAATATTAACTAAAAAGATAAGAAAAATATTCATTTCAATTAGTTATTATTAAAAAAAGAATTAATCTTATCCTCATATTTAAAATTGAATGTGGACTACCATATTGTATACTGAATGATTTTTTTTCCAATTGGGACAATATTTAATGTTTGTTTTGATCAAGCACTTGATAATTGATAAGAATACAAATATTTAAATTATAAAAAACTTAATAAATACATTTCTATGTATAGCATATTACTAATTAAGCACATTACATACAAAAAATAGATTATAACATTAGAGAATAGTCAGCTAACAAGTTGATAACTAAATAATGAAAGAAGCAAATGCTAATGAAAAAACTTAATACTTGAACTAAAACAAAGGACAACATTTTTAGATAACAAAGTTACTACTCCTACAATTGCTTGAAATTAAATGGGAAATATAATTATGATTGAAGAAAATAGTAGCTTTCCAAAATTCTACACTTGAGATAACTCTACATGGTAGACAACCTTCTCATGTAACATGTAAATATGATTTTAGTGATAAAGTAATGGAATTAGATATTATAGGTTTATTCTAATGATAAAGCAATTACATTAAAGTAATGAAAAAAAATAATGTAATAGATATAAAAAGAAGGCAAATACTTGATCTTCATCTTAATGATTCAATAAGATATGATTATCTAAATTCATTTAAAATCAGAAAGCTCATTTAAAATTATGGTGTAAAAAGTTGTGAAAGTGTTAAATTTGTTACATGTACAAAAAGTAATGGATGCATTTTTTTTATCATGCAATGAAAATGTCCAATACGGTACAAAAATTTTTAAGAATAAAAGATGCTAATAAATGTTGAATGTATTTAAAAAGAGTCGGAAACTATAACAAATTATAGAATCTGAATAAATATGATTATCTAAATTCATAAAGTAAATTCATAAAGTAAATAAACTATTATAATATAATTATGTAGAACTTATATGTTAAAAAAATTATAAAAAATGTTCCATAACACCGAGAAGGAATTTGTGACAATTAATAAAATATAGTATAAATAATATAACCTAGTAAAATAGGGTTCAATCAATTTTTAAATATTGTCATGGAGTCTAATATGGAAAATTTTCAAATTGAAAATTTTAATAGAGTTCAAGAACACTAATAATAAGCAACTAATGAAAATTGAAACCTATTAAAAGAATTGAACGAAGAATAAATAGAGACAAAGGAATGGAGAGAAACAACAAATGAAGATAAAATATTTGATTGCAAAATTTATTTTAATAGAAAATAGAAGATTGATGCAGGAAGAAATTTTTCCAAAATGAAAATAAAATTAATGAAATTTCATCCAAAATAGAAGCTATAAAGCATCATCTTCTATTTGTTCAAAGGAAAACATGAAATTATTAGCACATAAAGAAATTTCTTCAAAATAAAAATAAAAAAAAAATTTTTTTTTTCAAAATATGGAAATTAGAAGGAGTTATCTTCCATTTGTCCAAAAGGAAAATGGAAAATTATCGGCACAAAAAGTGATTTCTCTTAAATGGAAATGAAATCAATAAAATTTTCACCAAAATATAGAAATTGTAGGGCATCATCTTCTCTATCATGAAGAGTAGATTGCAATTTGCAATTAATAATTTTTAGATAGTAAAATGTAGCAAGAGGAAAAAATTCCAAAAAATGAAATAATTAGCCTTTGAAGAAAAATGAGAAATTGTTATGTGACAAGTATTATGAGAGTAACATTCATAATAAAACAAGGCATGGAAAAACAAGGCTAATATATTATATAGATGATTTTTTTGATAAAATCAATTATTTATTATCTATAACTGAATTAAATGCTCGAAGTATCTTTTTTTTTTCATGCCTGAAGTCCTTGTAAAAAAATTAGCATCATAACCCGCATTGTTTCCAAATAAATTGAATCCCTCAACCCAAAAATAATAAAAATATTAAAATAAATATCAAAAAACCTTTTTGATCTATTCATTTATTTAATTTCCAACGTTCCACATCGTAGGTGTAAAATCGAAAAGATTCTATATGTGATATGCGTTGATTTATAAATAAATTGAAATTCGATTTTCTGAAGGAAATAATTAGAATTTATAATCAAAGTTTTGAAAGAAAAAGAAAAACCCATTGTTTTTTCCCCTATTCATCCCTCAAAAAGTCATAGATCAATGCCTATAAAAATTATATCTTTGAAAATCTGGTTTCGTGAAAAGTATGGCTTAATGGGAAACATATTGATTCATGTATCTTTAAAAATCAAGTTAGTTTAATGGGAGGCAGGGTTTAATGGAAAATATATTCATTACAATGATTTTATCTATTAATAAATAAGAATTTAAATATAAGAGACAATTTTTATTAGAAGGAAAAAATTTATTAATGTTATAATTCTCAATTATGAGAATGATTGTTTCATTTAACCACTATTTTTTTTCAAATTACATCCTGATTTCTCTTTCATATAATTAAATGAAGTAGAAGGAACCACAGTCCCTCTTATTATGGAAACATGAAAATGATCATCCGTAAGCAATGTTATGGAATATTATAATCAATAGGCACATATGTGAGCTAATGAGGTTAGGATTTTGGCAAGATCCTGGAGCTTATCTAATATAGAGATAAAGATAGAATATAATATTAATAATTATATAATCAATTATAATTGAGTTGTGAAAATTAATTTTGTATTTGAAAAGATTTTTTGTAATTTTTTAAAAAATTAATTATTACAAATTTTTTTATCAAATATAAAATCAAATAATATATATTATCCTAAGAAAATCAACCACGCTTTAATAATTAATTAATTATTCAATGATCAAATCAAACAACTCTTGAAACAAGTAAACTTGAGGCAGTTTAAACAAGTAAACAAAGCAAACCAAACATTACTTGGGGGCAGTTTTAAACTTGATCAAGTATTTAATTACTTGCATTGAAAACGACATTTTGCACACTTGGAGGAATATGCGTTTGGTTCACACTTCATGCTTTGTAGAATTTATATTAAAGAATTAGATTAGATTAGATAGGTTAGATGAGTTTAATGTTACATTCATATTTATTATTTATATATTCTATAATTGAATATCATTATAATAAAATTTGTTTTTTTTTAATAGAGTGTTGCAAAACTTAAATAAAAAATAACATGAATTTATCATTTTTTATTGCAGATTTAGTGCTGCAGGAATGACTGATATTAGAAGAAGCTCCTCCCACCAAAATTGTCATTTCCTGGTTGGCTGACATTGTGAATACTTTCTTTGTGGTATATATAGTAAATCCAGGGGGAAGGTAGCAAGAAATCATTGGACGACTAAAATATAAATTATTAAAAATTTATATAAAATTATTAAATTTTTGGATGGCTATGTATATATGTTTTTAATAAAATTTCAAAAATATTAAAAAGTTCATTACATTGAAAATTTTTGAGGTGTTAAACCCCCAGAATTAAAATCGAAGCCTTGTCTTTAAGTAAGTCTTCCTTGATTTTAACAGAAAAAGAATAATACCTCCAATTCCTCCTCCTGACCTACAGCTATTACTGTTAGGGGATGTAAGTGAAGCTAATAAACCTAAAGTTATTTTTGTATAATCTTTTTTAGTCTCCGACCCCTCTCAATTATAAAAAAAAGGTATCATGAAAAAGATTAAGAATTTATTTACTAATAGGAATTTTTAGGTGTTTATCATAAAATTCTATTCAAACTATATTATGTATATTAATTGCTTTATTATAAGTATAATATTGATAATTATTATGGTTATCAAAATTAAAATTATTAATAGTTAATAAAATAGTTAATACATATGTCGTAACTTAAATGGAGAATCTTACAACAAATATTTAAAGAATTTTATCTAAGTTTTATTTTTCATTTATTTTCTTGGAAGATATATTTTATAAAAAAATATTTATTTGTTATATAAATATATATTTTATGATAAAAAAAATAATGTTCAATGTTATGGTAGTGGGAAAATACCTTTTTAAATAAAGAATTTAATTTTAAAATTTTTGTGTTATACATTCTATATTTAATATCAAATAAAAATATTTATATTATTTTAATATTTTATAACTACTAATACAAATAAGTGAAACTAATTATGCTAAAGTTATTTTTCATTAAAACAAATTAAGTTTTTCCTTGCCACCGCGAGGATTATATAAGAATTTTAAGTTTGTTATTTATTATAGTTTGATAAATTCACAAATATTTTAGTGTAATTCATTCTATAACTAATGGTACGTGTAATAAATCACTTAAAAGAATATAGTTTTCTCAAATTAAATTTATTTTGTCATTATATATGATGATTATAAGAGGCATAAAATATAAGCGACTACAGTTGATGATACATAATGATTTTAGTTTAACTACATTTCTATCATCATTTCTGAAAAAAGGATGAATTTTTTAATCTAATATTTGCTATATAACATTCATTAAAGCAAAATCTCAATTACCAAGTGCTTGAAAGCAAAGATAAGCCATATCCCCTATGTATATTGTTAGATTAAACCAATCCATCGTGCGTGTATGTGTACACATCCACATACACGTGTGTAGGAAATGACCAACTTTTATTCTTTTATTTGTATAAAAAAATTATATTATCACTTTAATAATAAAATAATAAAAATATTAATTATAATTAATTTATTATCATCATTAACTATTTTTATTAATAAGTATATTTATTATGAAGATAAAAAAATAAATGAAATTGATTTAATTGTACTCATTCGTAAAAATGGTTAGCGATAGTGGTAAATTAATTATAATAATATTATTATTATTAAATTAGTAGTATAATTTTTTATTCAAATGAAAAAATAATTTTTTTTTATGGATGTGAAGATTAACAATCTTATATATGTATGTGTATGAGTGTAAAAGAAATGAATAAATTGCAATCATCAAATTTTATATTGATGAATTGTAATTAAAATATAAGGTTATGTATTTTTTAAATGAATATTGAAAAATATATTTTTCTAAGAGTATAGTTATAAATTTTTAAAATAGTAAAAAATATTCTATATGCTCCATAATACATGTAGAAAATTTGATAATAGACAACTTTCTCTTTGAACTCTTTTCCAAAAAAAATTATTTTTTTATTATTATAATTTTAAATATAATTTTTTAATAATAAAATATAAAAACAATATATCATTTCTTCATTCATATAACATTATATAAATTTTTTTTATAAAAAATATCTTTTAAAAAACCAAACAAATCAATTTTCGATTACGTATTAATATTGATCATAAATATCAAATTGGGTGATTACGGTTTGTAGTTCTCATTTTCATTTTTATATGAGAGCATTGCTTTAACTCAATATGTCACTGTGTATTTTTTTTAAAGATTATCTGGTTCGTACACATTTGTTGCATTAGGAAAATTTTTTCCAAAGTTTTAATCGCCACGCATGAAACCTATCGGTAAAAGAAAGAAAGAGGGAAACAAGGGTGGATCTATTCGCGGACAAATATTTTTTTAATTGTTAGATTAATATTAAACAAATATTTTTTAATTGTTAGATTAATATTAATTACATACAACTAGTTGTTGACTCTTACCGGTCTTCACTTAACATCAATGACTATCACAGGGTCAGTCATCATCGGGTACATAAATTATTTATCAAAATGAAAGTGAAAACAAAACTGTCTTCAATTCTACAGCAACGTGTTAATCACGGTATTCTAATAATGTGAAGTTTGTCGGTTGTCCCATTGTCTCCATTTATTTGGATAAAAAATATTTTTTTATACAATATAGGTGTAAAATATTAAGATGAAAAAATATTTTATTTATTTAATATTGGATATAAAATTTTTTATTATTATATTATTAGAAATTATTTTTTAATCATTATTACAAATAATATGTAATTCCTTTTTCTTCATAAAAACAGAATTTAGCGCCGTTACGTTACTGGCATTGATGCTTGGTTCATGGCTTCATGAAAGAGGGGTTAACCTATATACACACACAAAATATTTTTTCATAAAAAATTCTTTCCGACTTAATAAATGGCAACTTAATTATCTAACTTTTTTATATTATGCACTGAAAAAGAGATATAACGATATATTATATACCAAAAAACGATTATTTGTTTAGTGTCTCTTATAACGTCTGGTAATGTTAAAAGTTTCTTCTTGGTTATTTTATATCTCAAATTTCTGTATCTTCCACTTCCTTGCAAATATGTGTGTGTGTGTGTGTATATATATATATATATAAAAGGAGATATTTATGACACAACATGCAACTTTCTTTAACAAGTAAACACAAACAGGCATTCATTTTTAGGGGCGTTGATTATTATTTCACTTGTTGGAATTTCATAACTAATATTAAGTATGTCGATAAGTAAAGGTCTTTTCTAATTATTTAATTATACTTTTATATGTAAACATATATATTTAAATATTATACATGTTTATATTATATACTAAATATTTTATATATATATATATATATATATATTATAAAAGGAGATATTTATGATACAGCATGTGACTTTCTTTAACAAGTAAACACAAGCGTTGATTATTATTTCACTTGTTGGAATTTCATAACTAACATTAAATATGTCGATAAGTAAAGGTCTTTTCTAATTATTTAATTAGACTTCTATACGTAAACATATATATTAAAATAATATACATGTTTATATTATATACTAAATATATTATATTACTTACAAATATTAATAATTAAATAGGTTAATTTGATAAGTTTATGAGTCACGTTTAGAACAGATAGAACTAGTTTATTTATTAAAATAAACTTATTTATTAAGTTTGATGGGTCTTGCTTATATCAATAGATTAGATTTGGTAACAGATCACTTGATCTATTTATATTCTTATTTGTCAAATAAAGCCAATGCGCGATGTTACTTTTATCTAATGAAAAAAAATAGTTACATGTGTATTTAATGATTGAAAAATAAAAGAGTCATTTTACTTATATGGAAAGTAAGTTTTATGGGAAATTAAATTTTTCAAAAGATAATTTTCTATGTAAATTTTTTGAAAAGTATTGAAAGTTCTTTAATTAACACTAAAAAAATGATATTTTTTAAGAAGTTATTTCTTATATTTGATTTGTTTTAATTTTGAATTCCTTGAAAAGTGTTAACAAAATAATTATCACTTCCTCAATATTATTATAATTATAATTTTGAAATCAAATTGCACTATTCAATTGGACCAATGAATTGGCCAATGAACCAATTCAGTTAGGGATATTGAATAAATGTATATGAATTGGTATAAATAGACCAAAATCAATGCAAATTGGTTAAGATTAGTGTGAACCAAACTAATGAATTAGTATATTATAAATTCTATGTTTCTTGTAAAAAATAAAAATTTTGTAATTTCACAATAATTAAGGCAATTTCATATAAATTGAATTTATATTATTTTTTAAATATTTTTAATATAAATTATTAACACCAAATGTTATAGGTTGATAGTTCTCTAGTCGAAATCATGCAGCACATGTTGGCAACTATTAGCGAACATATTAGTTTTCCCACTTAAAACTCTTGTTTGGCACGCTTAATAAATATAATAGAATATTGAAAACTTATTACCTATACAATGCATAATATGTCTATATGTCAATATCGTATGTCACTGAAGTGCCTAGACATATCAAACCGTAAGATCCTTTGACATATGGAGCCTCTAGACAGTATAGGTTAAAAGGGGTAATTAAATAGGAAGAAGGACACTCCATTTGCTTGGTTTATGCCTTAATTCATAGTTTAAAGTATGTAGGGGGACGATCACAAGTCAACACACTTTATCTCTAATTTAGTATCTAGGTGTCCCACTAGCCCTTACTTGTATTTTATTACTTATTTTTTTTATATTATTAACTTATGTTATATTATTTTTTAATTTTAGCATAATTTATTATTATAAATGTATAATACTAATGTATACATATGTATATATGATTATACATATAGTTAGTATTATATATATATATATATATATATATATATATATATACATATATATATATATATACATACATACATACACACAAACACACATATAATTTATATTTTTAATTCAAAATCAATGAACCACTAATTTATTTGATTTAATGATCAATTTATTTTTAAAAATTATAATTATAATATAAATTAATAAATTTTAATTTTTATTAATTAGATTTAGTAAGAATAATTTTACTTTTGGGATTTATAAAGAACACAAGTGATAAAACTTATGTAGGGAAGAAGTGAATAAGTAATTTTTCATATTCTATTAGAAATAAATTTTTTTGAAAAATTATATTTCTTTTAATTTATTAAATAATAGTTAATCAAATAATTTATTTTCTTACTTTTCTAAAATAATTTTTTCATATTACTATTGCGAGTCACTCGACTACAAAATTTTTTATATCGGTTGATTTCACCGAATAAGTGTTCCAGGTGTAGTTATCCCCATTGGGCCAAATAGGTTACCAAGGACGAGAATAGAAAGCAGACAAGCTACCTATTAAAATGATTAATTAACTTTATAAACACGGGACTGCCGTATATTAATTTTATAAAATGTTAAATAAGGAAAAATAATTTATTTATTTAATATTAAATATGAAAAAGTTTAATAAAAGTAATATTTTTTATTTTAAATAGAAATTTATTTTTTTATTACTATAACTTTATGTATTATTTCTTTTAATCAAAAGTTATATAAATAGTATATCATTTCTTTATTAATATATATAAAATGATATCTTTTCACAAAAAACATTTTTGGATGAAACAAAGGAACCTTAAAATAATTTTATAGACCAAACTAATCTCTTCAATTTATGAAGCATAATTAATTAATTCTCTAATTTTATAGCAAAACCAATTAAATATTAAAACAACTAGACCTTACAGTATTAATTAGCCATCAAATCACCATTTATTATGTAGAAAAAGTCTCTAATCTTGTACCAAAGCCAATTTCTATATTCATTTTGACGTAGAAGATCTTGTGATATGTTCGTTCCTTCCTCTTTGGGGTTCTGGAAAGCATTGCGTGGAAGACTTATCAACATGAAAATAGCTAGAAATCAAACCAAATGAAATATAAATTAAGGTGCACGCATATGATAAATTAAGCATACCATCTTTATCATAAATGAAATATAAATTAAGGTTCAAAGCATATTACAAATCAAAATGAAATATAAATTAAGGTGCATAGCATGTTACAAATTAAATATCATCTAATCATGTCAAAGAAGGAGTATGTTGGAATGGTTTGGAATTTGCAATTTTGCTTAGGAATCTTAGGAATATTTAGGAATATATATATATATATATATATATATATATATATATATATATATATATATATATATATATATATATATATATATATTACGAACTCTCGTATAATTTTAATTGATTCCAACTCTCGAATATTATTTGACTTTTTTGGCACATATTTCAAGATACGGATGTTGCGATTTTTTAACAAGATTTATAAAAATAAATTTATATAAAATTTTATAATTTTCGTAAAAAATTTACAACCTTTATATGTATTAAATACATAAAATTACAACTTTGTTCACAATGAAATATAAGACCCAGCAATAATTGACTAATTTAATGATAGTAGAATATACCTCAAATAGCTTGAAACTTAATAAGACACTCTAATTTTGATTCTTTAAAGCATTTTTTATTGAGAAAAATTGTCCTTACATTACCAACATGGGGTTCAACCAGTGGAAAACATTCCCTGTCAATAAGTGATTAATTTGCATTACCCTTTTTTTTTAGTTGTTAACTTTATATTAAAACAACTACAACTCAAATGTGTTGCAATAATATGAGTTTTTTTTTTTTTGTGAAAAATGTAGAATACAAATTTCTTTATATATATATATATATATATATATTGTTTTGTCGCTATATATATTTATTGTTGTCCTCCAACATTAAGAAAATAGTTCTAAGTTATACATTAAGAAGACACAATGGAGATAAGGAAGGGGTAAAAAGATCACAATCTTTAGTGGGGGCTGAGTTCATGAAGTATTCACACAATGATAAATATCAAGTTGAAAAAACATAAAATAATTTATAGGACATCTAATGAAGACAATAATCATACAATATTTAAATAAAACACTTGGCAACACATTATTTTTTGGACTGTCAATTCCTAATTATATGATAACTTGGTAATTTAAAATTTAATTATAATTAATTATAAATTAAAATATAACAATATGAGTTGATCTAATGAAAGAAGCTCAAACATATTAAATAAGATATTTTAGAGTCGATTTGAATTTGTACATTGAAAAAATTCATTTGAGAGATATCTTTGCCTTTAATATCGGATAATATTTTGAAAGATTAGTCTCTCATTTGTCGATGGAGATATCTTGATGCAAACAAAAAAAAATTATAAATTGGAATATGCACTACAAGAAATAAGCGTAACAACAATGACGATAAAATCTCGGTCGTTGCTAAAACTATCTTCGACGACAATGTTGTTGGTGATGATTAAAATGGCATTACACGGAGACACAAAAAAATTGTAGGAAAATGAAAATTTTAATGACGATAAATATCATCGCTAAAGAGAGTCCAAAAAATTGAGTGGGAAATCCCACTCTTTAGCTATGACTTTGTTATCATTAAAAGTTTGAAACTTTTAGCGACGAAAACAAATTCTGATAAAAATCTTTCAACGATGACTATTGTTGTCATTAAAAATTCAGAACTTTTAGCGACAACAAAAGTTGTCGCTAAAAGGTGAGAAGAATTTTCAGAAATTGTTCCCGCACTTTAATGATGACTTTTGTCATCATTGAAAGTTAAGAACTTTTAGCGACGATAAAAATTGTTGCTAAAAGATGGGAATAATTTTTGATAAAAACTTTTCAATTGTCGCTAAAAGTCCAAAACTTTTAATGATGACTTTTTGTTGTCGTTGAAAGTTAAAAACCTTTAGCGATGACAAAATCGTCGCTAAAAGGTGGAAACAATTTTCGATAAAAATCATTCAGTGATGAGTTTTGTTGTAACTAAAAGTCCAAAACTTTTGCCATCGCTAAAAGGTGAAAAGAATTTTCAAAAATTATTCCTATCCTTTAGTGACGACTTTTATTGTCACTAAAGGTTCTTGACTTTCAGTGATAACTTTTGTCATTGTTAAAGGGTGGGAACAATTTCTAATTAAAGTCATCGCTAAAAGGTGGGAAGAATTTTCAAAAATTGTTTTGGACTTTTAGTGATGATCAAGAATTTTGTCGTCGTTAAAAAGTCTATCCATAAATAAGCCTGCAGTGCCTTTCAGCCTTTATTTCACATTGTGACAAGGGAAGAGCAATGCTAGAGAGATATAAGGTATGTTAGTTTTATAAATTTTTTTATAATATAGTGTATTTATTATTTATATATATTTTTCATGTATAATAATTTTTTATATTTGTAATTTTGATGCTCAGGCACTCGATCCTTCTCAACCACCTAGTCCTTCCCAGTTATTTTATAAGTATTTATTTATTTTTATATTAGATCATGTAATCATGTTGTACATAATTACAAGTACTGTTGAGATATTGCATTTGTACAATTTACATTAGATTGAAATTAATTTTAAAAAAATAAATATAAATTAAAATAAAGAATATTTTAATTTATGTTATTAAATAGATATATTATTTTAATTACATTTAATTATAATTTCAATTTACTAATTTTATTCAATAAAAAAATTAAAATAAAGACTTTTAGTTACAACAAATTTTATTCAATTAAGAAAAAATAAAATAAAGACTTTTAGCGATGATATTTTATCGTCGCTAAGTAGGGCTTTTAGTGATCGCTGAAAGTCAAGCTTTTAGTGACAATAATGTCATCGTTAAAAGTTAAACTTTCAACTCAACGATGACATGTTGTTATTGCTAAAAGCCTTACTTTTAGCGACAATACTAAAAGTTAAGAGTAAAAAATTTTTGAATTTTGATAATGTTTTCTATGACGATCTTGTCATCAAAGAGACATTAATTTTTATCGATGACAAAATGTCTTCGATGTTAGAAACTTTACCTATGAGCTTATATTGATGACATTTTTACCGATGACTTTTGTATTTAGTGACAATCGAGAAATATACACCAACGACATTTATCATCGCTAAAGGCTTTTTTTGCTATAGTGATGTGTTGATTAATTAATTATCAAGAACCAATTCTTCTTCCTTTGAATCAGCCTCCTACTCGTGTCATTAATGCCAACTTGGTTTAAATATGTTATTATTATTTTCTTTAATTTTGTTATATATTTTTTGGACCGTCAATTCCTAATTATATGAGAATTTGGTAACTTAAAAATTAAATGTAACCTGGAATATGCGTTGATTAATTAATTAATTATCATGAACCAATTCTCCTCCCTCTGAATCAGCTTCCTACCAGTTATTAGTGCCAAGTTGGCTTAAATATGTTGTTGTTTTAATTTCCTTAATTTTTGTTAAAGGGAAAAAATAATAAATTAAACTTGCAGGTGATTGCTGTCATATTGGATCACCACTTCCCTTTCAAGCAACTTTCTATTTTGAAATTGATTGTTCAATTCATAAAAAACTTTTAAAATTTTAATTTAAAATTGAATTCATTAATCTTTTGTGCGTAAATCTAATTTTAAATTAATTAAATCTCCATTTCCTCTTGACTGTCGAATAAAAAACTTTTGGATGGACTACAATATATGAGATATTCACTTACCAATTTAATTCAAATGAAGTTTATTTGCACGTAATTGTGGGTCTAAAAATTTTAATTTAATATGTAGAAATGATATTTACACGCATAATAAAGATTATCTTGCTTATTCCAAAAAAAAGAAAAGGATTATCTTACTATTATTTACTTTTCAGGATATGTAAGAAATATATTTCTACGGAAAAAGGCAATTTGGTCAGGTCTTCTACAAGATTTATGGACATTAGGTACACTTCCCTCTGGTATAAAAACATAGTTTTGAATGATAAAACGTAATATACTTAAACTAAAATTTAAATCTCTTGCCAATGAAATGATGAAAAAAATATGGCAATAGGATTTAAATCGAACAATAATATATAATTCAAGCATTTTGTAATTATGGTATGCTTCGATTAAACAATTAAAGTATTACATGTATCTAAAATTTAATTTTTTTTCATCAATTATATTTTAAGATTTTAAATTTAAGAAAAACATATCCCTGATCACAAAAATACATGGTATTGTTTATTTGAAGCCAGTGCTCATCTTTTCACGTCATGTTACTAAAAGGAAGTTCAAATTTAAGTTTAAAATTTTTTTTATCTTTTTAAAAAATATGAGTAAAAATTTTAAATTAGTAGATGGAGTCATATAATTTCATTAAATATCATGAAAATTCTGTATTAATTGTTTGTAAGTATTTTTAGAAATAGTTAAAAGTTTCCACTTAATTAAAGGAGTTATAATTTATTTTACATACTTACGAATTAGGTTAAAATATAAATTTAATTCTCCAATTTTTACTTTTACCCTAGTTTCATTCTAATTTCCTAAGAATCTTTTTATAAATTTCATTCCATAACTTTCACAAAGCACATAATTAAACTTGCTTATAAATCTAACTACATTTGTCTTACTGATGAAATTTCCTTACAAGTTAGCATCTTAAATGGCATAAAATTAGTTTGGCGGGTAAAGAAGGACTGAATCTTCGTTTTTCCTCTAAAAAATAAATAAATTTAATTTCCTTTTATTTTTAAGAAATGAATTAAGAAAAGTATTTTAATTCTTCAATTTTGTCAATCTTCAGTCTCCCTACCATCATTTGTGGTGTGTGATAGTTGATGATATAAGATTATTCCTTTAATTTCTAGCTTTTATCAACCTATAATTTCTACATGCATCCATCAATTACAAGTTAGCCCGCTGGAAAATCAACACCCAATTTCTTTCGACAAATAAAGAATCAGCAAGCTCGAAGAAACAAAAACCGTGAGACTAGAAAATAAATATTTTTTTTTTACACCCAATTTCCTGCAACTATTATATGGCCTGTCCAAACTGGCCTTCATTTGAAGCATGAAAAGTCAAGCTCTTTCCCTATCATAGTACTAAATTATTCTATTTTTACAGCCACCTAATTGGTAGTTTGGTGACCGAGTTATTTTTCAATTTAGAGATTACAAGTTTGATGTACAAGAGTATTAATTTATGCTCAATGGGAATGTTAAGAATTTTTTAAATTGCTAGAACTGTAGTGATATATTTATTTTTTAAACAGTAATTATAATTCAAACTGAACATTTTGTAAAAAAGAATAATCCTATAATAATAGACAGAAAGGATAATCAGTACCGGATATTGTGCCCTCTTTTATTAGCAGCAGGGGGAAAAATGGATAAATTATTCTATTTTTACAGTTAACCGAGAATGGTTAACGTACTATTTTCTCCTTTTTTTTTTCAAATCCATAACTATCTAACAGTTAGAAATTCTAAGAAAAGATAAGATTTTTTTTTAATTTTAAAAATTTCTAAATTAATTTTATGTCGTCGAAGATGTTTGGCGTGCGTACCATTAAGAAATTTTTGTTATCAAGATAAACAGTTTAATGGTATGAGATCAGTTTTTATGCTTTCTAAAAGTTATGAAATAAAATTGTTAGAAAAAATTAGGAGACAAAAATTATAATATATATATATATGAAAGTCAGATGACCAAGTTATCATTTTGATCCACAATTTATGTACACTAGAGATAGTGTACAACAAACATTGCATCATGTATTTACTTGCTAATAAATAGATAGGGAAAGAAAATTATAAAATGGTGCGGATAAGATTAACTTTGTGGTTTTCATGAATAAGACTCTCTACGTGAAAGCTCAACCTCTCGATATAGAAGAAGAGTAAGGGAAAAATCTACGACAAATTGTCAATACAGTGGTGCATTACTTTATCATCAAATTTAGGCTTTATTTATTTTTAATAGTTTTTTTTAGAAATGTAGTTATAAATTATTAAAATAGTAAAAAATATTTTATATATTTCATGTTAAATATAAAAAATTTGATAGAAATCGATTTTTTCTTTTTTAATAAGACAGTCATTTTTTTCTATTATTATAATTTTAGTTATCATTTTTTAATAATAAAATATGAGTATAATATATTACTCCTTCATCTATGACTATATGAAAATTTTCTATTAAAAATATCTTCAAAAAAAATAAATGTATATATTTTAAAAAATTATTAATTTAATTTATGATTAGATTTAATAGTATATTGATATATTATATTATTATATCAGTAATATATCAGTAAAGTATTATAAACTTTCTCAAAGAGTAATGCTATTTTCTCAAAAAAAGGGTAATAATACTCTCACTTTTTTTAAATTTATTCTCTTTTCTTTATATATATATTTGGTAGAGTTCACAGTTACATTTTTAACTCTTTATTTCATTGTTATAAAAAAATTTATTTCATAATCAAGGGAAGATCACAATTATTGAGCTCAATTTGCAAGGGGCTTGATGAACACAAGTTTCCTTATCTCTGATAATTTTTTAAGTCTCCTACATATAGTGTTGAAAAGGACAATGCTAGCTGAGTGATGACATATTGCAAGTGTTAGAATTTCACTCAGAATTTGATTCGTTGATTTTTTATTATTTTTATTAACTGTTTATTACTTAATGTTCAAATTAAGTCTTCAAATTAGAAAAGGATTCTGTTTGCTTTCTAAATAAATAATTTGGATATTAGATATTTGCATTGAAGATGAGTTTGAGGTATACAAAGAAGCAGATTGATAATTTTGGGAGAGCACCTAGAAGTTATAAATGAATTTGAGGTATCAAAGAAGCAGATTGATAATATTGTGAGTGTATGTAGAAGTTATATGGAAATTTTTGTAAAGATTTAGAAGAAATAAAAATTTGTAATTAATAAATATATGTGAAAGTTATATTAAGAACTTTTATCAATATTATTTTAACTTTGATGATATAATGAAAATTTTAATTCATGATTTTTTTTCTGTAAGACTGAGCTTTTTATCTCTGTTAAATGATTGATGATTACTTTTATCGTATTACTTTATATTGATATTTGTTGGTTAAAATTGGGATACTCCCGCCTCTAAACCCATTGCAGAAAAGATATCATTGTAGGAACAATAAGCCTTCATTTCTTCTCTAAAAGAATATGTTTTAGTAAAAATTTCGCATTTATTTATATTCACAATTACAAATGCATAAAATCATAAAAAATATTCATTTATTTAACTTTATACGTGGATGTGTATAATGAAAAACATTATTCAATACTTCATGGTAGGAGTTGTTTTTCCTATTTTCCCAATGAATTTAAATTTAATTTATTGTCAATTACTTATGTATTATCATTTACTCATGTGTTATCATATCATTAAAAAGTTATGACAACTCTCTTGTTGTTGGTAAAAATCTTTTCTTACAATTACTTTTTTAATGATGTATCATTTTTATATTTATTGATAGTGTAAAACATTATAAATTGAGAATACATCAAATTTAAACTCTTTCTCAATACCATGATATCTTTCATTATTTTTTAATCATAAAATATAAAACATACATTTAACATGAAAATTCTTTACTTGTATGAAAATAAATAAGAATTTTTTTTATAAAAGATACTCTTAATAATGTAGATGAATCCTAAACACCATAAACTAAGTATGAGATAATAAATGATTTAGTTTTATATATAGAATTTTTTTATAAAAAATATTAATAAAATATTAGTTCAATGAAAAGTAAGTTATCCTATGTAAATTTTATTTATCAAAGAGTAAATCTTGAAAAGGATTTTTATAAAGAGGAAAAATTTATTAATATTTTAATATTTGAAGTCGTTGTTTGCTGCCCTAAATTTTAAAAAAAATATAAAAACAATATTAATATTAATTAATCCCGGGATATGCATAGGACTACTGTAGCTTACAAATCATGGATTGTGACATTTTTGTCTCTTGGAAAATTTCAAATGATCCAAATATGAAGTGGGAGCATATTTCCTTTCATCGAGTACGACAGATCCGATCCCTCTTGGAATGAAAAATATATTTGGAAGGGGAGAGAGAGTGAGATGCATTACCATCTCCCTTGAAATTATTACAAAACTTAATTAATTATTGTAAATACTTTTTTTCCAAACAAACTTTCAATTATGATATAATAATATAAATAAAAACAAAGAATTTTCAAATGCTCATTTGTCGTCAGTGTTGTGAGCCAAAGACAGCTCTCACTTTACGTCATTGAGTCCTTTTAAACAATAAAAAATGTCTTCTACCAATGTTGCACCTTAGGAATCTTTACTTGTGACATGTGATTATGCCAAGAAAACCAACTTTCGCTTGCCGGTATCCTAACACTACCCTAACACTACAGTGATATCCAACGCTGATTTAAAATTTTATTTTTTATTATGTTTAGAATTTAAATTCAAAATTTTATGTGTGTATAAATTATATGAAAAAACTAATTTTTTAAGTATTTTAACAGCACAGTTATATCTAATATTGATTTGGGACTCTAGTTACTATCATATTTAAGATTTAAATTTGAAATCTTGTATATATATATATATATATATATATACATTATGTTAATTACCACTCTTTTTTTGTTAAAAAAACGAATAGCTTTTGTTTGTTGACTAAGAATCTGGTAATTTCCCATTATTTTTGAAGAAAGAAAAAAAATTCTACCCATATATTCCAAACCGTAGTTGGTGGATTTGATTGATCTATACGAATCCCATTTTATTTAACTATCATGTATCAATGATACATTTCTCGACACTATCCAGGGCACACCAACCTCTCCGACAAATTAAAGGTTTCATGATAATACATTTTGATACTTGGGAGGAGTCATGATAAGTTTCATCTTTTAACAGATTGAAAATTTTTTATTATAGAATTATTTTAATTTAATACATTATGATTTATATTTTTAATTTTATTTATTTATTTTGAAATTTAAAAAAATAATTTAATAATAAAAAACCTATCCTTTTAAAAAATGAAATCATCCATAGCACTCACTACCCTTGGTTCAAACCCAAAACTTGTTCCTGCATTCCTATGTTAGAATTTCACCATCAATGATTCTAATATTATGTTTGAATTTTAAATTTGAAGTTGGTAATGTAATTACTAAAAAATTTAAATTTTATAGGTTAAAATATTTTATTTAATAATAAGTAAATAGAATTTTTGAATTATTTAAGTATTGTAAGTGAAGAGTTTAAGTTATCAAATTTGATATTTTAAATTCAATTAAAATAAATGTTATTTTATAAATTTCATATTTACTTTTAAAATATCATATTGATTATCATTGCTTGTATATGAGATTGAAGCAAAATTATTCATTTTCAATATAAAATTTTAAAATTTCTAATATTTATTAAATACTTCATTCAAACACAAAGTAAGAGATCAAATCATTTATAAGTATCACCCGTAAGTCTTCAAAGAGGTTAATGATATGTCTGACTTTAGTAGATGCTACTTCTAAATTTTTCTATTAAAAATTAAAAACGGCATCTATTAAATGATGTATTACTTTTATCATTAAAAATATTACATATATATATGCTAAACTATGAAAATTTACATTTCATAAAATATTGAATAATTGTTGTATAACACTTCCGTAATAAGTCATCAATTTTTTCTTTCAAAAAAAGTCTATAAAAACATAATTTTTTGTAACTTGACCATTGATGCAAACAAAACTATCTTTAGTATGTAAACAAAAATTATGCATGCATTCTGCAAATTTTGTTTTAAAAATTGATAATTCTAACAAAATTTGTGTACATTAACTATGGATTACCGCTTTTATCATCAATCATATATTTACGTATTTATTTATTTTTGGTAATTGTCATTAACCATATTTTATGAAAGTACGAAGCTTGTTTGTTGCAGACTTTATTAATAAAGCTCTGTGTCAACTATATATATACCGTACCAAAAAACTTTATTAATAAGCCTATGATTTCTTATATAAAAGTTGTATATTGTAGATTCCCAAAGTGGATCCAATTATTCAATATTTGATTATTTTTTTGAATTTATGTAGATTAATTTGGTATACAAATTTATAATTAAAATTTGTAAATTTGTGAATCAAATTATGCATATAAACCGAACCGAACCACTTAATTAAAATTTAATTTATGTTTTTCATGTGTTGAAACAAATCGATTTGTACAAATCGAAATCCACATTGATTGATTCAATCTGTCTACTTTATATACCTAGTAAATTGTAAGTCTTTTTACATAACATAAAAATCTAATGTTAGCAAAATTAATTTATTAAGCACAGCCCAAAAGCAGATCCCGAAAATTATTACGTAAAAGGTCACTTGAGTTTCCTGCATGTGATAAAACATAATTAATTAGGTTTAAGTCGGATCTGAAGGAGGTGAAAATCGCTGCGTGTATTGTTTTCACAAAGAATACAGTCCCCCTCGGCCTTAAATCAGCAGTCTTAGCTATTCTTTGCCCCTTCATTAATTATGAGTTTATATTTTTTTACGTTGAGTTCATATCTGAAAATAAATTAATAATATGATATTATTAAATCAACCATCTTAATAATTTTTGTGTATTGTTATTTTAGTTATATACCAAATATCTTCTGAGATATTTGCATTTTATGCACGTAACATTTATATATAAAAAAAAAAAATTATAACGAACATAATGCCAATGCTATATTAAACGTAAACATAAAGTGTTACTATTATTTCATGTATTACAGAACCAAACTACTTAGAAGCAAATTATGCTCCTAGCAAGGAGAAGCTGAAGAATAATACAGATGTAGCTAAAGGCCCGTTTGGCCAGACACCTTGAAAAACGATATCACTTTTTCCTACAATTACTTTTACGCAAGGAAGGGACGGAAAGAAAACAGGCAGGTAGGTTGAACTTTTTCAACCCCCCGAAAATAAAAATTATAGGGGAAAAAAAATAATCAAGCAATGTGACCACTAGGAATTGTGGGTGATTAATTGCATGTGAGCAAGTTAAAACATGCAAAAATCACCTTTGGCTAAAATAACCCACAATCCAAAGCAAACACGTGCTTGGATTATTATTATTAGATATTATTTGTTGAAAGACGACAGAACATGACAGGTGTTGTGAAGATTAACATGAGCTTTGACTCTTTTGTTTTTTGACTTATTCACTGTAGTTTTCCTATATATATATTTTAATTTAATTTGGTGGTGATGATTTGATCTTTGCCGTATACATATTGTATCTATTTGGAGCTTTATTTTGCGCTCACACGAAAGATCCGAAGGCCAAGCGTAGCTTCATCACGAGGTCCTTCACTGTCATGCAAAATTCCAAATCCATCTGAAAGATAAAAAAGAGTTAATGATTTCTATTTTCAGAAGAAAATATTAATATTTTAGGCCGAAGATAAATATTTTTTTTGGGTAATAGAAGATAAATATTTACATGCAATATTGTTGAGATTATAAACAATCATTCAGCAAAGATAAATAGCAGTTTTTTCATCTTAATAATCAAAATGTGTCTTATGAGCGGAGTAGTGTAAGTTTGATATATCAGAAATGCAATATGCATCATAATAAAATTTAAAATTAAATTCTGAATGCAAATCTAAGGATTATTATTAAATATGTAATGATGAGATAATTTGTAAAATTCAATTTAATAAATATAAAAAACTTGAAGTTTAATTTTAAATCTTATTTTTTATACTTATGTCATTTTTGTTGATATATTATTAGTACAGTCAAAATCTCATAATTTGAAATAATAAATTTCTAAATTGACAATAATGATGGTGCTGATGTTGTTCTGGAAGACTTCTTAATACAATACGTAATAAGAAGTGTTTAATAGATTTTTATGATAATTTTATACGGAATTCAATTTCATTAAAAGTTGATATTTTTATTGTTGTATTATTCATTTTTTTATTCTCGGCTTAAAGTAAGTGAATAAAACAATATAAATTTCAATACAAAAATAATAATCTCATTATAAAAACACTCAACTTTTTAGTAAGAAGAAATATGTAATTGCAATAATAAGATATAACTTCAATTCAAATGTTTTCTTGCTAATAGTTTGCGGTAGTTATGCCAAGAAAATGTAGAGGAATTAAATTACCTGAGCAATAATTGTTATATCAAGGGCAGAACTTCCAAAGGTGAGGACACTGCTATTGGCGACAATTAGATGCAGATTCTCAATTGCACTTATTGTGTTTTCCACAACACCTCTCTTTTTCTCACAGTGAATTCTTATGAGCACATTTCTCTCACAAAATCTGGCTTCAATTTCTGGCAGTGCTTCGTGAACATAGGGCCCACCAGAGTCTGAGCTAGCTTCATCAGAATCACCAAATAGTTGAAACTTCTTCACAATCACCACAGACTCCATTGCCTTTGTCTTTGTTCGTTCCTCCTCAAGAACCTTCACTTTCTCTTGCAGTTGCTTCACGTACTTGATGGCATCTCCTAGCACTGAAGCTTTGTCCATCTGTTACAGCATGTTCAATTGGAATTAAAAAAGCAGAATTCAATTAATGAAATAAAAATGTATTGATGTTGAGGGAAATTTTACACTACTACTTATCAATATAATATTATGTTATTAAAAAATAATTTATTTTTTTTAATGAAGTGGAATCTTCTTGTTTAGTAATGGGTAAAAAATTTTACATTAATATTGAGTTAAATTTAAACTCTCTAAGAGTTGTGTGTTTACTTGATAATTGTATCTTAGGTAAAGCTTCAAAGTTTAAAATAAAATCTATTTTTTGTGATTTAACTAGAATTAATTTCAAAGTGTTAGAACAAATACGGTAATTATAATTTTTCTCTCATACTCTTATTTACATATATTAGAATCATGTGTAAATCAACTGAAACTAGTTTTTTGTAAAATTTTCCAACTAAAAGAATATACAGAAAAAATGAAATTCCTTCTTTTCAAACAAATAAAAATCATTTTAATAAAAATTAGTTCCATGCAAAACATTTTATATCATCTTAATAAATGTCATATAAAAGTGAGATTATTGTGAGTATACCTTCTTGAGGCCAGGAACAAGAGCAGAAAGAGCAATGAATCTCTGGCTGAGCTTCTCTCTCCTTTTCCTTTCAGCTATTATGTGATCTTGTGGCTGAGCATTTTTAGGGCTTGAGCTATTCTTCTTTGCTCCTTCAGATTCCTTGAAGTAGTTTTGATTTCCCAAGGAATTGTTACTTTGAGAGACCAAATTATTTTCACAATTAGACATTGCGGTATTGATTTTGGGACAAAATGTTTCCTCAATATGATTCACGATGTCCATTTGGTCCATGTAGTTTGAATTTACAAATGAAAGAAGACTTGCACAAGAAGAAAATTGTTGGTCTGATGTTTGGTTATCACCCTTGTTGGTACTCCAACAATTGTTGGTTTTGAGCTGTTTGGCTGGTCTTTCATTAATGGCAGCAAGTGAAGCTAATTCCATGGAAGTTTTGGGGTTGAAGTTCTGGCTTGGAAATGAGTTTTGTTCTAAAATCTCTTCAAAATCAGCTGGAATTTCAAGTAAGCCAGGGTCATCGAAGGAGCTTAAGTGCCACTCCTGAAGGAAAGCTTGATCCTCCATTCCCTGTAAAATAATAAAAAGTAAAAAATTTTCCACTGTGCAAAATTTGATTTTCCAGAATTCATAGAGATTTATTTCATCAATCATACACACATACATACATATACATGCACATACACATATGTATACATATATACATATACACACACGTGAAGCATATCAAGTGAGAGCATTACCTTTTTATAAAAATAAAAAAAATAAATCATGATTATTAGATTTTTTATCAATAAGTTAAAATTAAAATATAAAATTATATAATTTTTTAATAATTATTTATTATTTAATTATATTTTAATTTTAATTATCAATGCATGATTCACAATATCTCATATCAAAGTATAAAATGCTGCAACCCTCTAGATATTACTATATCCGACTTTACTTTTTATTGCCTTTTTAACCTTTTTTTAGCCGTATGCCAGGTTTGAAAATTATTTTGTTTCATTAAAGTTCAAAGATAGAGTTAGTCAATGTCAAAATAATATATGATAATATGTCCCACACCCACTACATGAGCATAGTGAAGTTTCAGAAATATCTTACCAGTTCAGGTATTCCTCTCATTGATGAAATCTCCATGAAAATATTCTCAAGTATTCAATATATCCTCAGACTGTTATCCTGGAAAAGAAATTACGGGTGGGTTCAATTTTTGCCTTTGAGATTCATGTAGCTGACAGAAATAGCCATCAGATGATAATCAAATCAAACATTAAGCACAGAAAAAAAATTCAGATCCAATATCTACATCTATATATCTAAAAAATGAACTGAAAGTTTCTTTAAAGTACTTAATTAAGATATATATTGATTACTCAAAAAAAAAAGAGAATTAATTGTATCAGTTTGAAAGAAGCAGTGAAATTCTAGAAATACGAACAGCATCATGAACAAGAGAAGCTTACTTTTCAACAGCTATGGACGCTTTCAATTTCCTTGGAACCTTAAAAAGTGCAAACTAACACCAATTGCAGCTTCAACTTCCCAGCTCTATAATTCCTTTTTGTTGCAAACAATCTCTCTATGTACCCTGAGTTTAAACACTGGCACTGTCTGTCTCAGAGGTGTTTGATGTGAAACGGCTTGGACGAGCTCAGATGCCCCCATATTTATAATGACAAGAGGAATAGATAAAAATCCTTGTCTTATCTTATATATTTTGGAGGGCCACTTTTTTGTTGACATATCATTAGTTTCATTTTTTGTTGCTCGGTGGACCTTAAGGCTCTTCCACCAACCGGCCCATTGAAACTGCGGCTTAGGGTTTGCATTTTGAACTACCATTTGCAATCATGTGGGTCCCCCTCTCCATTTCTCAATGGGATTTTGACCTAATGCCCTTTCACCCTTTGTCAAACTCTTTTTCAGTTGGAATGCAAGTAGGGGATAATATTCTTACTTTTGGTATTGAAGAGTTAAATGTTCCCTTTTGATTTTTAGGGATTTGCATAACTTTGACAAAATGTTTAAATTTTTTCTGTAAAATTTGTGACTTCTGTTTGAAACTTATAACTTTTTGTTTATATAACAAGGCAAGTATTTTGGGTGTGAAATCGAAAGATTCATGTAAAATCTTGCAATATAAATAGTATATTTATAATATAAAAATATTTGAGAGGTTTATTTTAGAGGAAATACAATTTACTCTTTTAAATTTTAATTGAATGATAGAAATGATACATGAATATTAAAACCTTATACTTAACTCCCTTGAACTTTAACTAAGTTGTAAAATAGTATATGAACTTTTTAAACTTTACAATTTACCCTTTACAACTTCAAAAAAAAAAAAAAAGGTAAAACCATTAACGATGAGTTATATCTAATGAATACTTTTGTTGACCTAACTAATTTGATAATACATGGGCTAAGTCACTTAGAAACTATGAAGGTGTTGCATCTATTGTTGGAATTTGAAGAACATTGAAGCTTGATTCACTTATCTTTAATGGAAATTTCTTTATGAAAAGTTTTAAAAATTATATTTGTTAAAATTTAATAAAATTTAACTAATTTATAAATTTAAAAATTGAATTATTTGATGAAATAATTAAAGAACTTTATAAAAGTTTTTGTTTAAATTATTCATGTAAGTTATTATATTAAATATTGGTGTATAAATAATGATTTTGATGTGATGGTGGAGGCACAATAATGGATTTAATGTCTAATGGTTAATTTATTTTACACATCCTTAAAAAGTCATCACAATAAAATAGTTAATTGATGTCAAGTATTTCAAAGATTATATATTAGAAATTAACTAATATTTAATTAAGTATCGTTGTAAATGTAGTTTTAATGAAATTGATTAATGTTTACTCAAGCATCATTGTAAATGCAATTTTTATGTCGATTTCTATGTTGAAAACAATTGACATAATTTAATTTCCTATTATTGTAAGAAATAACATTAAATGTAATTTGTTTTCAAATAACTAACATTAAATTTTCATAATATCATATTAGTTTATTTTAATAATTGACATGGTATGTCTCATATCCAACTAGACTAAGTAGTCCATCCTCTCGTCCATCACTCTCTCATCCTTTTTATTCCTCACTTCATCATCTGAAAACCTAACCCCATCCCTTAGTCCCTTGCTCTCGTGTCATTCCGATTTCTCCTATATTCTTAATTAGAAATAGAAACTAACATCTCCTATGACTTTTAGAATTTCCATTTTAATGATTTTAAAAAATAAATTGAATAATAAAAGATTAAAAATAATGAAAGATTATATACAATACTCTAATTTGAATATGCAAAGATTAAAAATGATAAAAAAATTATATATAATACTCTAATTAGAGATAGATATTTTACTAAATCTATCTTTGTGCTTGTTATTCAATATGTGAGGTGAAAAGCCTTTTGAATGCAATATCTATAGATATAATGAGTATTCACAAAAAATTATGTATGATATTGCATATTCATATGAATAAATAATGGATAATACCATAGAATGTCAAAGAAGATGAATGGCATTGAATTTTTTATTTGTACAAGACTCTAACAACTACATCAAAATGAAAGTTAGGCAATGAAATATGATCGACTATGAAAAAAAAAAGAAACCATATTGCAAGGATAAATATAAAAACTTAACAAATCCTTATTTTTTATGAGGTGAAAAGCCTTTTGAATGCAATATCTATAGATATAATGAGTATTCACAAAAAATTTATGTATGATATTGCATATTCATATGAATAAATAATAGATAATACCATAGAATGTCAAAGAAGATGAATGGCATTGAATTTTTTATTTGTACAAGACTCTAACAACTATCAAAATGAAAGTTAGGCAATGAAATATGATCGACTATGAAAAAAAAAAAAGAAACTGTATTGCAAGGATTAATATAAAAACTTAACAAATCCTTATTTTTTATATTCTATATTTTTTTAGGAGTGCATGTTTACAAATATTCAGCAATAAGCTAATCAAACTTTAGTCCTAGAAAGTAATTGGTGAGCAAATATATAAAAAATGAAGAGAAATATTTTAAAGTTAAAAGGAGAACATACCTTATTAAATAAATAATTATTTTAAGATTGGAAGAACTTTAAAATAAAATTTATAAATGGCATTGTGCTCTACTCATTTTATTTTCAACTTCCACCATATTTTAATTTTTTCATTTTCAATTTGTATCTATAGTTAAAGTTTTCACAACAGTTAATACAAAAAACTTGACATTTAAGCTTATATTAGACATTGATTAAATAAAAAATATCATTATCTTTAATACAACGTTGTGTCATTAAGTAATGTCTAATATTGGTTACTAAATAATCACCAATGTCATAACATTAAAAAAAGTACATTTTCTTTGATTTTGCAACTTTTTTCATAACCATTTTGAAATAATCCTAAAACTTGTCCAAAATCATTCTACCATGGCCAAATACTCATTATAATACATTAAACAAAAAGCAGATAACAATTGATTCATACATCACACACATAGAGACATGTATATATATATATATATATATATATATATATATATATATATATATATATCAAATTAGAATCTAAAATACAATTTATATATATATATTAAATATATATATATATACTAGCAATAATTTTATAAATTAAATCTTGTAAGAGTACAAATATTATTTGATGAATTGATCTATTTTATTTTCAATTGAACTTCCTCTAATTAAAATTTATGGCATTAAAATTTTTCTTTTTATTATGATATTTTTCTTATACAATTTAATAGATACAAATCAACAACAGATTGAATTGAAATGAAACATATAAGAAAAGAGACAATATATTATAAGAATCAATTATGCCATTTTATTTATTTTTATATTAGTACATGAACATATAAAACAAAAAAAATTGTCATTTATAGTGACTAATGAGCTTTTCATTTACAACAAACATACATGAAATCCCCATACAAATTAAATGGAAAAGTGGTTATCCTTAGTTTGTAATTCTTTCATATTGCTTGATGACTTTTAAGTTAAAGGATATAAATGATTATAAAGTAATGATAAATTATTAATAAGCTTTTTATTTACAATAAACACACATAAAATCCTTACACAAATTAAAAGGAAAAGTGGTTATTCTTAGTTTGTAATTCCTTCATATTACTTGATAACTTTTGAGTTAGAGGATATAAATGATTGTAAAGTGATGATAAATTATAGTAAGAAGAAAGTTGCTTAACCATTTTTGCATTTATTAATGCAAAATTGGATATGTAGCTTCTTCTTATTATAATTTATTATTAATTTTGTAACTTATCAACATTGAAGGTTTCTAAAATGAAGAGTATAGATCATAGTATTAAATACTAAGAAGGTTATGAATCAATTAGAGCTTTTTCTAGGGACTTGTATCCTTACTTCAATAGTGAACACAAACATTCTATGAAGAATATAGAATGATTCTTGTCTAAAGTCTTTTAAAAAAATTTGTAGAATTCTTATGCTTATAGTTAAAATGTGGGTTCAAGTTCCTAGAAAAAGCTCTAATCAATTCTATAACCTTTTAATAGCATTGGTTTTTGTCATTTTCAAATTATTTAAGAGCTAATTAGGAATAATTCTCTTGACTTTTTCCTTACACATCCTATACCAATTCTTATCTCACACAATCCTATTATGATATTAATTTGTTAATATTTATCCTAAACTTATCCATAATGTTTCCTAACTACCAACATGTGAGAATTACCAAATACTTGAATAAAATAAAATTTGATAAATTTAAGGGTGTAATAGTAATATTTAATATTGCTTGAGTTATTATGAAAATATTATAATCTTTTAAGATTTCTCACAAGGACTTGTTCTGACACTTTTAGTAATGAGAATAAAGATTCTACAAAGCATTTGGAAGGATTCTTGCTTGAAGTCCTTCTAAATGCATTGTACACTATTATAGAATTGAAAATTTATGTTAGTAGATAAATATCAGTAAAAGGCAAAATCAATATCTAGATTGATGGGATGATATTTTTGAAATTATTGAGACTAATATGATGTTGGTTAGTAAATACAATTGACATCTATTTTGACATGATGACATTTTTAAAATTCTCAAGAAGCTCAAGATGAATTGGTATCATGATATATGACATTTAAAAGTTGTTGAAAAAATGAGATTGAAAATATCCAGTATCTATTTGGATAAAATGATATTTTTAAAATTATTAGGTAATTTAAGAAGATAGTTTTTTACTTAATCAACATTATAATGTATGATATTTAAAGGTTGCTTAAAAAATGATAAAACTTGAGACATTAATTTTATAATTAACTAACATTTATTTAGACATAATGACATTTTTTAAATTATAAGAAAACTAAAAATATCAATTTTTTACTTAATTAATGTCATAATATATAACATTTAAATATTACTTGGAAAATGAATAAACTTGAGATGTCAGTTGTAGAATTAATCAATATCTATTTGGATAGGGTTGCTTTTTTAAAATTATTAAGAAACTTTAAATGTCAATTTTTTATTTTATTAATGTTAAAATTTATAGCATTTGAATATTACTAATAACCAATAAGGAAAACTTAAGATGTTGACTTTAGAATTAAATGTCTAAAAGTATTACAAAAGTGTGGTGAGAACTCTAGACATGGTGACATTTTTTTGTGCTATACATAAAACATGTCTTTTTTTTTCTCATTATCACTTTTACTTTCCTTTTTATTATGTTCAAATTCAATCTCAGTATTCGACTAATTCCCTTTGCAAAATCTTAAATGTCATTTTGCCCTCTACAATATATCAGTGAGCCATTAATACTTCTTTAACTAACACCCATCATGAATTAAATACCTTATTATTCCATACCACTAGTTTAAAAAAGTTGCATTTCTTGATTTTATTTCTCAAATCTTCACCCTTTTCATTTTTTTTATTTTTTTATGCATGCTTTTGAAAATATTTTTGTTTATGTATCTTTTGTATAACTTTTGATGTTATATTTCAGTGTTATATCCTTTTATATGTTTGATAAAAAGCTGCAATAGGGATCAAAACCAATTGAACAATAATTACATTCTTGGCCACTAGTTCAAATTACAAATGGTGTCTTTCTTACTTTTTTTCTTAAATCTTCATCATTTTTATTTTTTCAATTTTTTGCACATTTCTTTAAGAGATATTTATTTACGTTTTCTTTGTATAACTTTTAACATTATATTTGAGTGTTAAATGCTTATTATGTATTAAATAAAATATTATAGTGAAAACCAAAATTGGCTAAACAATAGTTGCGGATGGAGAAATAGTGAAAAAATTCGTAAAAATAATTGTTTTTCATGAAATTGACATAAGATTCATCCCAAATGGATAAGCAAATGTAAAGTTATGACTTTTAAAAAAATTTAGCTCGAAATACACATTTTGGTAGATATTGAATTTATTCAATTTTAATTATAAATATTGTAACAAAAAAGCTAAAAATGAGGTTAAAACAATTAGACAAACATTTCACCTCAATTTTTTTTACTAAGAATCTATGTAAAATGTAAAAAATTAAATAAATTATTTTAAAAAAAAGATGTTAGTTTTTATTAAAAAACTAGTATGATTGTCATTTTTCACAGTAGTTATATAATCTATGTCATAACAACGAATATACAATGATGATCAATAAAATGTGAGTTAAATGTGGGTCAAAAATCAATGTGTAATTAGTTAAACAATCAACGTCAATAAATTATTTTGTAATAGTGGTAGAAAGTTCATGTTTATGAGCAAAATATGGATATAAATGCTTATAACAAATTCTAAAAATTCTTAAACCTTCCAAATAGTCCTAGTAAAGCTAAATACCAAAATATATACCCCTTAACTAAGAAATCCTCTTTTTGATGGAAGGAAAGTTATCTTGATAGATCGCTAATTTGTTTCAAATAAGCAAAGAAAGGCTTATTTATAAGCCAAGAGAAAATCATTTAATGTTAGTTATTAATTCAAAATCAATGTCGTATGTTTAGTTGTATGTATGGTTATAATATCTTAAGACACTAATGAAATACTAAAACAATGTGCAAGTTATTGATGAACTATTAGATAGTTGAAATGGACTTAGATGATGGTCACTATAAAAAAAATTGACATTGTAAGTTCCTTACCTTTATAAATGTTGTTTATTTGATCATTTTTAGTTCTATTTATTTAAAATTTTTCATAAGTATTATTCATTTATTTGTCTTCAATTTAATTCATATAAACTTCTTCATTAATGGCATTTATTTAGATGTCTTTAATTTTGTAAGAAATGCCATAATATTATACGTTGGTTAATCTTAAAATTGACATTTTTGTATTTGTCATTTCCATAATAGAAGCCTTTGGATTATTTACAAAATTATCTTATTTAAATAATTGGTGCTGTAAGAATTTACAACTGATGTGCTAACATTGTGAACTCTAAGTAGAAATTATGAATATGAAAAGAAAGTTACTTTTAAACAAATTTAACATAGAAAATTATATTTACCTTTATATATCTTTTTTTATTAATCTATATAATCCAAATCCTAATTATAGAATTTTAACATAAAAAATAACTTATAAATGTGTAGAAAGAAATAATTCTATAAATTTATACAATTTTAATTTTCATTGCTTTGTTTATAATGAAAGTACAAACAAATGAGTAAAGATAAACAATATCTACAAATTTATACACAATAACTACATTAAATCATTAATGAACAAAAATCACATATCTACATGAATACATAAAAATAACAACAAAATCACAATGTATAAAAATCTTGATCCTCAATGTAAATTCTAATTTGTTGCTCAAATTTTTCTAGTTTGTACATTTTGATTATATGAAAGTGAAGTGAGGGTATAGAGGAACCACTATCACAACTCAAACTAGATCGTGAAATTGGCATGAACCCATTACCCAATTTTCACCAACTTCAACACTATTTATTCTAATTCTTCCTAATAGAAATCTTCCTATTTCCATGGTAACTCAATTTCGCTATAAGTTTTTTTTTTAAAAAATAGATAGAGTTTTTCCCCATTTTGATCACTTCTAAAGGCCATATGCCCTAATTCATGAAAGCTAATATAGTAACAATGTAAAGTACACATAATATTTATACAAATACTAACAATTTCATTCCTAATCCATGCTTAAAATTAATTATAAATGAAATAGCTACAAGCTAATTGAATCTTAAGATGGAAAACTATTGCAAATCAAATTCTTAGATTCTATAACTCATAATACCAATTCTTGAATTGATGTAATTACCTATATATAGCTCAAATTTCTTATTTCACATCATAAATCATAATAATCTCACTCATTCAATTGTGTATGATATCACATGGAACCTATTCTAGGTAATTATCAATTTTCAAATAGCCTATAATGCTCAATCATATCAAAAAATTACAATCACATTAAATAGAAGTATTTATAAACAAGTAAGTATCAATTTCACATCATAGTACATAACAATAATAGTTTATAACAAAATACATATATCCACCTTTTGACTCTTGGATTCTCCCAAACTAACCTTTTTATCCTATCTACCTTATTATTAGGAATTTCCCATTTAGTTTTTACATCTTCACCCTTATTGTTATTTATAATTTTAATACTACTCATGACATAATTTATAATATAATATACACATTAGAGCCCACACTCCATATATCAAAATTTCAATGCAACTTTAACACAAAGTAGCAGTTTCATCATCATAGACCAATATCAAGGCACATGGCAGTATGTATGTATGTATGTATCAATATCACCATACTTTCTCGCATGACCACAATATTCATTCACATTTTAATATAGTTTGCACTACATTTTTCTAAGTAATAAGGGAAAACTTAATCACAATCAATCAATAATCAATAATAGCACCACCGTGCTCTTTAAGCATGGTTAATCCATATTCACTCAATACACATAATCATTCATAACTTATGATTCCATCAGGCATAAATACCATCAAGTAATACTAGATAACAATGGTGTCTCACTTTCATCTCAAGGTATCAAAATGGGAAACAACCATATTCTATGAGATAATCATATATGCATATAATGAACTAATTATGTTGACAACATATTAATCAAGTAAACAATCACAACTATTGAGATTTAAGTTCTTTAATTATAAATAGATTGCATTCCATGTATGAATGTATTTGTGATCCATATAGTTGATAAGGAAATTATAAATTATAAACATAATACTTAACCAATATAAGTGATATAAATATTAGGGGTAGGATATGCATTCATTTGGTGGGGTCCACTTACTTCATCCACTCCAAAATATTCAAATTCAACTTTCCTTTATCTTCCTACTCATAAGTTATAGTGATAAATTATAAATATATGGGTATATCTTATTTTTCCACAATTATTACAATTTCAAATTCAAAACATACTATAATAACACTTTAGATCATCACTTCCATATTTTTTAATGTAAACTTATGAAATCAAAATGCAATATTTTAAGGATTTACTTGAATTAATTTTGAGCATAAAAAATATTTTTATGATATAGGTGTATTCTAAGTATATTAATATAAAATTCTAGAGCCTCAAATCATTATTTTACTAGTATTATATTAGGTATCCAAATAAGATGAAAAAATTTAGATTTCTTGAACCCGGCATGAAACAATCAAAATATTAAAACCTTATACTATAAAAATGCCACATTTATATCATTTTATAAAATTATACATTTAGTTCCTAATACTTTTAGCTTTATTTCAACATAATTACCAAATAATATTTCACCTATTTAGGGTTTCTTTGAATCATACATGAATCATTTATAATATTAGAATGTAAAACTCCTTATACACTTTAATCACATTATCCTAACATTTTACAACATAAAAATCAAGTTTTTCATATGCATCATCATACATACCAAAGATACATAATTGGGTTTTCTTTAGATCAACCCAAAATAGTAGAAATTAAAAAAGCTTATTGCATAAAAGGTCCTACCATAGATTAAGCGATCCACTAGTAGCTCATTAATGCTAAAATTAGACCCAATCACCGATAGGAGGGAAATCTCAAGTTATTCCATAGCAGAGAAGACCCCTTACCATGCCATAATTCTAAAGCTTCCTCACACCACCAACAACGATAGCTAATCGAGGTTAGGAGAAGCAAATGGTGGCATGATATGGTGGCACCAAGATAGCAGTAAATGCTGGATGACCTACAACTTATAGCTCCATCATTTAGTTAATGCTTTGATTGGTAGTTTAAAAAAGATTGGTTAAATGATCGTTGGCCAGAGGATAGGCGCTAAATAGTAGTGAATTTCTAAAGGTCAAAAGAGAAAAAAAAAGGCTATTAGGAGAAAAGAAAGGGAGAGAGAGAAAAAAAGAGAAAGAAAGAGTATAGTGAGAAACAAAGAAAGGGAGGAGCAAAAAAAATGAAAAAAGAGCTATAGGCTCCAATCCAGCGCTTTTCATTCCATATCAACCCATCTTTACTAAATCTAATCCCTCCATTTCAAGTTGAAGTTAATCTAGCCATTTATCTATTTTAGGAACTCATTTTCATAAAACTTATTTTATTTAAAATCCTAACTCACATATTCTCAATCTTCGCTTAATATATTTTTTGTAACAACTTGATAAATTTGAAAGCCCTAAAATAAATATTTCAAGCTTCCATAACTTTCAAATATAATTTATTAATTACAAGTATTTAATTTCATAAATCTTTGCATTTACGATTATTAAAATTATTTTCAGTATGTGAGAAAATCCCTATAGAAATTATTTAAATAAGTCTTAAATCAACATTAGCTAAATAAATGTAATTTAAATATTATCATCAATATCATTTTAATATCCCATAATTGCAAAAAGGAAAAGAAATTTAAAACTAAATATTAACCAAATAAATAAATTTCCTCTATCTTTTTCATTTAAAATAAATATTTTAAGGCATTGTAATTTATAAAATTTTAAATATTACCTTAGGTTGTTACAATCATGTATTAAATCATTATTCGCTAGCTCTTCCATTCCATTTGTACTAAGTTACAATAGGAGAATCAAAGGTTGAGGTTCTTTTACTATATGTTCTGTTGACGAAAGTGAAGTGAGAGGATAACAAAAATACTATGTATTAAAATCATCATACTCAATAAAAATTTCAATATGTTGCTTATTTTTCTCTACCTTGATCATGAGAATGTATTAGATATGTTAGTGTTGAAAGTGCCCGATTGCCGAATAGATATTGAGGGAATATTGGATAGTGAGATGTTAGAATTGTTTCATATGAAAAGAGAGAGTTAAAGAAAAAATTTATAGAAAAATAATAGATGTTAGTTTTATTTGATGTTAGTTATTAAATAAAATTGATATCGTATACATCTGTATTTTCCATTATAACTTTTGAAACACCTTGTAAATAATGATTATTAACTAAAATTAATATTCTATGCATCTGTAATTCCAAATATGACTTTTGAGAATGCTTTTAGATGATGGTCATTAACTAAAACTAATATCTTATTCACTAATTATGCTATCTTGGAGAAACTTTTGAAATACCTTTTAAATGATGGTTAAGTAAAAAGTTGACATTTTAAACTTTCGTGTAGGATTTAGGATTAGTTTTTTTATAACCAATATAATAAGTTTCCCACCATCAACATAGACATCAATTATATCATTGCTCATTGTTTTAAGTTTTCATATAATTTTAAAAATATTATTATGCCAAAATAAACATTGATACTCATGCAAACCGATGTCTATCAATTGATGTAAATAAGCATTTCTGTAATAGTGAATTGAGTAAACTATTACAGTCAAAATAAGTATAGTTAGAAAAAAAATCTTACCTTAAATTTTCGAAGTAATTTGGACTTTAATAACTCTTAGCTCATTTCTTGGAAAATTTGTCATCAAATTTGAGTTTTTTTTTATTTGTCTAAACTAAAGAATGGCTTGTTATAGTATAAAAATAAAAGCTAATAGTTGTTACCATTAAATAGATTCTAAAAATAATGACTTCACTTTTTTGGAATACTATTAGAGGGTAAAGTGTAAGGTTTTAATATTCATATATCATTTTTTTGATTTAGTAAAAGTTGAGAGAGGTAAAATCTAAAATTTTAAGGTTCATATACCATTTTTGTTACTCAACTAAAGTTCAGGAGATCAAATTATATCTTACACATAAAAATTTGAAACGTCAAAAAAATTGTAAAATTTTATAAAAAAAATTAAAAGATCTTATAAATAACTTATTAGAAGTGATATTGATACTCGATAAATTTTCAAAATATTTTTACTATTAAATTATTTATTGACCTTAAGTAGCAGTGTTCAAAAGTTTAAAATTCTAAGAGGTCAAGTACTTTTACTAGCGATTACATCATTCATTCAACTTGTTCTTTTAATTTAATAAATCAACTTTTGAGATGCGAGAATAAGTTACCAGTGATTATTAAAAAATCAATCTCCGGAGAGTTTGATCTCTTGATATAATATCCTATGCTTCTTGCTTGATCTCATTTCAAATTTTCTTGGTCAATATCATTTAATTAAAAATCATAGCCAATAAGCTATGAGCTAGAGCTGGCTTTTTTTTTTTTTTGGCCATAGCTAGAGCTAGCTTCGCCAACCATGATTTTGGTCATTAAAAGACGGAGTGTTATTTGAGTTGAGACATGCCATCAATTCTTAGTTGGTTGCTTGTCAATTCTCAAATATCAATCATAGGGTTAGTTTTATTACAGCTTTTTCTTTGACTTCACAAGCTTTTGGCCAATGTCCATCTGGCAATTGTGAACAAACTTGTGGTTCTTGCTAGTTGCTCCTCCAAGCGGCACATTAAAGAATTCACACACATGGATAAAATCATGGGAAAATGTTCATACACATTCTACTTTAGAGTTCTTTTCATGATCTTGTTATTATTCCATATTGTTTATGTAAATTTAATTAATTGCAATTTTCAAACCTCTTGAGTTGGATGGATAAGTACACCTTATTTTCAATCACTTGTATTTTAATTTTGAAATCACTCTCAATGATTTTAAGGAAGTATTTACAAATACTAACTGTCATAATAAGTTTTTATAGTTTGATGATATATTCTGATTTTGTTCTGGATTTTGGAGTGGACAATCTGTTTTATTCTTAACATTTCACTTACTAAATCGTAATTTATAACTTTTCATGTATTAATTTTATCAATATGCATATATAATTTAAAATTAAAAAGTTAGAAAGATTAAAAGATATAAATATTTTAATGTGTTTCGGTTTAATTCTAATATACTCTATTAATGAAAACTACAAACAAATCCACTAAATAAAGTAATGAAATATTACAGATAATACATAAAATAATTCTTAAACTCTCACCTAATAAAAAATACCCTATAGTGATATACACATTACTTTTAATAATTTTAGCAAAAAAGAATTAATTGTTAAAAATATATATTTATAGAAAATTAACTCTTTTCATAAAAATAGAATTTGGCTCAAAATTCCAACCAATTTATATAAGAGTTGCAACTTATTGTGCTACAAAAGTATTTTTTTTTTCAAAAATTGGCACTAAAGAAAAAAAAAAAAACCTTCACAATCCATACAACGTAAGGTGTCTTGACACCACAAGTAAACGGGGTGACTCAAATAAAAGGTTAAAAAAATTGTATAAATTATAATTAGTTGAAGTCAGATGGCGTAATTTATTTATTAGCTAGAAAAGTTTGAATGAAATTGCAAAATAATATTATTCTGACAATCATCTTCACTGTTGCAGAGGTTATAGGTTTTGTCCTGTTTGGATCAATTAGGAACAAAAGTTAACCAATAATTGAACAAACAAACAATGCAAACGTAACAATCAACAATAATTATAGAAATTATTATTAGAAAAACATGTTTAAAAGTTACAACTTACAACATAATTTATCCCGAAAATTGGGAGCTAGCTAGGGTTGGTGGCTGATTCCAGTAAGAAATGGTCTGAATCCACGTGTGGAGAAGCCTGATAGAAATAATTTAATTTGGCTTGCCGACTCACGTCACAGTGGCTGTTCTAGAAAGCTTTGCAATACAGAGCAAAAGATTGGAAAATTTCAACTGTTAAATTCATAGTTCAAGATGACACTGGTTGACGTTGCCAATTTGGAAACAAAAAATTGTGATTTTTTCTTTCAAGTTGTTAGTTGATCAAATTAAATAAGATATCAAGCCAACCATTTTCCAATTACTGGGTCATTCCTTCAGGGATTATATATATTTATCTCCCACTACTCGAAGAATTTCCATAGATAAGGGAAAATATCTTGTTTAAAAACATATATTGACCTTTTCGTTAATGAAAAAGAGAGAGAATTTGAATTAGAAGCTATTTGGGTTATAGTTGGAGTTTAAATTGAAGATTTAGGCTCGATTTATATTGTCGAAAAATAATTTTCATAAAGAAATATTATTCACATATTAATGAAAGAATAATATATTTTCTATATCAATAGTTTTAAAAAATGATATTTATTAAGATAAGATAGTGGAGAAAAATGTTTTCCTTTTGAAATTTCTTATATTTAATATTAAATAAATAAAATAATTTTCTTATTTTATTTTTACATTTTATAACTATATAATGTGTATTAAACCGTATTCCTTTGAGAGCTATCCGTAAAACCTTCTAAGAGGTGCCAATTCCAGTCAACTTCTCATCCACAAAGTGACCCACTTTTGCCTGAATGAGGTTTCGAGACAGGTCCCCAGAAACAAATTCCAGAAGAAAGTAATCATTATTTAACCTTTTGTCAATCCAGAAGTTCACTATTTCACAATTAGCAACTAACTACCCAATGGTGATCTTGCAAGCAGTAACGAATCCGACTGTTTCCATATTACAAGTGTCCACAGATCACATCTCCATATTTCGCTGGGAGTCAGTTAATTTCATAAATTATCCTTGTACACATTTTGGAACACCATTTAAGAAGACAAACATTATTTATTGGTTCCATCTTAAGGAATCCTAAATCTCTGCAAGCCTTTGGTTGATATATGCTTTTCTATGCAACTGTGTGGTACTTTCGAACATCAACATCATGACCTCATAAAAACACGCTTATTCACATTTCTATCTTCAAGCACACGATCTGGGGGATTTTCTCAACTCAGAGATAATAGAGGAAATAAGCGTGGCTTTTCCTACCATTGAGAGATAATATCGTTCAAGTTAATTCTCCTTCCATATCACAATTTCACTCCCGAATATTTTCCTATCTTATAGGCTCCCTGAAATCCACGTCTCTCAAGAATTTCTTTTGCAGTATCATCACTCACATTTTTGGAAAAATGAGCTTTTTTTTTTTATTTCCAGCACTCAAATCAAGAAATTGCTTCATATACATATCATTTGAGCTATGATGGCAGTAAATCATTTTCGAACAAAAGATATGAAATGATAGGACCATTATGCCCTATTTTCATTCCTCTCCAATTTTCTTTGTCAACCTCCTTGGAGTTGATGTGAGATAGTGTATCCTTGCACAAAAATAAAATATATGGCACCGAGAACTGAGGAACAAAATGTCATAATAAATTATTTTGGACTAATTTATTATATTATTTTATAAGTTGAGCTTGTTGGACTTAAAGGAATCATTTTCAATTCAACTTATTTGAGCATATACCATGTGGATCATTGTCTTATAGCCCATCTTTATTTAAGGAAAAATTAGGCCTCCACTCTTCATAGAATCAAGCCCAAAGTGCTTTGCTAAGTTACATTTCCTCACATGACAAAATTTATTTTAAAGATGCCAAATCTTATTTATCAAGAAATAATCCTATTGACTACTTTTTTAAATATAAAATTCAAATTCTTGAATTAAATGCAATAGCCACTTTAAGTGAAAAATTACTTTCATCTATTGAATTAAATAAAAAAGGAAAAATTCCAATTCAAAATTATTTCCAACATATGCTTAATTACAAAAATATTAAAAAAAATAATTTTCTTGTCCAAAAGCACGCTGGCCAGCCAAGATAGTATAAGACATTACTTACAACTTTTTGACAGAAGATTAAGGCCAAATTTGAATTTCTAGTGAAATAACAAACAAGTTACTATCTTAGGCAAAACATAGTTTTTATGTTGGCAGACGGCTTACCTTAACCCTACTTGATTTGTACTTCTATTTTTAGCATACAGTAAGTTAAATTGGAGAGCAAGCAATCTTCATAAGTTTTTCTATAAATAGACTTCATTCCATTGGAGAAAGACACACCAAACTATCGCACTACAATTTGTAAATATTTTCTTGCTCTCATTCTTCCAAAGCTAAGCTCTCTCCATATTCTCAAGCAAAAATTCTTACATCCACTTTTTGAGTGTTATTGAATGATTACTTGTAAAATTTCGTAGTGAAATTGTCAAAAAACTTCTTTGTATTTGTGAAATCATAGTATAGATTGTAAGAATTATGTAAAATTAGGTGGATATTTTAGGGAGATCTTATAAAGTTAGGTGGATTTTGAATTAGTTATTATGAGAAGAACAAATGTAAATGTTGTAAATAGTGAAAGAGTTGTCGGGATAAATAGTTTCAACTTATTCACAATTAATGGAATATCTCAAATAATACTTAGTAATTTGAAAAGACATAAGTAAACCCAAAAAGTATTTCTTCTGAATTATTAAACTTCTATAAAAATCTTAGTGTTTATTATTCTTTCCTACTCTTTCACATTTTTCAATCTTATTGTTTCAAAGTACTTTTCTTTATTCAAATATTTTATCTTCAAAGAGAAGTATACATAATTTTTCATTCAAATTCTTGAAGAAATTCTTTTGAATATTGAAAGAAATATACTCATGCCACTTGTAATCCTTATTTTTTTAAACAATAAGTTCACTAAAATTTCAAAAAAAATTCCTTGCATCTTTACAAGTTTCTACAAAATAAAATCAACATTTTTAATTTTTGATATTTAAGAAGAAATAAAGCTTGGCCTATAAATTCTATCAATCGGTATTAGAGTTTGGTCTCACATTTTTAAAATCTGACAACTTTGTATGTAAGTAAAAATCTTGTAGGTAGTAAAGCTTGGATTTTTAAGATCTAACAATTTTGTAAGTAAAAATCTTGTACATAGTAGAGCTTTTGGCCACACTCATGGACTAAAAGGATATTCCATAACTAGATCTCCATTATTTAATGGTGTAAATTATGATTATTAGAAGTTCATAATGATGATCAACATCAAATCTATCAAGATCAACACCAAATCTATCAGTATCAACATATGGAAAGTCATCAAGGAAGGCTATAAAGCATCAACTAAATTTGAAGGTGAAATAAAAATACTCAAGCCTAAGAAAGATTGGACAAATGATGATTACAAAAAAAAAAAGCACTCTATGTTAAAGTGATGAATACCATTATGTGTGCTGTAACACCAATGAATTCAAAAAGATATTTAAATATACTTCTGCTAAAGCTATATGAAATAAACTTAAAGTGACTTATAGAGGTACTAATTAAGTAAAAGAAATTAGGATAAATATACTTATAATTGAAACTTGTATCTTTTTCAACCAATTATGCCTATAGGCTTCTATTGTAAGACATTCTCACAAGTTGGTATACGCGAGTGTTTCGATAACATTCAAATATGGCTTGGAGACTTGTGATGTTCCATTATCTATTCCTAGCATGCCATGAGGGTTTAATGAGAAGGTTGATATATTAGTTAAGAGTGGCAAGCATGTGTTGCATAATTTCAACTAAAGAGTTATTAGCTTATGACACTAAGGTATTCAAGGATAATTAATCAATAATTATGCCATGGTACATACATAAATCACAAAAATATCAACACATTTTACATTGATTGAAGAGATTTCGTTGTCATACTCATCTTTGCTACTGTTTAAAGAATAATATCATGACAATTTGTTATTGAGAGAATTGATGCACATCCTAGAAGACAGATAATGCACGACCAAAGTAGCCTAAATGGTTATCAATCTTTGAGATGGAAAGTAAAGTACCCTATAAAATTTTTAAATATCATGATTGTTAATATAACATATTTATTATTACAACTTATTATACTAACTCAATATTATTCTTTGAATGCAAAGAAATATTGGGAAAGTGTAATTAAATCATGCTCCAAATTAATAATCACTGGTGTTGTGAAGGCTCACATGCTTACTCAATCTCTAAACTAATAATTATCAGTTTTGTCAAAGCTTGTTTGAGCTTTAAACTATTCATCAATCAAAACATCCAAAAACTCATTTGAGTATCTCAATAATCATTGATGTTCATCGATTGTCATGAGAATTTGGTTGAGCATATCAATAACCAAATTTCATTGGTCAAATTATTAGATTTAGGTTATCAAAATTAAGTATCAATGATTTAGATTATCAAAATTGGGTATCAATTATTCAAATATCAAAATTGAATATCAGTTATTCAATTAGGTAACAATTATTTAGATTATTAAAAATAGGGTATTAATTATTTAAATCACTAAATTTAGGGTATTGATTATTCGTCAATCTAACCATCATATTTGGTAATGATTTTTTTTAGAAAATTATGCTTAGGTGATAGTTGTTCAAATTATCAAATTCTGGCATCATTTTTTCTAATTATCATATCATTTGAGTTTCATATTATTAGGATATTAAATTATATGGGTATCTTGATTATGAGGTTATGGACAAATTACATTCAGTTTCTTACAAGCGATTGTTCAAGCCTCATTTACATACTTATAGAAAGGCTAATAATAAATATTAATATTTTGGGGGGGGGTTCAACAGTATTACTTGATTAACTGCCTAACTACTTATAGCCACTTTACCTAAGGGAAACGCCTATATAAGGCATACTGAAATATTCTTTAAACAAGTTATTCTTTCCTTACTTACTACACAAAAATGTTAACTTGATTGTCAAAGTTTCCCCTCGAACTCTACTTTAGTATTGTATTCTAAAAGAAAAAATCTTCAAAAATAATGTGTCCATCATTCAATTGAAACAAAAAAAAAAAAACTAAATTTAAAGTTGTTGTCGCATCAATTTAGGTGATCATAATTAAATTATAAGAAAAGGAGAAATAACTGAACCTCTCATTAACAGAATTTCGAGCATGGCTTCAAGTACTGAACAAACCCTAACGACTTGATTCATCACTTTTGAAGATTCTTTACAATATCTATTACTCAAATTGCTTCAAATCATCAAAACTACAGACATCTTTCAGAGAATCCCATGAATTAAAAGTGGAGATAAAGAGAAATAATATGGTGAAAAGAAAACACTTCTAAATTGGTACCATCACTACAACAAAAAGTAGCAATAACGATGACACTTTTAGTAGCGACAAAATTTTGGTCGTCACTAAAGGTATTTCCGACGACAAAGTCATTGGTAAAAAAGGCAAAACTTTTTAGAGGGAAACAGAAATGTGGGCGGGAAGAATTAGGCTTTTAGCGACGACTTAAAAAAATTTTTGCAGGAAAATTTAGCTTTCAGTGATGACACAGTCATCACTGAAGGGTCACCATCAGTGACGACACAGGTCGTCACTGAAGCCCTAAAAATTTATGGCAGGAAATTTTGCCCATCAGCGACGACATTATCGTCGCTGAAAGTCCCTCCATTTTCAGCGACGACAGTGTCATAGCTAAAAGCCTTGTCCGAATTCCGAGGCAAGGCTTTAGCGACGACATTTTCGTCGATGAAGGCCGGACTTTCAGCAACGATAATGTCATCGCTGAAAAAAAACTCGATCGTCGCTGAAAGCTTCAGCGATGATCGAATTTTTTGTGTCGTCGCTGAAAGCCAGAGGCTATTTATTCACGACGCCTCCTCCCTCTTCATTTATGCGTTTGAAATTTCTAGACCTTGAGGTAAGTTCTTGAACTTTCTCTCTCTTTTAATTTTTTTTAATTTTAGTATATTTATTTTTTTATATATGTTGATATGTATTAATTTTGTATGTTGTATCTTTTAATTTGTTAGTTATTATTAGCACTTAGCTTAGTTTGTGGAGAGTATTCAGAGTTGATCAGTAGATTTTTACTATTGAGGTACGTAAATAAAAAATTATAATTTTTTTTTATGTACTAATATATTTAATTTACTCAAATAGTTTGCAATGAATTAATAGAATTGATAGTATGTTTAATTTGAATTAATAGAATTGATAGTATGTTTAATTTAATATGAAATTTTGTATTATTTAATTTTGTATGTTGTAAATTTTAAATTTATTTATGTAAATTTAACTTAGCATTAATTTTATAAATATAAATTTGATTATTATTATGCATCCCTCAATTTATAATTTTGAAGTATACAATATATGTGTAGATTATTTATTTAGACTAATGTAAGATAAAATAGTTATGATATTTTATTCACAAAATCTAAAATTTGTGATGCAATTTAGAAAACTTCAAACTTATTAGATTCAATGAAATAATGTAAGATAGATAATTAGAATAAATATATAAATCTATCTTAGAAAGTAAGAGATTACAATAATATAGTCTATTTTTTAATTGAGATTGAAACTTAACAATTCAAATTATATTATTTACACTACATATAAAGAAAAATTCAATTAAACTAGAGATTACATAAAAATAAAACCCTAACAATCCAAATTATGATATTTACATCTCATAAAAATAAAAAATTTCAAAACACTAGGAAGTTCGCATGAAAATCACCCCCCTCTTGGATAAAACTACATTTACTTAAATAAAGAAGTTGAATTGTGCATCTTATAAATAATATATACCTTATAAAACTAAACTTACTTAAATTTACAACTAGGAAGTCCATTCACAAAATCTAAAATTTGTGATGCAATTTAGGAAACTTCAAACTTATTAGATTCAATGAAATAATGTAAGATAGATAATTAGAATAAATATATAAATCTATCTTAGAAAGTAAGAGATTACAGTAATATAGTCTATTTTTTAATTGAAATTGAAACTTAACAATTCAAATTATATTATTTACACCACATACTAAGAAAAATTCAATTAAACTAGAAACTACATAAAAATAAAACCCTAACAATCCAAATTATGATATTTACATCTCATAAAAATAAAAAATTTCAAAATACTAGGAAGTTCGCATGAAAATCACACCCCTCTTGGATAAAACTACATTTACTTAAATAAAGAAACTGAATTGTGCATCTTATAAATAATATACTCCTTATAAAACTAAACTTACTTAAATTTACAACTAGGAAGTCCGTATTCATAGTATACACATCTCTATAAAGAAGCTGAATTGTGTACCTTATCAATATAGTAAAGTAGGTTATACTTTTGAATTCCCACAAGCTTATTGTGAAACATAACAGTTGTTATGAATATTAAAAAAAATCAATAATCTACATAATAAGTTACATAAATAACAGTACTGATACTTAAACAACGATACTCATAAATTGTTGTATCGTTAATTTTAATTATTGTAAATATATTTTTACAATAATTTAAAATAGAACTACATTTACATTTAAATGTTAAGCTTAGACCCGTTCAAGGGTTGGTTGTTTTCTGAACATCAATCAACCCTTGAATTGTCCTGAAAAGTTAGACAGTTTGGGATATTATCATGTAGTTATTATTAACAATTTATCGGGCTCTTGTTTGATATTATGGAAATATCTTAGCATCCTAACTGTTCTCCGGGTATAAACTATACAAGTGTATAGTTTAGGCACTTGGAGAACCATAGGGAGATGCTGCCAAAATTTTTGCACGAATCAATCGATAAGTGTGGATAAATTGGAGAAAATAATAACTATAGAAATATCTCGAATGGGATATGACCCTACCCTTCAAAATTGGAGTGATACGGTGCATTTAGGGTGACTGTCAAATATTAATCAACACACTTTATTTCACCTAAAGCAATTTCCTTCCTGTTCAGTGATACAATATCTGTCGATAAAAGTTGGATACATCTACCAAATCGATTATCGGATGAGTATTGGAATGGTGCAGTAAGATTTGTTCAAAGAGCAAAAAACTTTGCCAATGAAAGGGGTTTGGTAAGATGTCCATGCAAAAAGTGTGTGAATTTAATATTCCAGACATTACTAACATTGGAGGCGTATATTATAGATAATGGATTTCATCCATTTTACATAAATTGAGTACACCATGGTGAAGTAGATGTTTCGACTTCTAAAGGAACTAGTGGGATATCTCCCAACAATAGAGATGAGCTGGTAGATATTATACATGATTTCATTGGCCCTGAGGCACCTGAAGTTGATTTTCATAATGACGAGTACAGGGGTGAGAATGCGGCTAATGAAGACATTGGAACAAAATATAGTAACTGTGATAACCTGTTCGAGCAAGTAGAAACAGAGTTGTATCCAGGTTTCACAGCATTTTCAGCATTGAACTTCTTGGTGAAACTTATGCATTTGAAGGTTCTGCATAAGTGGACAAACAAGTCATTTGATGCTCTTCTTCGATTATTAAAAGAGGCACTTCCAAACGATAATAAATTGCCTGAATCGTACTATGGTACAAGGAAATGGCTCAACAAGTTAGGATTGGGGTATGAATCAATCCATGTATGCAAACATGATTGCGCACTTTTTTGGAAAGATCATGCTTCTAAAGATAATTGTCCAATTTATGGGGAGAGCCGATGGGTAAATAAAACTATAAAAGGAAAGAAGGTGCCCTAAAAAGTGATTCGATATTTTCCTTTAACTCCTCGATTACAGCATCTGTATTGGTCGAGACATACTGCAAAAAATATGATATGGCATCACACTGGAAAATTAAAAGAAGAGGGGGTAATGTGACATCCCGTGGATGGAAAAGCTTGGCAGGAGTTCGATAAGAGGTATCCTAATTTCTCCGTTGACCCATGAAACATTAGGTTGGGTTTAAGTGCATATGGATTTAATCCTTTTAGTGATAGGAACCTATCATATAGCATGTGGCCAGTGGTTATGACTACTTACAACTTGCCACCATGGGTATGCATGAACCAATCTTTTTTCATGTTGACCCTATTAATCCCAGGGCCGCAATCGCCAAATAAAGATATTGATGTGTTCTTACAGTCGATTGTAGAAGAGTTGAGGGATCTCTAAGAGAGGGGAGTTGAAACTCGAGATGCAAATACAAATACGATGTTCAATATGCGGGCAGCATTGCTTTAGACTATTAATGATTTTTCTACTCGAAGTAGTCTATCCGGGTAGAGCGAGCAAGGATACAAAGCATGTCCTACATGTAATTTGGATACTTCATCAATTCGAGTTAGAGGAAAAATAGCTTACGTTGGTCATCATCGTTGGCTTCCAAGAAGTCACACATGGAGAAATAGGAAGGAATTCAATGGAAGGTCGAAGAGGAGAGCCCCTCCTCGGCCTCTTACCAATAATGTTATCATGGAACAGTTGGGTAAAGTGTCACAGAGACTTCTAGGAAAACATGTTGAATTTGGTGGTGTAAAGCGAAAGAGGGGTGCCGACGAACTTAATTGGAGCAAGAGAAGTATATTTTTTAATCTTCCTTATTTGCCAATAATGAACTTAAGGCATAACATTGATGTGATGCATGTTGAGAAAAATGTATGTGATAGCATCTTGGGTACATTATTGGAGATTGAGCACAAAATAAAAGATACAGACAATGCAAGATGAGATTTGGCAGACATGAAGATAAGGCCTAACTTGCATCTGTATGAGCAGAGGGGTTAACTTTTCAAGCTGCATGCTGGATATATGCTTAACCAGGAAGAGTGAAAATGATTTTGCCAGTATATAAAGAATGTGAAATTTCCAGATGGGTTTGCTGGGAGTCTTGGTAAGAATGTCACAGATCATGACCTGAAGTTAAAGGGGTTGAAATCACATGATTGTCATGTTATTATGCAAAGACTGTTAGGACCAGGTGTCCGGGCTTTTTTGCCAAAGGAATTATCATATCCACTTGTCAAGTTATGCAACTTCTTTAGTTAAATATGTGCTAGAACTCTCAACAGGAAGGATATTCTGCAAGCCAAACAAGACATTATCATAATTTTGTGCAATCTTGAGAGGATATACCCCCCAGCATTTTTTGACATAATGGTTCACTTGGTGATGCATCTGCCAGACGAAGCATTGGAAGGAGGACCCGTTCATTTTCGGTGGATGTACCCATATGAGAGGTATATAAAAAAGTTAAAGGATTATGTTCGAAATTGTGCTCGACCGGAGGGTTCAATTGCAAAAGGATATATTAGTTGATGAGGCATTAACATTTTTCTCCATATATTTGGAAGGAGTGGAAACTAGATTCAATCGCTTTGATAGAAATCAAGATGTAACACCTAGTTAAACAAGAAGGACATTGTCGGTGTTTCCAGGTCCCAATGTCTACCGATAAGGAAGAAGATTATTTCTCATTTCGATAGGAAGGATCAGGATGTTGCAGTATGGTACATCTTGAATAATTATACTGAGATTGAAAAATATCTCCAGTGAGTATCTTAAACTTCAGTTGTGTTTTTCTCCCTTTTGTGATTATACTAGACTAAGATTGTTATGTTCTACAGTGAGCATCGATTGGAACTCGAACGAAGTGGTGCTGAAGATATTGATAACTTACAGAGAACTAAATTCCTTTCGTGGTTTTACTCGAAGGTAAGGATTTTTTTCTTCCCAAATCCATTGAACAAATATCTTAAATATTGTTCGTTTCCCTTGTTGATATTTTAATTTAATTCTTGGAACAATTGCTACTTTTTTAGATGTACTATTTACATAGGAACGGTTCCCCAGAGGCCACCGAAGAGTTACTATCATTAGCATCCGGTCCCAGTTTCACTAACATGGTATACTCTGCGTGTATTGTGAATGGAGTACGCTTTGTAGCCAAAACTCGAGATGAGAAGCATAAAACGCAAAATAGTGGCATTTCTATTCCGGGGATTGATGGTAACATGTTTTATGGTGTACTGAAAGAAATAATTGAGTTGACTTATTTAAATAAGTACAGTGTGACTTTATTTAAATGCAAGTGGTATGACACTGATCCTACAAAGAAGAAACCTTATACTGACAAGAATATCACAAGTATCTCCATCAATGGACAATGGTACAAGGATGATCCTTATATACTTGCTACTCAAGCAAAACAAGTGCTTTACACTGAGGATCTCCTTAATGGACCAAATTGGAGGGTCGTCTATAATATGGTGCATCGCGATATATGGGATCTACCCAGTAATGGAGATAATGCACAAGACCTGTTATTTCTGCAAGATAGTAACTTGTCCAACTTCAACCTCACAGTTAATCTAGGGAGATTTCGATCTAGTACATCTAGGTAATGAAAGAAATAGTCCTTCAATCATTCCAACATACAGGAATGTTGGATCTGGTGCCCATGGAGAAGACGCCTTCATCGATGATGACGAGAGCCTTGAAGACGAAATAATTGATGATTATATGGATGAGGAGCCCACACAATCTGATAATGAAGGAGAATCCGATGACCATGAGTCTGTTAGGTTCACCGACACTGATTCTGACTAGGGATAAAATAACATATTCGAACTACAACTCATAATTGTGTAAGCATGATTATTAAAATAATAAATGTAATTGTAAAAAGTTGAACCATTTCATCGTTCAACTGGACATTGAATTCTTTTTAATTACTTATATAATGTGTATTATTTTAGTTATGGCGGATGTCGAGGCACAATACCACGGAGGTGACCCACCGGAGCGACCCACCCGTATTCCATCTTAGTGCGAGGGATCAGGTATTTGTTATTAATTGTGCATACCTAAGCTTTATTAAATATTATGTTTATTTTGTTAATATTTTTCTTTATTAAATGAAGTAGCACCTGCTAAAAAGAGGGGACCGAATAGGTCCCTAAGGCTGCACGAGAAGATAGGTAGGGGTAGGAGGTAGACCGGTGCCTGTACAGTTTAATACGACTGGTACATGGCATGCAGGTTGGTGAGAATGCCAGTCATTTCCCTCGTGATATTGGCAGCATGATCCGCGCCCATGTGCCTGCCCTATTATAAGTCATGGCAGGATGTACCTCAGGAGATCTGAGATAGAGTTGTGCAGGAGGTTTGCGTAAGTATCCATTTCCTTTTGAATTAATGTCTTTGAGATTGAAATTTCTAAATATATGACTCATAAATTTATTAAATGTCTTTTAATGCAGTCCCATTTCGAGTTCCAAAGCATCTCTGAGGGTGATCGGGATAGAGCGCTCTCTGGTTTGATGCGGACTGTTGCCGACCTAGTACAGAGATTGAAAGTACAGGTTGAATAAGTATTTCTTAAATCATGGAGGTGATCGATACCAGGAGTATGACTTGGATCAAGCTTGACGTTGTGTGCCTCGATCTGTCTCACCGCAGACATGGCAGAGGTGTGTGGACTTCTTTGATAGTGATGAGTACAGGGTAAGTATGACATTTTATAGGTATTATGTCAGTATTTCATAATTAGTAAATTATGAATATAAAAATTTAACTTTTTCCTCTTAATTTGCAGGAGTTGTCTGTAAGAAATACAAATAATAGAGCATAGAAGGTCGTGAATGACCGGCATGGGTCAAAGTCTATTACTGCACATCGCTTTGATAAGGTAATTTAATTTTTTTGTATCTTTTTTAAATATATCCCCTTGTTAAATAGCATTACTACCCTTCATCCTTTTTTTCTGTTACAAAAATTGAACAGAGAAACAGAGATACTGGTGAGCTGCTAGTCGATTCCTGATAACTTTAGGGACCGACACACATACAGGTCAGGGGAGTGGGTGCATCCGATCCCTCAAGGGGCAACATGTAAGTTATTTGAATTTCATATTTTAAATAAAATTTTACAAATATATCTTGTAAGATAGATTTCTTATTAATTTCTTTTAATAATTTAAGGCGAGGATGACTGAGCTCATGACTCAGCATGTACAGTCTAATGTATCATCCACTAGCTTGCCTTACGACTCCTGTACAGTTAGATGAGGTTGCCATCACCGATGAGGTGCTTAGCACTCGTCGAGGGTACAGGAAGGTTGTTGGGCATGTACTTACTGGTCAGACTTATCATTCGATGGGGACTTCTAGCACGGGGACAAGCTCACAGACCGTGTCTCAGGTCGGTGAGTTGCAGGAGCAGTTACACCAGAGTCGGGAGCAGGTTGAGCAGAGCCAGCGATTGATTTAGGAGCAGCAGCAGCGGCTTGATCAGCAGCAGTAGCAGATTACACAGTAGCAGTAGTTGATGTAGTAGCAGCTTGGGACTTATCTTACTGAGATGAGCTCGATTCTTAGACAGTAGGGTATCGTCCTACCCGCTTCCATTTGCTGCTGCTACACCGCCTGGGCCGAGTAGATTTGCGCCTGCACCTACCGCTCAGCCGCCACCGTCATTTTATCATCCTCGTAGTCAGGATGATGATGATGATGATGATGATGATGATGATGATGATGACGATGACGACGATGACGACGACGACGATCATGGTGTACTGTGATATTTACACCTCCTTGCTTCCCTATAGTATATTTTGTCTATGTATCTTTATATTTTTTATATGTGCACATTTACATGGATGATGTATATATATTAGTTTATTCATATAAAAATTATTTTTACCATTGCTTTATGAGTATTAATTTTTTATGTTGGATCAAATTGTTAAACATTATTAATAATACTACTGATATATTATAATTGTATAATTTATATTAAATTAAATTTAAAAAAATTATTAAACAATTCAAGTTAATTAAAATAAAGACTATATTAGATAATATATTATTTGAAATATACGACAATTTGATTTTAAAATTTTAAAAAAAAATCTAAAAAACCTTTAGCGGCGACAATTGTCGTCGTTATAAGGCAGAAGTCATCGCTGAAGATATAACTTTCAGCGACAACAATAGTCGTCGCTAAAGATCAGACTTTCAACGAGTCGTCGCTAAAAATATGACTTTCAGTGACAACAAAAGTCGTCGCTGAAAGTCTGATCTTCAGCGACGACAATAGTCATCGCTGAAAGTCTAATCTTTAGCGACAACAAAGTCGTCGCTGAAAGTTAGATCTTTAGCAATGACTTCTGCCCTATAGCGACGACAATTGTCGCTACTAAAAACCTTTTTTGCTGTAGTGCATAGATTGGGCCACATACCCAATCTCAAGTTCTTCATGCTACTATAAAAAATCGCACCATAAAACATCTTGCCCTGCAAATCCTAGATCTCCCTTGTCAATGCAGATATTAGACCTCATAAATTGAGCACCAACATCAGCAACGGATCTTTACCTCTTTGTTATTTGGGTCACAACTTCACAAAATGGCAATAAAAAAAAATAATCTTCAATACCATCCTTGACAAAGAAAAATTGAAAGTCTTCAAAAACCAAATTGAAAAGTTAGAGTTTATACTTCAATTAAGGACTTTGATTGGTTTACGGTCCACGTGTCAAAAACCAAATAGCCGGGGCGCACTTGTGAAGAATAGTAGTTAGGGCACATAAATTCATCCCTTAATTTTTGGTTAAGCCCTTGTGACATTTTACAAAAATTGGATAGGATTAAAGCATTATTAACTAATCACTATTGTTATGTTACGCTAAACTTGTATAAAGCATATCAACCACTTTCAAAAGCGACCGACAAATAAAAGTTACTGACAACCATAATCGTGGTTCAAAACTTGCAAAGCATTACATGCTTTAGTGAAGTTACAAAGAAGAATTGATAGATCTTGAACCTCGGCCACCCTTTGTAGGCTGCTCTGCATTTTTGCTGTCGAGCATGTCATTCAGCTCTTTGATAAATCTTTCCATGGCTTTAACCGGTAAGCAAAGTGTTATCACTAAGCCTTCTTCTCCTTTGACATTCTTACATGGAATGTGAAAGCTTGCCCCAACACCTTCTTTCGTCGGTCCACCATAAACAACCTTTCCTCCTCCAAAATCAACCTTTCTAAACCGAACACGTGTCACATCCGAGGTAAGATGTGACCTTGCTATATTGAAATGGGGTCGTCCTTTCAAAACCAATAAATCTACCGCAGAGTGCATATACTCTTGTGTCACATTAGCTTTTGCTTTTTTCACAAGCTCCAAAGCATAGCCCAATGGATTTTCACAAAGCTTTTTGGCAGTCGTGACGGCCCCTGGAAAGGCAAAGGCATTGCCATAATAGCCAGTGGGCAAGGGAGGCTCAAACAAATCATTCGAATTTCCTCATCAAAATCAAGTTGCAATGCCTTGGTGCAACAGCGCCAAAGACAGATGTGTGCATGTCACATGCGGCAGCTTTCTTGCATTCAGAAGCTCCCTGCACCATACTAGTGGGGTTGAAGGTTCATGGGCTTCACGAGCTATTTCGCCCACAGCTCTCATGAATTGGACCAAACCAGCCGCATCAATCATTGTGTGGTTCCCACGAATGGCAAATATGAAACCGTCACACTTAAGCCGTGCTACCTGCCATTCATGAAAATGCAAAAAATAAAGTTTACCACAAGCCAATGCAATTTCTGTTAACTGAAAATGGGAAAAAGTTAACATCACAAGAGAAATTCTTGATATTTTTATTCTACCAAAGAGATAATAGATATAAAAATATATAGAACAAAGTTTAATGACATATAGGTGGTAACTCACTTAATAATGCACGAAAATAAGATTATGGTTTTGAATTCAACACATTGAAAAAGAAAAATATTTCAAAGACATCACTGTAAAATTCAACGAATGTACAAAAATTTGGAAAGATTTACAGTTTCTAATTCTAGATTTTTTTTAATAATGACTTTCACTTTTTTTATGATCCGGTTTAATCAAAGATGGAAGTGCTCTCCGGTCCCATCTTATCCCACAAAAAGGAGAAAAAACAAAATGGAAAAAGGCTGAGAAGGTATTGAAAATTTTGTTGAACATAAAATTACATCAATTTAGTATTAATATCAAAATTTTCAATATTAATTTAACTTTCACTCAATCTTGCAGCACTAAATTGATGTAAAAATAAATAAAAACTCTATCAATACTAATTTGAGGTAAAATTTTTGAAATTGATGCTAAATTGATATAAAAAAATCCTTATACACTAATTTGATATTGATTAGATCTTTCAAGTAATAATTTGATAGGGCTCATGTGTGTGTGAGAGAGAGAGTATATCAAATTAGTATATAAGAATTTTCTTACATCAATTAAGTATCAATTTGAAATACAAATAGCACTTTTAAAGTAAGATTTATCATCATATAATTCGCTTGAAAGTTTAAATCCGTAAATGACTAGCTTTTAAAATTTTAAAAAAAACTGAAAATGTTGAAATTTTAATTAAAGGAAATAGGAAAAGATAGAAATGAGCTACTTATAAGTTTTTCTAATTGTTTTTTAAAATAGTAAAGTGAAAGAAGCATATATATTTACCTTCCTAAATGTAATTAAATCGAGTTTTTGTGATAATTTACCTAAAATACTTATTTTTAATTAAATCATAAGTATATTATAAAATCAACTTTATTGTTAGCAATTTATTTTAGAAAAAAACTTATTAAATAACTAGTCAAATTCACGTTGATAATACTTAGAAATAATTATGAATAACTCATGTACTTTTTTCATTAAATTGCATGGTCAATATTTTTAGTTTTTTGAAAAAAATTTGGAAGCTATTTATAGACATTAAAATTTTAAAGAAATTACATAACATTAAATCATATTTTAAGTATTTATTTATATTTTTTTCCTGTAAATAAATCACAAAAAATATGGTTGTTGAAATACAGTGGGGCGGCCCTATTGGGATCACTACAACAAAAAGTAGCAATAACGACGACACTTTTAACGGCGACAAAATTTCGGTCATTGCTAAAGGTATTTCCAACTACAAAGTCGTTGAAAAAAAAGGCAAAAATTTTTAGAGGGAAACAAAAATGTAGACGGGAAGAATTAGGCTTTTAGTGACGATAAAAGTTGTCGCTAAAAGCCTAAAAAATTTTTGGCGGGAAAATTTGGCTTTCAGCGACGACACTGTCATCGTTGAAAATGCAAGGCTTTTAGTGATGACACTATCGTCGCTGAAGGGTGCACCATTCAGCGACGACTGTGTCGTCGCTGAAGGCCTAAAAATTTACTGCAAGAAATTTTTCTCTTCAGCGATGACTATGTCGTCGTTAAAAGTGTCAATTTTCAACGACGACTAAGTCATAGCTGAAGGCTATACCATCAGCGACGACACCATTATTGCTAAAAATGGGGAACTTTCAGCGACGACTCTGTCATCGCTGAAGGGTTCACCATCAGCGACAACAGAGTCGTCGCTGAAAGCTTTCCATTTTCAGCGATGATAGTGTCGTCGCTAAAAGCCTTGTTCGAATTCCGAGGCAAGGCTTTTAGCGACAATATTGTCGTCGGTGAAGGCCAAAATTTTAGCGACGACAATGTCGTCGCTAAAAAAAAACCCGATTGTCGCTGAAAGCTTTAGCAAAGACTAAAATTTTTGTGTCGTCGCTGAAAGCCAGAGGCTATTTATTCGTGGCGCCTCCTCCCTCCTCATTTGCGCATTTGAAATTTCTGGACCTAAGGTAAGTTCCTGAACTTTCTCTCTCTTTTAATTTTTGTTAATTTTAATATATTTATTTTTTTATATATGTTGATATGTATTAATTTTGTATGTTGTATCTTTTAATTTATTAGTTATTATCAGCACTTAGCTTAGTTTGTGGAGAGTATTCAGAGTTGATCAGTAGATTTTTGCCATTGAGGTACGCAAATAAAAAATTATAATTTTTTTATGTACTAATATATTTAATTTGCTCAAATAATTTGCAATGAATTAATAGAATTGATAGTATGTTTAATTTAATAAGAAATTTTATATTATTTAATTTTGTATGTTGTAAATTTTAAATTTATTTATGTAAATTTAACTTAGTATTAATTTTATAAATATAAATTTGATTATTATTATGCATCCCTCAATTTATAATTTTGAGGTATACAATATATGTGTAGATTATTCATTTAGACTAATGTAAGATAAAATAGTTATGATATTTTATTCACAAAATCTAAAATTTGCGATGCAATTTAGAAAACTTCAAACTTATTAGATTCGATGAAATAATGTAAGATAGAAAATTAGAATAAATATATAAATCTATCTTAGAAAGTAAGAGATTACAGTAATATAGTTTATTTTTTAATTGAGATTGAAACTTAACAATTCAAATTATATTATTTGCACCACATACTAAGAAAAATTCAATTAAACTAGAGACTATATAAAAATAAAACCCTAACAATCCAAATATGATATTTACATCTCATAAAAATAAAAAATTTCAAAACACTAGGAAGTTTGCATGAAAATCACCCCCTCTTAGATAAAACTACATTTACTTAAATAAAGAAGCTAAATTGTGCATCTTATAAATAATATACTCCTTATAAAACTAAACTTACTTAAATTTACAACTAGGAAGTCCGTATTCATATTATACACATCTCTATAAAGAAGCTGAATTGTGCACCTTATCAATATAGTAAAGTAGGTTATACTTTTGAATTCCCACAAGCTTATTGTGAAACATAACAATTGTTATGAATATTAAAAAAAATCAATAATCTACATAATAAGTTACGTAAATAATAATACTGACACTTAAACAATGATACTCATAAATTGTTGTATTGTTAATTTTAATTATTGTAAATATATTTTTACAATAATTTAAAATAGAACTATTTTTGCATTTAAATGTTAAGCTTAGACCCGTTCAAGGGTTGATTGTTTTCTGAGCATCAATCAACCCTTGAATTGTCCTGAATAGTTGGACAGTTTGGGATATTATCATATAGTTATTATTAATAATTTATCGGGCTCTTGTTTGATATTGTGGAAATATCTTAGCATCCTAACTGTTCTCCGGGTATAAATTATACAAGCATATAGTTTAGGCACTTGGAGAACCATAGGGAGATGCTGCCGAAATTTCTGCACGAATCAATCGATGAGCATGGATAAATTGGAGAAAATAATAACTATAGAAATATCTCGAATGGGATAGGACTCTACCCTTCAAAATTGGAGTGATACGGTGCATTTAGGGTGACTGTTAAATATTAATCAACACACTTTATTTCACTTAAAGCAATTTCCTTCCTGTTCAGTGATACATTGTCTATCGATAAAAGTTAGATACATCTACCAAATCGATTGTCGGATGAGTATTGGAATGGTGCAATAAGATTTGTTCAAAGAGCCAAAAACTTTGCCGATGAAAGGGGTCTGGTAAGATGTCCATACAAAAAGTGTGTGAATTTAATATTCCATACATTACTAACATTGGAGGCTCATATTATAGATAATGGATTTCATCCATTATACATAAATTGGGTACACCATGGTGAAGCAAATGTTTCGACTTCTAGAGGAACTAGTGAGATATCTCCCAACAATAGAGATGAACTGGCAGATATTATACATGACTTCATTGGCCCTGAGGCACCTGAAGTTGATTTTCACAATGACGAGTACAGGGGTGAGAATATGGCTGACGAAGACATTGGAATAAAATATAATGACTATGATAACCTGTTCGAGCAAGTAGAAACAGAGTTGTATCCAGGTTGCACAACATTTTCAGCATTGAACTTCTTGGTGAAACTTATGCATTTGAAGGTTTTGCATAAGTGGACAAACAAGTCATTTGATGCTCTTCTTCGGTTATTAAAAGAGGCACTTCCAAACGATAATAAATTGCCTAAATCGTACTATGGTGCAAGGAAATGGCTCAACAAGTTAGGATTGGGGTATGAATCAATCCATGTATGCAAACATGATTGCGCACTTTTTTGGAAAGATCATGCTTCTAAAGATAATTGTCCAATTTGTGGAAGAGCCGATGGGTAAATAAACCTACAAAAGGAAAGAAGGTGTCCTAAAAAGTGGTTCGATATTTTCCTTTAACTCCTCGATTACAACGTCTGTATCGGTCGAGACATACTGCAAAGAACATGATATGGCATCACACTGAAAAATCAAAAGAAGAGGGGGTAATGCGACATCCCGTGGATGGAAAAGCTTGGCAGAAGTTCGATAAGAGGTATCCTAATTTCTCCGCTGACCCACGAAACATCAGATTAGGTTTAAGTGCAGATGGATTTAATCCTTTTAGTGATAGGAACCTATCATATAACATGTGGCCAGTGGTTATGACTACTTATAATTTGCCACCATGGGTATGTATGAACCAATCTTTTTTCATGTTGACCCTATTAATCCCAGGGCTACAATTGCCAGGTAAAGATATAGATGTGTTCTTACAGCCGGTCATAGAAGAGTTGAGGGATCTCTGGGAGAGGGGAGTTGAAAATCGAGATGCAAATACAAATATGGTGTTCAATATGCGGGCAGCATTGCTTTGGACTATTAATGATTTTCCTGCTCGAAGTAGTTTATCCGGGTGGAGCGGGCAAGGATACAAAGCATGTCCTACATGTAATTTGGATACTCCGTCGATTCGAGTTAGAGGAAAAATAGCTTACGTTGGTCATCGTCGTTAGCTTCCAAGAAGTCATACATGGAGAAATAGGAAGGAATTCAATGGGAGGTCGGAGAGGAGAGCCCCTCCTCGGCCTCTTACCAATAATGTTATCATGGAATAGTTGGGTAAAGTGTCACAGAGACTTCCAGGAAAACATACTGAATTTGGTGGTGTAAAGCGAAAGAGGGGTGCCGACGAACTTAATTGGAGCAAGAGAAGTATATTTTTTAATCTTCCTTATTAGCCAACAATGAACTTAAGGCATAACATTGATGTGATGCATGTTGAGAAAAATGTATGTGATAGCATCTTGGGTACATTATTGGAGATTGAGCACAAAACAAAAGATTTAGATAATGCAAGACGAGATTTGGCAGACATGAAGATAAGGCCTAACTTGCATCTGTATGAGCAGAGGGGTTAACTTTTCAAGCCCCATGCTAGATATACGTTTAACCAGGAAGAGTGGAAATGATTTTGCTAGTATATAAAGAATATGAAATTTCCAGATGGGTTTGCTGGGAGTCTTGGTAAGAATGTCACAGATCATGACCTGAAGTTAAAGGGGTTGAAATCACATGATTGTCATGTTATTATGCAAAGACTGTTAGGACCAGGTGTCCGGGCTTTTTTGCCAAAGGAATTATCATATCCACTTGTCGAGTTATGCAACTTCTTTAGTCAAATATGTGTTAGAACTCTCAACAGGAAGGATATTCTGCAAGCCAAACAAGACATTATCATAATTTTATGCAAGCTTGAGAGGATATACCCCCCAGCATTTTTTGACATAATGGTTCACTTGATGATGCATCTACCAAACAAAGCATTGGAAGGAGGAACCGTTCATTTTCGGTGGATGTACCCGTATGAGAGGTATATAAAAAAGTTAAAAGATTATGTTCAAAATCATGGTCGACCGGAGGGTTCAATTGCAGAAGGATATATTGTTGATGAGGCATTAACATTTTTCTCCATGTATTTGGAAGGAGTGGAAACTAGATTCAACCGCTCTAATAGAAATCAAGATGTAACACCTAATCAAACAAGAAGGACATTGTCGGTGTTCCGGTCCCAATGTCGACCGATAGGGAAGTAGATTATTTCTCATTTCGATAAGAAGGATCGGGATGTTGCAGTATGGTACATCTTGAATAATTGTACTGAGATTGAAAAATATCTCCAGTGAGTATCTT